>OX243814.1:19695058-19702558 GCA_945859605.1 Lumbricus rubellus
TTCCATGTGGAATGACCTTCTCTCAATCCGTATACTAAGGTTTTAGTCGGGTCCTGCCATCATCCCTTCGTTGCTTGAGGACTTATTTCCTCGAAGCTGTCATGCTGAGACTGAAAGCATCTTTGAATGTTACTTTTTATCTTCGAATTTTACTTGAGAGGCGCTTTATTAATTCTCATATGCGATACGATATAAGTCTACATGTACATTGTACCATGTGCTTGTGGAGTAAGTTGTTGGCCTATTATGTTATTTTTTATTTTGTGCACTGTTTCGCTTTTCTAATGTATTATAATCTGCAGATCTTTTGTTTGATTTTCTCTTCATCATCTGGTGTTATATCTTGTCTTCTGGTTTTTGTCTGCTAGCATTCATCGTGCATGTCACTTCCAACTCTAACGCTTATTGCTCCTTCTTTTCTTCGCTATTATATTTTTATCTACCTCCCTGTGTAGGCTATCATGTTTTCGGTGGCCATTTGATATCGGATCAATCCACCAAGTGCCCATTGTTTGGCGCATTCTATAGCGCATAATTTTATATTTTCTGTGCAGAGATTTGCTTAAATCTTCAAATCCAGGTCTACCAGCGGTAACCTACCTTTCTTTTTTGCTAATTCAGATCACAATCGCTTGAAGAAGGTGTCACAGCTTGCCTGTAGGACTTAAAAATTTTGATTACGAAACGATACCAATTATCCAGTCGGTCGGTCGGTTGCCAATGCTCACTTCCATAGCTTACTTACTTGCACCGCTGCTTACTTTGACCTTTGTTTTTCACCTGACCTACTTTCCTTCCTGCATGGCAGTACGCAGAAAGACGTGTAGGATATACGGCTATACGTTCATGGGTTCTGTATGTGTGCTACTTCAATTGGCATTCTGTACATTGATGTAGTGTCGCATAATGATCACAGAAGCGGCTAGAGACTAACGCATCTACTCTCTGTGCAGCTAAGTCGCATCAACAGACTGCCATAATTAGATTTCCTTATCTTTCTGTTCTGCGAAGAAGTGTCATCTGGTTAAGTGATCGACATATAAATTATTATTCCTAACTGCAAACATCCGTAGTTTAATTGACGGTGGACCTATATATATGCCGTCGATGAAATAAATCGCGGAATTTGTGCGGAATGCGGCAATTACATGAGTGGCAATTCTGTCCTAAACTTTAACAAACAATGAACTTAACAATGAACTTAACAATGAACTTAACTTAGCCTTAACAAGAATCTCACGATGGCGCATCATCATCATCATCATCATCATCATCATCATCATCATCATCATCAATCATCATCATCATCATCATCATCATCATCATCATCATCATGACAATATTCATTGTCGTCATCATCGTCGTCGTCGTTGTCGTCGTCGTCGTCGTCGTCGTTGTCGTCGTCGCCGTCATCATCATCGTCATCAACTACGTCATTCACAGCATTATAGAGAATAAATGTAAAGCTACATTGAATAAATTTTGGTGGCAACAACGATAAACGTCTGCCTGACAAAGAAATTTTGATCCTTGTATAAGACTGACAGACTAGGCCTACTCAGTATGTACCCAATACTCAGTATAGAAAGATCGCCTACCATGATGATATTATAGTCTACAGAATTAGCCTACTTCTTACTTATCGTACATGTAGTTCATCATAGATCATCAAGCAAACTGTTAAAAAATTGAAGAGACATCACGGTCGAGATTATTGACATGTACATGTATATTAGTCTGATGAGGCCACCACCGACCTTGCCTCACCGTCTCTACGTCGGTGCAGATTTGAGCAACGTTCAAAAGGCTAGGCCTATTATAACAGTTGGCCATTCTATTCCTATCTCAAACCTAAGACTTTGCGCTCAATCAACTGACAGTGGTCGTACTGTCATCTAAAAACTGGGACAATGTCGTAATTTTAGTTACATCGGGCAAATCTGTCTTACAAGACCTTGAATCCATAACCAAACACATTAACGTTTTGCCCTCCGCAATCTGCATTCATGCTGAACTTTGACAATTGCATTAGGCTATGTGTATAAGCATCCTATAGAAGTAGCTTGATATCGACGGTGCTATATAAATTGTCTTACTTACAATTACAATCTGCAGTTGGATAATAAACAAATTTGCAAGAACCTCTTCTTTCCAGATTATTATTGATTTTCCTTATGAAATGAACTTTATGCCTCGCCATTGCAAGTGTTTCTGCTGTTTTCGTTTGCACCTTTTTGTTATACATGTATGCTCAGTGGCCGATTGGTTAGAGCTATCGACCTGTAACGCAGAGAGTACGGGTTCGATCCCCGTCCGAGGCGGTTACTGTGTAGGGACCTTGAGCAAGTCCTACACTCACAAAATAGTTATTTCTCTGCAATAATTAAAATTGCTGCAGTGCGCCGTCGAGGCTTTCGTGCACTTCTAAGTTGTATAAGAAGGGCGATATATGAAATTATATTATTGTATTGTGTTTCTTTTGATTCATCGTTTCGACCATGTAATTGCTATTGTCTAGCTTTTCACTCCATTTTTAATCAATTTGCCTTGACTTTATATCGCTAATATCATCAATTGTACCATAGGCCTAATATAGGCTACATGCATGTTATTTTCGTCGTAGGCTACCGTAATCATCATCGCTATTCTGGCGTTGTCTGATGTTTTTGCTCCCTATATTGACTTAATATATGGAGCAAAAACATCAGACAACGCCAGAATAGCGATGATGATTACGGTAGCCTACTTGACTTGGCTTTGACGATGCTTTCGCACGTGACAGCCGATCAGCTATACGGAAATTCTCCACATCTCTATCATCTATCACATCATCTCTCATCCTATAGACCAAAACCTAATGATATTAATTATTAGACTGTGCCTTTTCGAGAGGCTTTGAGTTGCCTGGGAATCTTTTATAATTATTGCTACTGATTTTAATGATTCGTTGGTACTGTCTTTTGCTGTAGTACCGGTACGGTAAAGGACCTGAGTACATAATGATGACGCTGGGTCTCATTGCAGCCATCATCCAAGGAGCCTTCCTCCAGGTCCCTTACATCTTCATGTCAAGCACTATCACCGACTACGCCAACGCCTAGTACGTATAGACGACGCTATCACACACACACACGCGCGCGCGCACATGCACACACACACATGCACACACTAACACACGCACACCGTCAACAGCTTCCTTTGATTCTGCTATTGCTATCAGATTTCAAATATGATGGCGATGATGATGATGATGACGACAACAATGATCATTGATAATGATGGTGACTACGACTATGATGATGGCGTCCACAAGGCTGTAGTCGGAAAGCTTATAATAATAATGCGAATGAATCGACGGCAGAGAAATATGACTCACTTAAGGAATGGATTTTTACTTTTATCCTCGGAGAAAGGGATTGCAACAGCGCCCATCAGAACAAAATATAGTTTACTGTATACGTGAGGAAATCATCTGTGCGACGCGTCACATGTTGACTTCGTTTGGATCTCTGAGGATTTTTCTGACCTCAACCATTGGCTGAATAACTCAACGACCAAGTGTTCACTGACCTGCATGATGAATAACTTAATTGACCAATTGTTTCTACTGCTGACCCATTGGCACTTTGTACAGTTCGACTTATCAGAAGGATAGAAAAAGATTGATGAAGAGGAAATCGAGAATAATATCACTGTTATATGATGACAGTCAGAGTTCTCCAGAGACCAATTGCATGTAGGGCCTACGCAGTAAAGAAAGCTTGTTGTGGTAAACCCAACATAAATGTTGTTTTGAAAAGGGTTTGAAGTATTGCATATTAAACATGACATTGAAGCAGTATCATTGACTGTGCGTATATATTTTGTGTATTTTCAGCAACTGTGTACAGACGGCGAACATAACTCCCTACCCTGAGTATTGCACAGAAATGGTCTTGGACTCTGCCATTCGAGTGACCGTAGGATTCGCCATCAACTCCGTCGTGCTGATGATCACAGCTTACTTCCACGTCGTCCTCTTCACTCTCGTTGCCGATCGAATCACACGACGCGTCCGCTATCTGGCATTCTCCAACATCCTCCGCCAGAACATCGGATATTTCGATATCCACTTCGGAGGAGAACTTAACACACGTCTCACACAGTACGATGGATGAATGGATGCATGACTTCTCTGTTTACGCATTGCCTTGGCTGACCGACTGTAACTAATTGCTTGACTGACTGGCTGACTGATTGATCAACTGACTGACTGAACGACTGAACGACTGGACGACTGATTGCCTGTGATTGACTGATTGATTGACTGAACAAATGAATGAATGATTGACCGACCGACCGACCGACTGACTAACTGACTGACGGACTGTTTCTAAAATAATATCTGCTACACAGCCTAGTAATCATCTTAGTCTATAGGAGTATTATAGGTGGTATATCTTCTAATGACAACTGGTCAACGTTACCTGTGCATGGCATGTAGTTACCTGTGCATGGCATGTAGTTTTCTGATGTGCTTCTGACTACAATATTATGATTAATGACAAAGGTGTGTATGCTCTGTTAAAAATATAGAGACGTGACGAAGTTCGAGATAGGAATCGGAAGCAAGTTGAGCATCGCCATATCATGGTTGGCAGCATTCGTCACTGGTCTCATCATCTGTCTCATCAACGGTTGGGAGTTGACTCTCATCATGTGCGCATTCCTTCCTGTCGCAGCCATTGTCAGCGGTGTAACGACGAGGGTAAGACAACGATTCCAGATTCAATTTTCATCACAATAGACGTTGCGTCGGGTTTTTGAATCGTCAAAAAACGGTGGGTGGCCTCACTAAAAGTGGTATAACTTTTGTTCTATTTGAAATATTTTCATGAAATCTGGCCACCGGGTGTAAATATGAATTGACTTTAAGACAGTAAAATTTCATTTCGAAATTCCTACTTTTGGACAAGATATTTTTCAAAAATCTTATGGAGGTTTTTTTGGCCCACCCTCTAGATCAGTACATTATGAAAGAGAGTTCAAAGAGCGTACATAGGTTATATAATTATGTATATTTTTGCGGTCGTTCTATAGTTCATGAAGCTGTATACGCAGAAGGAGATGGCAGCCTATGCGAAGGCAGGTGGAGTGGCGGAGGAATCCCTCACCAACATACGCGTCGTCTCTGCATTCGCCGGCGAAAAGAAAGAGTCCGAACGGTCAGTGGCTATTATTAAACAAAGTAGTCCATGCAATCAATTGTTCATTGACCAATCCATGGTAGTCCGCACATAGGAGCAAGGGGTTCAATTGCCTCCCTCTGGAAAGCAAGATTTTAAAGCTTAAAATGAAGTTTCAGATGTAGCAAAGGCAAATTATTTTCTGTTTCCGTTTTTTGTTGTTTTTAGTCGTTTTTTGTTTTTTCGACAAAAAAACCCTTTTTCCCGTGTTTTATTTTATTTTCATCGTTTTTTTACGTTCTATATGCTCCGAACCAAACTGTAAAATGTGGAAAGGACTTGTCAATGATAACCGATTATTATAGCAGTAACTTACCTGGTTGTCCTGGGCATGACGTTAAACTGCATCCATCCTCTGCCACAGGGAACCAACAAAGTCCCTGTGCCGGTCCTAAGCCCGGACAAAATGAGGAAGGTTTGCCAGATGGGTGGCGATACTCTGGCAGTAAAAAACCAAGACGATTGTAATCCGCCAAAACCACGACACAAGTGACATGGCTACCCAGATGCTTCAAGGTGTCATGATGTGAAGCAGACATGCACAGGTCGGTCAGGACAGACTGGTGGAGAGAGTCGGAGGAGAGAGCGTGGGACACAACGGGCATTGACCCACGTTGTCCTTCATGCCTCTTTTTCACGATTCTCTTCAATCGGACAATGTGGTCTAGATGCTCCAAGATGTTAATGGTATGGAGCAGACCTGCTGACCGGACAAGTTGAGGCTGCAGTGGGCAGCATGACGCGAGACAGACTCAGACAGAGAGTGGCGTCGGACTCTAACGGGCATTGAGCCCTATGATATTGATGATGATGATGATGAACTTACCTGGCACTTTTTACACATCGTATACATGAATTGAATAAGTTGCTGAATTGGTTGTCTGTCTGTTGTCTTATAGGTACGGAAAGTTGTTGAAAGAGGCGCGTAAGATCAGCATTAAGTCTGGCCTTGCATCTGCTTTTGGTCAGGGAATTCCTTTCCTGCTGACCTTTTCCATCACAGCCGTCACCATCTACTTCAGTGGAACACTCGTCAGTGAAGGAAAGATCGACCCAGGATTTGTCTTTCTAGTGAGATTATTATTCTCAGTTCGTGTAACTCGCCATCTATGCGCAATTGTACATGTAGGCTGCACATACATGCAGTCTGTTTTATAAATGCTGCAATTATGCTTCTTATGTTTTTGGCATACTGTCTTACGTTTGTATATCTAAATTAAATCAGAATTCAGATCAAATCAAATAAACTTGACGTGGAAGAAACTTTAAAAACTATAAGCATAGGCTATATTCTCACGTGTTCTTCTATTTATGTCTATTTCTCTTTTAGTCTAATAATTAGATCTATAGTGTCTCGTCATTTTCAGAACATTTTTTTCTACCGCTGACTGTGACACGCATCTGTGCATTTCTATTCTCTGTCTGTATCATCGATCGATTGCAACATTGTTGTACGTTGTATGTTTCGATTGCAACATTGTTGTACGTTGTATGTTTCGATTGCAACATTGTTGTACGTTGTATGTTTCGATTGCAACCGTGTTGTACGTTGCATGTTTCGATTGCAACAGTGTTGTACATTGTATGTTTGTGTTTTCCAGTTGTTCGGTTGCATGTTGCAAGGTCTGAGGGCGTTGGGGTATGCAAAAGTGTTGTATGTTTGTGTTTTCCAGTTGTTCGGTTGCATGTTGCAAGGTCTGAGGGCGTTGGGTTATGCAAAAGTGTTGTATACGTTGTATGTTTGTGTTTTCCAGTTGTTCGGTTGCATGTTGCAAGGTCTGAGGGCGTTGGGTTATGCAACGACCCTTCTCGAAATCGTCTTTGACTCACAAGGCGCAGCTTACGGCATCTACGAAATTATCACAGCCGTAAGTAAATATAGACCAAGATATTTGCATAAGCCTCAGGAGGGTCTTTTTTGGCCCACCCTGTACCATAGCCTATTGGTGTCATTTCATTTGCGCATTATTTCCTTGTGGATACAATCAGTGTTTTATTTGACGAGATTGAGGTTCAACCCCTAGCTGTTCTTTTAACAATCTCAGTTAAGTTACTGAAAGATTTTGGGATCGAGAAACGAAAATAACTCTGAGTTGTCTCGCTTGCGTCCGCTTACTTGGTCATTCGCAGAAGTGTTCTACATTCATCAGCTAATTTTTTTACAAAGAGAATGCTATAGCAGTTTTGATTTGTCGTGTGATGAATATTGAAAATAGCTGACGACCATCGACAGCACAGATCCGAAAGGCGAGAAGCCAGCAACTTGTCAAGGTCT
>OX243814.1:19707558-19782558 GCA_945859605.1 Lumbricus rubellus
CAGGGCTGTAGTCAAGGCCGGATTAAGCAATGTGGGGGCCATGTTCAAAAAAATTTTGTGGGGGCCCTGTCCGGGATTTTTTTTTAGTCAGGGAAAAAAATCGGGAAAATCATACCATTTTATCCGCCAAAAAAGTTGATGACCTTTTTTTTTAGTCATCTGGCCAAAATTTTTGGGAAAACATACCATTTCATCCGCCAAAAAAGTAGATTTTTTTGTAGTCATCTGGCGAAATTTCGCGGAAATTAGTCGTTTCGTCGAAATTTAGAGAGAAAAAATCGCATTTTGTGGGGGCCCCCCTAAAGTGTGGAAAGTGTGGGGGCCCCTGTTCGGCCGAACATATTGAACATGCCTAAATCCGGCCCTGGCTGTAGTGGTTAAATTATTAATCAGAGATGAGTACTGCTCGAGTACACACAGCACTGTTGCCTAGACCTGTCACCTGGTAGGTCATTTTCCCATTTACAAAATCACAAAATAATATTTGTCTGTTTGTATACGCACTTGTTATAGCGTTATTGTTATTTGTGCGGTAAGAAAACTCTGTAATGTACCCACGTACATGTACGTCCTCGACTACATTGTAATCTAAGGCAAGATCAACTCATTGACCTGACAGTGGCTGCTCAAGTAGGTGATGTCGTTTAACGTGGATGGGTGAGGGTGCAGCTACACCGCTCCTCAATCTGGAACAGACTTCCATGAAATCTACCTCACCTGCTATACTCCCTATTTTGTTCTATTTAACTTGAATCGACAGCATACTTATTAAACCAGCTTTTATTACTAGCAGACCAGAACGAAAGCAATTGCAAGAGCAGCACTCCTAATTAGGATAAAGCGTTAGTATGGAGAAGGAAATAATACAGGGTACGATGTCGGGATCAAGGGCAAGGGGAAGACCGAGGATGGGTTGGATCGCTAATGTCATCACATGGATGGAACTACCATTCGAGCAGATATTGAAGGAGACGGAGGACAGGAAAAAGTGGCGAAGACATGTCCATGAAGCGACCAACCCTCGAATCGAGGAAGGTTAAAGACAAGACAAGTTAGTGAAAAATGAAAGTTTGATTCTGATGCAACATATGACAACTCGTCCATCCATCTTCTTTCTGTTTTCACGGTTAGATAAAAGCCATAGCATAATATCTGCTAGTAGTCTTAAGTAGGCAGATCGTGAGCACCTATGAAATGAGGTTTTTGAAAAGATGTTATAGAGATGTGTTTAACTAATTAATTACACACAGACAGTGATTGTAAGTTACTAGTGAGTTGAGTCTAATATAATGCGAGGTTTGTCTGCTTTCAGCTTGGCGATGAGGAAGAGGACTTGCAGGTTGGAGGTGGAGTTTTCAAGGACATCGTGGCCTTGAACAAGAAGGAGTGGCCTTGTCTTTTCTTTGGCCTTGTCGGTGGACTTATTCTCGGAGCAACGTGGCCTGTCTTTTCCGTCCTACTCAGCAACGTCATTGGAGTGAGTCGACTATACAAGACAGTATACAGCATTCCTTAAATAACATTGTACACAGTACAGTGTAAGCTTACACTTCTATGCCCCTATAGGCCTACTTATTATTTTCATAATTATACAATTACATATTTTTTATAATTATAACTTAAATGACTGCACAGACGCAAAGATGTCTCAGCAAAGACAGTTACTCTCTAGCGTAATCAAGGCACCAGCTTATTCACAAGCGCTGCGTTGAGTCAAAATTTGGTTTTTCTGTAAGACTAGGTCAATGGAGGTCTGCCAGAGAATCAGCGGGCGGTGTAGCTACTCAGGGGGGTAGCCTGGTAGGGTATTGACCGGGAATTGGATGGTAGAGGATCAGATGAGTAGTCTATAATTGTTCTTAATGTCTCTGCGTTGGAGCATTCGGATCTGCAGGTCTTAGAGATTTGATTGAAATTCATGGTGACGGTAGGTAAATACGGCAATTTTGATCTATACAAGCGCGCTCATCAGCAGCTTCATTATCATCATGCACATCATCGCAGCGAGTGTCCCTCTAATAAGCCGTTCTCCAAATTCAGCAAAACCTTTTTGCGCATTCACCTTCTTACCTATTAACACAATATTGTCCTCCTAATGATGCAACCTTCTGCAGTTGTTTGCTGTGTAATTGTGATGATTGAAATGAGTTGTGTTGTGTTTCTAAATAATTCTAGGTGATCGTAACGACCGATGAAGACATCATGCCTGAGATCATTTCAAATAGTTTCGGAATGCTCGGCCTAGGTGGCGCCTCATGCGTCGTTGCATTCATATCAGTGAGTCAAAAGTCTCTTTAATTCATATGCACTGTTACAGTAGACTTAACTCATAGAGATGTATTATAATAAATATAACGCTAGAGGGAATATCACGCCGCCATATTGATGTCGCTTCTGTAATCGTGCCGGCCAATCAAATCACGTCTAATCGACAGTAATCGTGCCGACCAATCACAGTCTTACACCTTCCAACAGCTGGAAAAGTAAAAAATTTAAAACTAACATGGCTTGTGACGTCACTGGCGTGATTACCGTTAAATATATATTAAGGTCGTTGATGACTTCACTTTTTTATGCAGCGGAGATAGGCCATACTCTCTCTAGCCTATATATTTTATATATATAGCGTACATCTCTATGACTTAACTCGTGCTGTCCCTTTTCTTTATAAGGTCGTTGACTTAAGCGCTATTCATTTGTCTATATCCATCTCCATGTATATGTTTCGTGCCCGCTTTTGTCTCTGTCCTCTTTCTCTTTCTGTCTGTCTGTCTGTCTGTCTGTCTTCTTGCCTCTGTTTCTGTCTCTTACTCTGTCTCCGTCTCCGTCTCTGACCTTTATACTAACTGTTTGTTGCGTTAATTGTAGATCTTCCTGCTTCGATATTACGGTGAAACTTTGGCTGAGAAAGTACGAAGCATGGCATATGCTGCTATGCTGCAACAGGTAAGCTATAGGCCTTGAGGTCTACCCTATCTTTATTCTTCAGTAGCGTCGCGACAGTCGCATTTCAGATGGGAATATTGCTGTGTCATAGATTCGTCCAGCTTATTCCTCCTATTGTGATGGGCCTAACTTTTAAACATTTATAAAGGTTCTTTTAAAATCTTTTTTAGTCATAAATTAACGGATGAATAGATAAACAAAATTTATGTTTGTTTATTGTGGCAGGAGATAAGTTGGTTCGATCAACCGAAGAATCAAGTTGGTTCTCTTACAAGCAAACTTGCAGATGAAGCATCACGAATCAAGATGGTACGCAACTTATAAAATTATAATTCTATTTATTACATTCTTGTTTGTGAGTTATTCCTAACAAACCACAGTTATTATACTGTGTGACGATGATAAAAATTAACGTTTAAGAGCTTCTAATGTATTATCCTATATGTATAGGCCTACTACAAGTGTCCAGGAAAGTGCTGAATTTTCCTGACAATCTATACAGACTACAAGACATGAGACAAGACTGTGGAAGTAAAGATGAAAGAAAGCGGGGCGAATGAAAATAGGGGGAAAAAGACGAGACAATTCACAACAGGACGACACAAGACAAGACAACATAAGAGAAGAAAGAGGCAGCAAGACAGGACAATGCGTGACAGGCCATGAGGCATGACAAGACAAGTAGAGCCAAACACAAGACATCATGACGTAACATGGCAGGACGAAACAAGACTGGTAATGACATGACACGACAATGCAAGTCAGTCAGGACAAAGGAATGAACGTATGTTGTTGAAATCGAAGGAACGTTCCAAATAGTAGTCACCCATTACCCCAGTCCCTAAAGAACATTCATCCACAAATTCAGATAATAATTATTGTGCTGTAGTAGGTAGGCCTAATTTAGATCAGATAATTTAAGTAGCTTATTGTCCCTTTGAAACATCATCATCGTCTGATGTATAATTATGAACATTGTATGTATGTATGTATGTATGTATGTATGTATGTATGTATGTATGTATGTATGTATGTATGTATGTATGTATGTATGTATGTATGTATGTGTGTGTGTGTGTGTGTGTGTGTGTGTGTGTGTGTGTGTGTGTGTGTGTGTGTGTGTGTGTGTGTGTGTGTGTGTGTGTGTGTGTATGTATGTATGTATGTATGTATGTATGTATGTATGTATGTATGTATGTATGTATGTATGTATGTATGTATGTATGTATGTATGTATGTATGTGTGTGTGTGTGTGTGTGTATGTATGTATGTATGTATGTATGTATGTATGTATGTATGTATGTATGTATGTATGTATGTATGTATGTATGTATGTATGTGTAGGTATGTATGTATGTATGTATGTGTAGGTATGTATGTCTGTCTGATGAACATTGTGTTGTTGTTGTTATCTTCGTCGTTGTTGTGTTGTTAGGCAACGGGTAACACCCTCCTCTTCGTTGCTGCCGCTGTATCGAACGTCATCATATCGATTATTTTGTCGTTGTTGAGTGGATGGCAGTTGGGGTTGGCCATTCTGCCTCTGATGCCACTGACGATCATTGCAGGAGTCGTCCAAGGATACATGAACACCACATATGAAATGAAGAGCCACATCCGCACGGAAGCCAGCGGAAGGGTATGCACTCAGTAACTCACCCACTATAGACCACAAATCATCCATCTCTCTTCATTGGACGACGGCGTGCATTCCTTTCTTTCACTTCTTCCTTCTTTTCGTTTTCTTTTTATTCATTCGTTCATTCCTTACTTCGTTCTTTCCTTCGTTTTTTCCTTCATTCCTTCCTTCCTCTCTCTTTTTTTTCTTTTTCTTCCTACCTTTATTCCTTCCTCTGTTCCTTCTTTCATTTCCTCCTTTCTTTATAAGAAATTAACCTGGCTCATTACCAGGCCCGGATTAACCACAGTGCTGATTGTGCTGCAGCACAGGGCCCCAAGTTTCGGTGGGGCCCCCAAATTGTAAAAGTAAAAAAAATAAAGCAAGGATTCAGGAAAGAAACAGTGCAAATTGCAATGCGTGAGTCGTGAGCTCGTGACAATTGTCCTATCTACCTCTTATGTGCTGTAAAGTCTAACAAATTATGTTTTGGGTTATTGTATGTCTGCCTGGATTATTAAAATTGTAAGGGGGCCGGCCGGCCCGTCATTCGATCAGCACAGGGCCTCCAAAACTGTAGATCCAGGCCTGCTCATTACCTCTTTTTTGTTCCTTCCTTCCTCTTTCTTTCTTCCTTTCTTTTTCTTCCTACCTTTATTCCTTCCTCTGTTCCTTCCTTCATTTCCTCCTTTCTTTATAAGAAATTAACCTGGCTCATTACCTCTTTCTTTTGTTCCTTCCTTCCTCTTTCTTTCTTTCTTCCTTTCTTTTTCTTCCTACCTTTATTCCTTCCTCTGTTCCTTCCTTCATTTCCTCCTTTCTTTATAAGAAATTAACTTGGCCCATGCATGTCCTTCCTCTATCGTCTCTACATTCTACGTTCACATTCTGAGGAATATTAAATTAAATTTGCACCTCGAGCCTTGAAATCCGCAAGAAAAGTTTCCGAATTATTGCTGCTTGGATTTCAATGACTCTTAGATTCAGAGCGTCAGATTTGAGAAATCTTCTCTATTATTAACATTTTGCAGTTGTTGATGAAGCTTTCGAACTGTACAGCATCGTATACATTATATCTGACTATCTTTTGCTTACTCGTCAACAGGTGGCGTCAGAAGCAATCGATAAGATCCGAACGATCGCATCTCTGACGAAGGAGGAGTTCTTCCTCGATAAATACATGTCCTACTTTGACGTCATGAAGAAGTAAGTCTGCTGTCGATCAGGCAGTTTATCAAAAATGTCATCGTAGTGCAAATAATTAATTTGATCCTATCAAATAGTCAATGGACCTGCGCTGCGGCTGAGAAATCATCATCATCGTCGTCATCATCATCATCATCATCATCATCATCATCATCATCATCATCATCATCATCATCATCATCATCATCATCATCATCGCTATCATCAACATCAGCATCATCATCAGCAGCAGCAGTAGCATCAGCAGCAGCATCATCAGCATCATCAGCAGCAGCATCATCAGTATTATCAGCATAATCATCGTCGTCGTCATCATCATCATCATCATCATCATCATCATCATCATCATCATCATCGCTAACATCAGCATTATCGTCGTCGTCGTCGCCATCATCATTGAATATATTATATTCAATTCCGTATTGGGGGTCAGATTTCACCTAATAGATTGCATTGTTTAGGCATCTTAGCAGTTCTTTAACATGATATGTGCATGCTATGCATATTATGTCCATCTTTGCTCGAGTAGAAAAGGCGCTATGGCAATGTAAGGTAACATGGAAGCAGATGAAGTTACGAAACGAGTAATGTGAGATGGAATAGCACATTGACTGAACTTAAATAAGGCACGATATATATCCGAGCAGATCTGTGTAAGTCGACCTACATGTATAAATAAATTTTTTTGTCGCATTGAGATGTGCGCTGATCTTGTAAGATACAAACGAAGTCCATAACTTGCTTTCTTACTGATGAAAACGATTTTAAAGTTGACATGTCAGTATTATAAAAAAAATTGACCGTTTGTAAATACCATAGCTAGACTTCCATAAATACAGTAGACTACATGCTTGAGCCTTGAGAAATGGTGACATTTAAACCAATCATAGCAGTAGTCATATGTTTCTGTGCATGCATTTGTGCGCTTGACTGATTGTCTGTCTGTCTGTGTGTTTGTGTGAAGAGAGGCGTTCAAGAGAGCGAATGTGATGGCATTGAGTTGGTCGTTCAACTGGTTCTGCATGTTGTCCATTCTGATGGTCGCCTTTGGATTCGGTCTCTGGCTCGTCGCACAGCAATTGGTCGAATTCAAAATGGTCTTCAGGTTCGAATGACGTTTATACACATTATAATTATTAGGCCTAGCATTAAAGTGGCGTTGTATATAATTATTATGTGTCACGCCGAAATGTTATGAATTGGTTGCCGAATAAAAGACGTTATGTTAAACGTTATTATGTTATGTATTTGGGAAACTGAGAAGTCATGCAGGCAGTTATGTCAGACAGAGTAGTAAACCTGCTCTGACTTTTGCAGGTTATTTATAATAATAACAACACATGATCGATAGGATGCTTAGAGTCCATCTGTCACCTATAGATTGGAATCCCTCAATTACATACAATGCAATGCAGCTGTGTTGTATTTATTGTCCTCCTTCCAACGGACTATTTAGAAGTATTTATAGTTGAATGGCCTGCAGCTATTGCATGTAACCTAAGTCGCTAATTCCGTTTGTATTTCTGTCGTTGTAGGATTCTCGTTGTGGCTCTGATCATGAGCGCTGAGGTTGGTCGTGCGAATGCCAACATCCCAGAGATAACATCAGCGAGAACGGCTGCATTCAAACTCCTCCAACTCGTCCAGAGAGTTCCAGCCATCGATTCATCCAACGAAGGCGGAATCAAACCGGTCGGTAAACTCAACACATAATTATACGACTTGTTTGCACGTGTACTTGCAATCGTAATTTATATTGCGCCGCATACACCGCGGCGCTCAAAAACTGGACAGTGCAAGTCACGATTCGATCAAACCTGTTTCAAGTGCCTATATAGAAAAAGAGGCAGAGGCAAATCAAGAAGCAAGAAAGATGGACATACATAGGCTACATTACATACATACATGCATGCATGCATAGTACATTAAATGTACTATGTATGCATAAATTTTATGCATACATACAATCATACATGCATGCATGCACAGTTGCATTGCACACGTGCTATATACAATGTTGCCGTTTAAGTGCAGATGTCTGAATTTACGATATGCGAGATACCAAAATGTTTTCCGTTTGTAGGCCTATATAATACATGCCATTCATTTTATAATGCATTTAGACAAAGGAGGCAACAGAGAAAAACAATGTATCCTATAATAATTAATATTCGAATACACGTTGTAAATAACAGGAGAAATCGGATGGAGAGGTTGCGTTGACGAATGTCAATTTCTATTTCCCCACTCGACCTGACACGCGTGTGTTGCGGTCGTTCTCATTGACTGCAAAGAGAGGTCAAAGCATCGCAATCGTTGGTCCAAGCGGAGGAGGAAAGTCAACCGTCGTTCAACTGCTCGAACGGTTCTACGATGTCGGGTCAGGAACTGTGGTAAGATCTTTAAGCCATCGAGCCACTTGCATAATTAGGCTATGCCAGTGGTTCCCAGCCTATAAAAATGGTTCTCATCTCTCAAAGAATTAGGAAAAATATTTGAACAATATTGACAATTTGTACATAACTGCGAATTATTTTATTTTGACGTTTATCGCCTAAACAACATAAAACATTCTATTTTGATTCAATTAGGGCCTATAACAATTTTATATGCTTTTAGTTAATTAAATTTAACCCTTGCGCATGGCCTCTTAATGTCCTTCAACACATCAACTAAGAAAAGTGGCCCTCGTGTCCACCAACGTAGAAAAAGTGGCCCTAAAAAGTCAAGAAAGGTTGGGAACCACTGGGCTATGCCATATGGCTTTTCAATATCATGTCGTCCTGTTCAGTCATTCAAGTGACCACGTCTTCTCGTATACGTTTTTTCAGTGTCATCTTGCCGTAGCCTATACCTTCTTTTATTCTATCTCTCACTCTCCCTCCTTCTCTTCGCTTGTCTTTACGTTTTTATCCTTTGTAAATTTTCATGTTAATTTTTTTTTCTTCGTATTTTTAAACACGAGGCATACAGAGATTATTGTTATTATCGTCACCATCATCGTTGTCGTCACTGTTCTATTAGAATATTATTTATCCACTTCGAACTGTTCTATTAGAATATAATATTATATTATTTATCCACTTCGAACTGTTCTATTAGAATATAATATTATATATTATTTATCCACTTCAGTGCTTAAAGTGTGGAAAAATAAGTACCCCTTAGTTTTCCAAAAGAAGTGCCTAGACGCCCCTTATCATTCGAGGCTGTGCTGGCCAATAAGTGGCAGGACAGTGTTCAGGTATTAAAATAGCTGCATGGACGCCGTCCATGACCGTCCAGCCACACTTTAAGCTCTGATGCACTTTGATTGAGCCGGATATCTAGGCCCTAATTAATTATCATAATGCTTGTTTCTTTGTATAACTTGCGCAGACCATGGACGGTCATCCGGTGAATACGTTGAACGTGAAGTGGCTAAGAGCGCAGATGGCCATCGTTCTTCAAGAACCGATTCTGTTCGCTGTCAGTGTCGCTGAGAACATTGCGTATGGAGACAACAGCCGAAAAGTTCCGATGACTGAGATCATCGAAGCAGCCAAGCACGCCAACATACACACGTTCATCGCGTCTCTACCACAGGTTCAACTTCACATGATCCATTGGCCTACACATAATGCAGTTTTATCAAGCCTATGCCTAGTATGCCTAGTAGAAATAAATTATAATAGGCTACTGGAACTTCTTAGAGTTTTTCAAACCTATAGGCTAAATAACATTACTATATTAGGCCTAATTAAAATAACTTAATTATTATACAGGAAATTGTTTTATTTGTGAAGTACTGGTATAACAACCAGTTAGTTGTGCGAGCTCAGATTTCGGACAATCTACAGCCGGATTACTAAGGCGAGTCCTTTTTGTCGCGCCGTGATGTAACGGATGAGACTCCGAGATGGTTACCTTTTGTCGTCATCTTGGACCAACCCTCATGCATTAGCTGGTCCTTTAAGTTGACATTCGTGTCTCTTTTAAAACTTTACCCTCTCTTCGCTCTCTCCGATTTTACTCATCCAGCTATAGTTTGGTTTGGGTAAATTAAACATATGATAGGAAGCATTAAAGAACTTGCCATAGCTTACTATTATACTCATCAAATGAATTTTCATGAACTCTGATATTGGTAAATAGTCTAATAATATTATGTGTGTAGGCCGGATTGTAGGCCTACTGTGATTAAGATATAGTCTATCAGATGATACAAGTATAGGGCTCAACTTAAAGTCTCATGCACAACTCGAATACGGTATGCCAAAACTGATCGCCTTTCGCCATAACTCATATAAGACTGATAATTATAATATCACCAACATCTGGAATAACGTTAAATGTTGTCATGCATTACTTGTTGATTCAGGGATACGAAACGAACGTTGGTAGCAAAGGAACACAGCTGAGCGGAGGTCAGAAGCAAAGAGTATCAATCGCAAGAGCTCTCATTCGCAATCCAAAGATCCTTCTGCTGGACGATGCCACTTCAGCTCTCGACTCACACAGTGAATCGGTAGGTGATGATTATCCGAAGAACAGAGGCACATAGGCCTACAGGCTTTATCTTTTCCGCAAGTTCAATATTACATTTCTGGGAAATATCAATCGGTGATTTGACAAAGGAGCTCTGACACAATAGAGCAGTTGCATAAAGGCCTACAACAGACTTAAATAGAGGATGATTGCTGTACCCAGTTGGAAATGAAAAAGTTATGGTCTCTGTGTCGAAGCATCTGATATGACGCCACCTTTTGCTCCAAAAGTAGAGGCTGACGCAGTAGAGAGAGAAACAGTAAGCTATAGTTTCCCATAAGATGCAGTTCTGCATGGGCAAAGCACTAAAACGCAGTTGTTTTGTACCATCGTTGTACAGTTTATGTGATTGCCTACTGTTAACGTGGTTGCCTACTGTTGACGTGGTTGCCTACGTACTGTTGACGTGGTTGCCCACCGTTGACGTGTTTGCCCACCGTTGGCGTGGTTGCCTACTGTTGACGTGGTTTCCTAACGTTGACATTGTTGCCTACAGTAACTGTTGGCGCGGTTGCCTGCTGTTTATAGACCTATGGTTGGCTACTATTGACATGGTTGCCTACTGCTTACATGGTTGCCTACTGTTGACATGCATGTTGCCTATACGTGTTAGGTGGTTGAGGAAGCATTGAACAAGGCGAGGGCCGGCCGAACATCGATTGTAATCGCTCACCGTCTCTCATCCATCATCAACGCCGATGAGATCATGTACCTGCACAACGGAAGAATTCTTGAGAAAGGAACACACGGCGAACTGATGGCCAAGCAGGGTCACTACTACGCCCTCTACCAGGCCAATCTCGGGCATGGCGGAACCAAGTCGTGAAGATGATAAATATTATCGTTGTAATTATCGTCAACATGACTGTCAACAATTACTCTGACTTATTCTAAGTGTCCCTTATGCATTAGGCTACCACGTAACTGACTACCAGTTTCTTGCATCCCCTCTGGGCCCATAGATAATCACGAGCTATCAGTTAATTGTGACCATCTGTGGGCCACACATCATTACCGACATAGAATCTGACTCGGAACTCAACAAAGGTCTTGAAGAAAACCTTGTCGCAGGTTAATTTACACAGTGCTTTCCTATAATGGTTGAGCCGATTGCTTATGAATTGTCCGAATTACTGCTGAGTCCCTTGATAACCTAATAGACCTCAATCATGTCACGAAGCTGAAAGTCTGCTAACTTGTACAAATAAGTGATGTACTTTATTTCAAATGTACGTGCTAGTTAGGTCACACACATTTCTGTATCACTACGATCAAAGCCGTATACAGCTAGGGTGTTTTTTGGGTGTTTGAACATCCCCCGAAAAAAAATAATGTAAAAAATGCATTGACTAGCAAATGATGCAAGAACTACCGTAGTATAATACTAGGCTACTGTGTGTAATGCATTGGCCATCCAGAACCCGCTATGAGAGTTCACCACGCTTTCCCAAACCCATTAGTCAGTTGATTCGGTTGCCTGTGGGTTTGCTCACGGTCAAGTAAACACACCCACCCAAATAAAATTCTGGCTACGGCCTTGAGTGTACGATAGAATATGTATTATTTTATATTTATTGGATATTGTAATTGTTGTTCATGTCCATACATCGATCGTCTTGTTACATGCGCACAGATAACGGTTGCACCTATTTGTTTGGACTGCTTAAAAAAATATATTGCTTGAAGGTATAGGCCTCACAGATGGTAAATGTGTGTTGTTTGCATTAAATGTATCAGCTGATTGTTGTGGTCATTATTATCCCTTAATTAATAGGCCTACTGAAGGAAGTTTTGGATTTTTTTTATGTCGACCACATTTTCCAGACACGAATAGCGGATGAAGATTATTAATTGGTAGGCTATTTCATGGAATTCTACAAAAGACTGATCAACCGTCTTATAAATGCTGCATTGGAATGAAGACTAAAATGTAATGTATGGTAAAGAATTAACGGAATAACATAGGCTATGCTTTGAACCTTGATCAATTAAATCACTTGCTTATAAAATGTAGCTAGCATAATATAGCCTAGTATGCAATTATTATGCGGCATCTTATAAGTGATGACGTCGATGATGATGATGGCGGTGGTGGTGATAATGATGATGATGATGATGAAGCTGGTGGTGGTGGTGGTGGTGGTGGTGGTGGTGGTGGTGGTGGTGGCGGCGGCGGCGGCGGCGGCGGCGGTGGTGGCGGTGGTGATGGTGATGGTGGTGGTGGTGGTGGTGGTGGTGGTGGTGGTGGTGGTGGTGGTGGTGGTGGTGGTGGTGGCGGCGGTGGTGGTGGTGGCGGCGGCGGCGGCGGTGGTGGCGGTGGTGATGGTGATGGTGATGGTGATGATGATGATGATGATGATGACTTTACTATGGGGCTCTAAGAAAGACTGATGTTGAAACATCAACCCCGGAAATTCTCACCCTGCATTTACATAGGTATGACGTCATCAAGTGTTAATTCCCGCATTGATTCGTTTTCAATTGAATGCATGCAGGCCTATTATATATAGTGCAGCAGAGGAATTAAGAGAGTCGATCGATCATGTCGAATGGATCGTTGTCCGCAGATGATTTTTGAGATTGAAAGAACGCGGAAAGATTCGATTTAATAGCAACATCTATAACGTCTGCAAAACCTGGAGAACTTAATTGTCACCATGCATGATGCATGCAGCTCATCCGGCCTGCGTTCGAGTGTGCCTAGGCCTACTATTAATTTCATGTAAGGGTTTTACTTTCAGGAATTCAACACTCGCGAGAACAAAAGAATCTCAGAAGTTAATGACTACCGGTATTCAATATCTGATGGATATATTGCCTAGGCCTACTTACCTAAATTAATTGACTTCAGATCCGAATTAACAAATGAAGCCCTTGGTGCAATAACCAGGTAAGTGAGATTTTATAGTTTTCGGAAAATCGAGTTTGAATGTTTTTCGCTCTTCAGAAGCTTGCCGTTTCGTCCAGGAAATAGATAGCGAGAAAATTTAAAAAGTATAAGATGCATCTAATCGACACTGATGAAAAATTAAAAATCTTAAAGGCCGGCAGTTACTAATTAGTATTTTATGGACAAATGAACAACAAACTTGATTATTGCACTGAAACTTCCCTGCAGTTCTGACACTTTTTTCGATGCAAGAATAACATATGTCAACTAACCTGGTTATTGCATGGAAATTATAAGCGTCTTTTGTGTAGTTCTGAAAACTTTTTACATGTAAGAATCTGATAAGTGAACAAACCTTGTTATTGCACGGAAACGATAAACATTGGAGAACTGGGCCAGAAGAGGGCAACGGAAGAAACACTGATTTTAGAGAGAAGAAAAGGCCCCTAAATTGAAATATTCCACGGATCTTGCCTATAAATGACGTCAGGCTTACACCTAGATGAATTATTAGTACATGGTATGTAGGCCTACACACATGGTTCAGGGTCCAGGTAGCATCGCACAAAAGGAGGAATTTTTTAATCCACACTTTTCTGTCCGTCACAATAATATTGTCAATAAGTCTTGCGCCAACAACTGGCAAAAATAGACATGGACGCCTTAGCATTAGAGTTTCCTCTGATTACATTCTCACCTTTTGTGCGGGACCTTGGTATTATTTTAGATCAAGAGCTGACTTTCACTCGGCATATAAACCTTCTATGCCGAAGCTGTTACTACCAGTTGCGTCAACTTAAGGTGGTCTCACGCTCTCTGTCTTTTAGTGCTGCCTCTACTCTTGTTCACTCTTTCGTAGTTTCTCGCCTTGACTACTGTAGCACCCTCTATTATGGACTACCGGCTGGCCGGATTGACTGCCTGGAACGAGTCCTCCGCTCTGCGGCGCGACTTGTTGGTCATATCCCAAAATATGGCCATGTCTCATCTTATATGCGGGATATCTTACACTGGCTCCCTTCTAAACAGCGGATTGCATACAGGGTCTGTGCCTTGGTTAGGCGGTGCATTGAAGGACTAGCTCCACCATATCTTCGAGAACTCTGCTGTTCCACCTTAGGAGTTCTGCGTCGATCCACCCTTCGATCGGCGAACCAAATTGAGCTTCTGGTTCCCCGCGCGCGGACTGCTATGCGACAGCGTCGTTCATTCTCAGTTGCTGGTCCTATCACCTGGAATGGTCTTCCTGTTGCATTGCGCCTAATTCCCAGAGGTCACTCCGCTCTGTTCCTTAAGAACCTAAAGACTGTTTTATTTAGCCGTGGTTGGGCCGGGAGCGCTTCTGAGTAGCCTACCTTGAAGAGGCGCTATATAAATTTCCGAAATAAATAAATAAATAAATTGTATACTCACTGTAGTTGTTAGTAAATTCAGATACCATTGACTACTTCGTCTAGTAGACATGCTATTCCTCCATAGACAACCCACCTCTACGACCTGCTATTTTTTTACCTAGCTACAATGGAGGACGATGCCGGACAACTTGCAGACGTCAGTGATGACATAACAAGACCAAAGTACAACAGCCTGCACTCTGCTCAACAGTCATTGTCTTCTGACATTATTCCGCGTTTGTACAAGGTCCACGCCTACCTAGTGCTAATTACCATCCATGCACGAGTTAACTCGGGCTGCAGGCCAAAGGGGTTAAGTTTCCTTCAGGTGTTTCTGCTCCATTACGGTAGCCTACCTGACACTGGTTGTTCATGTGTCTGAATATCACTTAAGTTTACTTCACGTATTTTGTTCTGGTTTTTTTTTCATCCACTATCTGTCATGTAGCTGGTTTGGGTTTTTGCACCTAGACTAAGACTTAGTGTTGATTGATAGTCACCAAACTTGCTGGCTCGAGGATGTGACATTGCGGACCTTCGAAAACCTTCATGACAAAACATTAATAGCCTAATAGGCAAATAGCCTATGCTATTGGAGAAGGCCTAGAATGAATGTAGGCCTATTATCTGGATGCCTAAATTTGTCCTGTCGCTTCAAAAGAATACTGCAGAGGTCGTTTCTAATTACGGCACTCACCGAAAACCTAACCTTAACCGACCCTCACAACGTCTAGCATGATCCTAACCTACCCACACGACGTCGACTGAGAGGATGCAACGTAATGTGACACTGCATCACCTTGTCACCTTGTGCCGTCAGTTCGAGGAGCTCTATAGCGTGACCAGCCTTCTCCACTCCGTTCTGTTCTGCGTTTCATCCCTCAGTTGTTCCAGATTCATTCCTGTCGTCCTGTGTACATCGTAAATCCATCTGGTCCTCGGCCGTCCTCTTCTCCTCGCACCCTCTCCACACGCCAGCATCATCACCTTCTCCACTCCATCCGTGCGCATGACCGAAATACACCAGCTTCTGTTTGACAATCCTCTGCAGCAATGTCATATCACCTCTTAGCTGACCTATCTTCTGGACCACAGATTTATTTGTCCTCTTCTCCCTCCACGATATCCCAGCAGCCTCCTACATAGGCCTATCCGCATTTCACAAGTACCGTAGAAATGTTGTCATTCTTCGTCTTCGTCCACGTCTCGCTTCCATATTGCACTATGGGAAAAATCATTGCTTTTACCAGTCTCGTCTCTGTCTGTAAACTCACATGCCTGTCCCTCCATATCTTATCCATCCCCTGCATAGCATCTTTTCCCATTGAAATTCTCCGCCTCACCTCTGTAGGCCTAGCTATCGCATCTTCCCTCTTTATCCACCATTGAGTCCAAAAACGAGAAACTTGTCACAACCTCATTGACACTGCATACCGATACCAAAATGTTTGACTAATAATATTTTAATTATTTTTATGCCAGATTATAATTATTATGACTTAATTTAATTTCAATTATCAGTTAAAATAAAAGTTTCAAAGAATTAGGCCTAGCTAGGTTACTCTTACGAAATACAGTGACTTGTCTTATGCATGATCAACATGCATCTTCGTGTCCGTCGATACGAAGCTCGTGAAATTTCGTAAAATCCTATATTGCAAACGCGAAGTGGCACAACAGCAGCCAAAAAATAATAAAAAGAATACAGTTTGGAAAATACGCCTACCAGAGCGAGTGTTAGGCCTACATTCTTCTTGAATTTTGTTTATTTTTTATGCTTGGAGTAAAATGACGACACGCTTAAATCTGACATTTTAAAGGGCGTTTGGGATATAGCCTACTACATCAAGCAGACATTAAACTTAAGAAATCAGTAGGCTATCAACTGTGTCATCTCTCAAACTAAGTATACGTTTAATGGGATCGGTCGATCCAACGATCGACCGATAGGCCCGATTAGAATAAGTACTGCTAATTCGGGAAAATGGCCCAAAACGTATAGGCTAAATATAGTGGCAGAATAATGTTATTACACCCTTACTTACATCGTTATTGCATCCGATAACGTATTTTACTGGCTAATGGTTGCGTGCAAGAACCATGTTTGTTCACTTACTGCTCGAAAATCGCAACGAGAGGCTACGATTGTTTGTGCAATAACCGGGTTTGTTGACTTATCTCATTTATGCACGAAATGATGGCACAGGAATGCGAAAATTCTCAAAGCAGGTATGTTGAGTTGCCTGGTTATTATCCTATCTACTCACTCAGTTTTGCAGCTATCAGCTTGAAATTTACACCATAGATGCGCCTCTTTGTCAGGAGCATTTTAAGCCAACTTTCACGATTTTCAGGTAAGTCGACTTACCTGGTTCTTGCACCAAGATCCTCAAATGTCTTTTCACCGTTCAGTAAAACTGTGGGCCAAACACCACGTTGACAGTTGACTAACAGAATCACAACAAAAGGACCCAATCATGAAACCAATTAAGCCTATTAATTTCATGCAACGGACTGCAGTCTATTAATTGTGACGTCATCGCTTTGTTCTAAAGACACTGCTATTGCGTCACTAATCTTGTCTACGAATAATTATTAGACATGGTGATATAGGTTAGGTTTATAAAAAAATGTTTTATGGCATTGCCTTCTATAATAATTAATTATATGGACTTCGCATTGTGACGTCTTCTCTTTGCATGCAATTTAAATTGTTGTGTCACTAACTTGAAGTTGCAGCCGCGACAATTACTCTGTTTATTGTGACGAAATCTTCTCAGTGTTCAGCACCATTGTTACGTCATTAGCTATGCTGTTACGTTTTGCGTTGCTATGGTAATAGTTAGTTTCATATTGAGACGATCGACCAGCATTACGTAGGCCCTATTGTTACGTCATTAGCTTTGTTGCAACTGTTGGCCAACATCCACTGACTTTCTATTAGGATGCATAATCAAAGACCTTAATAAGCTATTATAGGCCTATATAGCTTTGTGACATGGACTTTTTAAAATTAATTATAAGGACATTACACATGTATATCTTAGTTGCATCAAAAATATTAATTATATCAAACGGATAAAACACATGCAGGCTGTAGTCTATGTTGCCCACCTCGAATAAAATAGGGTTCCTGGGTTTGCCATGGTTTCCTGATTAGTAGGCCTATTAACTAGATCTTTTCCGAACCACTCACGGACTCTGCATAGGCCTATAGGCCCTACAAACTGGTGAAGAGTGAAGACCTGTTAGAAATATTATGCTAGGCCTACTCATGGAGGCTGACTCCAGTCCATAGTATAGGTCTAATAGGCATATATAGTAGACCTGGCGTGTGTGTGTGTGTGTGTGTGTGTAGGTGTAGGTGTGTGTGTAGGTGTGTGTGTGTGTGTGTGTGTGTGTAGGCGTGTGTGTAGGTGTGTATGTGTGTGTATGCGCGTGCATGCGCGTGTATGCCTGTGTATGAGCATTTGTCATTCATAGCCTATAGCCTACTCAGAGCGGACACTAACTAGACTAGAGTTTCACGCCGAAGCGCATGAGCAATTGTGAGTGAAGGACTTGTTCGGGGCCCTACGCGGCGGCTCGAGTTAGCTATAGATTCGCAAGAGCTTGTACCCCCAGGGTGAGAATTGCCGGTGGGGTTGGGGTTCAACCCCCAGTATTTCTTAGAGCCCATGTTAAAGTATATGTTTTTCATACCCCAGTTTCAAGTTTATCATAGGCCAACCCCCCAGTTATTTTTCCACAATTCTCATACTGTGTAGGCCTAGCCTACCCCTACATTACCGCGCCCCTCAAAAGGCCTACATGATTTAAGTTCCAAATAATTTCTGATTCTAGTCTAGTTTATTTTGTTCATCTGATTGTCGTCTTTTTTACCGCGATTGTTTTTCTTTTGATTGCAAAACGCCGAGCGCTTGCTGGCGTTTAGTAGGCTAGGCTAAAGAACGCACTTACTTATTTACGATTGCCACAACATTTGATGATACACCCAAAAAACCAAGCAACGAAACAGTGATCAAGATGGCGGACAGTGTGGCATTTAATTATACGTTTTATTGATTTTCTTTAAATTTAGCTACGCAGAAGAAAATGCAGCAGTTACTTAGACACAGGGTTATTTAATTGACGTGCAAGCCAAAGTTCTAGCTTTATTATCCGCAAACCTATCTTTGAAGTGCGTAAACTTGGTTCTGTGTAACAATCAACAGCTGACTATATACTGCGTAATGCATTGATCGTTATCAGCTTTCTAGAAAGGTGAGTTTAGAAGAAAGCAGCACAATAGAAGAATATAGTCCCATTGTTTTAGCTGTACCATTGACAGTTTTGTTTGCGTTCGTCTCTGGTGATCCAGATTTAAAATTGAATTCCGTTACCAAGACAACGTTCGTGAATACAAAACGCCAAGAAGGTTTCGCATTTGTTATATTTCAGGTTTGTTGTATGTATTCAATCACAGGGTTGTAGTGACAAAATTGGAGGTGAGTACACACAACAGTTGCCTGGCCTGTCTACAGGTCATTTTCTCGTATACTAAACACAATATTTGCGAGGTGAGTACACTCTGTGTACCCGCATATGCCCTCGACTACAACCTTGGTTTTAGACTTTAGAGAAAGTTGCTGATGACTGATGTCCTGAGTTGCAGCATAATGCTTTGGGAACAGCAGTGCTCCAACTGGAGTTGTGAGATGTGCAAGTAAGTGCAGTTCAGTTATGAAGGCACTATCTCCCTGTTTGGCAACTAGATGCATGTGTTTATGAAGAGAATTCATCGAGAGGTCTTAGATAGTAACTGTTGTACATATTGGCTTGATTGCTAGTATTTTGATTCCCAATCGTGTAAGTGGATTGGAAAAAATACTTGTAAATTATCATTCTCTCATTGTTGAACTTGTGCTCATAGGTCAGTAGTACGAGGATGTTACAGATGTAAGGATATTGCTCAAATATGGAGTCCTTTCAGACACTGAATTGAATGTAATTGACAGGGTGAGAATTGCCGGTGTGGTGTGGGGTTCAACCCCAGTCTATCTTAGGAGGCCCTAGTAAAGTTCTCCTTGCATGTCCCAAGGCCCACAACATCACATAAATCAATGTCTGATCCCCAGTTATTTTTTCTACAATTCTCATACTGGTGAGTAATGTGCGTATTGCACAGGCAGTGCTCTTGACCATCTTCAGGTCCCGTCAATCCAATGGGTGATATCTGTCCTGAGGTGTAGGCTTACTGCTCAGTCTTAAAAAGCAATGTTGACCTGCTGTGCTGACAATTTGCAGATGGAGTTCCGTTTTGGTGGTCTGACGTTCACGTCAAAGTTCGACTCTGGTAACCTGGCGAATGTGGAAAAGGTTTCGAAGGAAGATGAAGAATCTGATCAGAGTATGCTTCAATTAGTTTCTTTGTTTTGTGGCACCTTCCATACTGGTGTTCCAGTGGTATTGTAGTGTTAACACACTCTGTGTTTGTGTATTTAATCATTTAAAGCTTTGCATTTAACTGTTGGTTAGATATGACATTGCGTATGATTAGTAATGACAGAAAATAAATAAAGTTAAAAACATAGAAAAGTTCAGCCACACTGAATCCACATGCAAGTGAAGTGTGATTACTTAGGAATATTGTTTTCCTAGCAGCTGAAAGTGCTTCCGTAACCCTTTACCTGCTTATAAAATAAGTTAGTGTTAACTGAAAGATAAATGCAATATCTTTGTTGTTTGCCTTTGTATGTGCGGCACTTTTCTCTGGGATAATAGCAACAAAATATACCTGAAAATATGTCGTCGGTAATGTCTATCTGCTTATGTACTGTTTGCTTTCTTAGTGCAGTTGGGCTCGATTTTATATTTTACCTACAACAAAGCTTATTTGCGAGAACTCTCTCTTACTTCCTTAAGCTGATATCATATATTATCATTAATTTTCCAAATGACCAACTGATGAACTATATTTGCTCATGCTGTAGCAGCATTGATATTTTATTCTGTTTGTAACTAGGGTTCTTTCGTTTACGAAGTATTTGTAATTTTGCATTCACAGCTGGACCGTCAGTATCGCCATCTACGAGCTCACCCTTAGCCGATGCTAAGCCGGATTTTGAGTTCAATGTCTGGACAAACCCAGATTGTGCAGGAACGCAATTTGTGAATGGAAACAGGTTAGCAAGTCAGCTTGCACAATGCATAATACATTACTCAATGCCCTTCGAGGGAGATCATTACCACCAATGTAATACCATATAAACCAAAGTGCAGCATAAATTGTTGGTCATTAAAAGAACACAATTTGTTATTTTAAAGAAAAATTTATATTGGATTTTGGACCTAGGAATTTGTGCTATTTGAAAAATTTTGACATTGATTGGATATAGAAATTATGTACGTTTGTTTATTATACCATGTCTGTACACCAAAATGCGGATAGCAATTGGTATATTAAAGAATATTCTTATCTTATCTTAAACCCTAATGATTTAGTAGTTCATTCAAAGATGAAAAAGTGAGATGTGTTCCTGCAAACACAGTTGTATTGAATTGCGTTGTGTCGTATCTATAAATTTATATGTCTCCTGTCGCAGAATGACTATTCAGAGTCTGGAGGTTAATAGATACGCCTTTAAGAGTGATAGACATATGAGGAAATACGAGCCATTAGTTTAGTTTTAGTGCGGGAGGAAGGTAATTCCAAATGGAGGGACCAACCACATCAACAATGTCTGATGATTGTCAGACATGCTGTGTCAAAATATCTCCATAGCTGCCAGACTGGATTGCCATAAAAACAACTGGGTTGCCATGGTTACCTCATCTGACTTGAGGTCTTTGAGTTGCAGATGTCATTGCAACTCTGGCTGATCATACCTCATTCAGTTTAAAGTACATCTGGGCAACTCTGCAGCTGCAAATCTGTGTGTCTGATAGATGCTTGAATCAATTCAAGAGGTCTCCATCACTAGATAGTCACTGCTTCTGCACAATTATCACCACCACCACCATCATCACCACCACCACCACCGATATTTTCTGTTGATTGATTCTGTTAGGTCTTGGTTCTACTTCGGTGTTCGAGGCGGTCCAGCGGGCAAAGTCATGAAAATCAACATCATGAACATGAATCGCCAGGGCAGACTCTACAGCCAGGGCCACTTGCCGATGGTTAGGACACTTCCTGGCCGACCAAAGTGGGAACGCATTCGAGATAAACCTGTGTTTGAAGTAAGAGACCATCACCACCACATCACCATCACCATCATCACCACTACCACATCATCATCATCATCATCATCGCTGTCACTGTTTATATTTATTTTGTATTGATTGGATGTGTTAGGTGTTTGTTCGACTTTGATGTTCGAGTGGATTTAGTCATTAAAATCATTAATGTTGGACATGCTGTTAGACATAATTATATTCGATAGATACCCGGTAAATTGGTTACCAGTTAGAACCATCATGAATTGGTAGCTGATAGGTTGAATACTTGCCATGTAATGAATATTCAAACATTTCTTGAAGCATAGGTACTATGTATGGAACTAGAGCAATTTCTTAATGCATGATCACTGAGCTGCTACATAAAAAACATGCGTGTCATGAGATGTTAGCGTTATTTTATGTATGTTTTTATGTATGTTGACAATTATTATTATAGTACCTAAACGACGCATAGGTTGTTATGAACAAAAGTTTGAGATTTTTAGAGTTCCTTGGAAGTAATGACATGAAACTATTTTGAAAATCAGTATGTTACCGCAGTATCCTAGAAATAACTTTCTACTGACGATGCTATAGAAATTGTCGTCATTACAGTTGCACGTGCTATAAAAAGTCTCCGAGTGAATGAATGAATTATATATTTAAAGTTGATGTTTTTGGCATTTTCTATTCTTCCAGACGAGCAGTACCAACTTTGTGTTGAGTTTCAACCACCGTTTCTTTGAGTCTCGAGCGTCTGTCACGTACTTTGCATTCTCGTACCCTTGGTCATATGAAACGTGCCAGGAGAGACTGAAGGAACTTGATGAGAAGTTCAAAGGTGCAGCTGAACTCTGCTCCAGGAGGTCTGTAGCAATCAATGTACCAATCAATGTACCAATCAATGTACCAATCAATGTACCATTGTACCAATCAATATAGCATTCAATTTGTTGTTTTGCACCAAGCTGACAAAGTTTGTATGGTATCAGTTGGCATGGTATTTTGCAAATTTATTGGTCTTTGTTTTCTCTTTTTTTAAATAATGTCTGATGCAATCTAATAACTATTTTGCTTTTAGGGTTTTTGTATGGTGTTCAAAACCAACATCATTATTGTTGCTAAACTGCTTATACAACTTCTTTTATATGTTTTGGTTTTAGTATGTTTTGAGATTTTTTTTATAAATAGCCATATATACCAGGTACATGAGTAGGTAAATGCCATATATAGTTGCTGCAGTCATATACTGAAGGAGAACAATATTACAAACTGTATGCTAGTATCTCTTGCCATACTATACCGTATACATTGCTATTCAGGCAGCATAGCTTTTGCTGCATGGACTCATTATGAGATATCCTAGATTGCCTTTTGCTGCTTTTTGGGTGTTTTTTGGGCATTTTTTTAGGTGGGGCTGTTGTTACTATATTTTTCAAAATAAATTGATAGATGAAGAGCTATTGTTGTTGTTATTGTTGTTATTATTCTAGTCTCAAAAGTTGCATCTATTATCATCGTGAGCTGCTCTGCCACTCCCTGGAATGCCGTCGTGTAGATCTGATCACCGTATCTGATTGCCACGGCATACAGGACGTGGAGGAACCGAAATTTGATACGAACCTCTTTACTGACCTCGATTCGAAGCGCTGCAAAGCCTTTGTTGGAAAAAAGGTTTGGCCACATCTTCATGTTTACAATGCTAATCATGATTGTTACAATGCTAATCATGATTGTTACAATGCTAATCATGATTGTTACAATGCTAATCATGATTGTTACAATGCTAATCATGATTGTTACAATGCTAATCATGATTGTTACCATGCTAATCATGATTGTCTAGACTCTAGAGGAGCACTCCCCAAACTTTTTGATGCTTCTGGCCATTTAATGTATATTGCGGAATGGCATTGGAACCAGCAGAAAATGGTTTGAGTAGCACTGCTCTCTGGAACATGTTCTGTAATGTGCTTCAATGTAATGTGCTTCAATGTAATGTGCTTCAATGTAATGTGCTTCAATGTAATGTGCTTCAATGTAATGTGCTTCAATGTAATGTGCTTCAATGTAATGTGCTTCAATGTAATGTGATCAGAATGTTTGTATAGCGTCTTCTGTTCATGTTTCAACTGTTGAAGAGTAAGCTTTAAGTGGGCGTGCTTATGTATAGAGAAATTTAGTGTTTTCCATACTGCTGCTATTGTTCTTGTTTATTACAATGAAATTGTGAGCATTGTTGTTTTGCTGCTCAATTGGGGGATGATTTGCAACATGGAGAGGCCACTTGAGACAAGTGTATTATATTGGGACACAGATCTGTTAAATCGTAACCCACCTGATTAAACTTAGTTTAGTTGATCAAATAATTGACTGAATGATTATTTCTGGTGGATTAACGTAGTTAGATTGCTTGCTTCTGGTTAATTCTTTCGATTGAATGTCTTTGATTGATTAGTTGAATTGATTGTTTCTGGTTGATTGATTGGATTGAATGATTGTTTCTGGTTGATTGCATTACCACCTTCTCAATTCCTTGTAGGTGTATGTCGTCAGCAGTCGGGTTCACCCGGGCGAAACTCCTGGCAGTTTTGTTTTCAACGGATTTCTCGATTTCATTTTACGTGAGGATGACCCGCGATCAAAACAGCTGAGGAAGCAGTACGTCTTTAAGCTGATCCCACTCCTTAATCCCGACGGCGTTTCTCGCGGTCATTATCGCACGGATACAAGGGGCGTCAACCTCAACCGGGTTTACCTTGACCCAGTCTTTGAACTCTACCCATCGATCTACGCTGCGAAGAGCCTACTCGTCTACCATCACATCTGGAACAGCGATCTGACAGCTGAAGAGAAAGAGGCCATTGCACTGAGCGTGCGTAGTGAACCGCCTGCTGAAACGGGTTCATCTGATAAAAGCAAAGAGGTTAGTTCAGGTTCGGAGTTTGCACTCAGCGATGAAGTCGGTGGTTGCGCCGTTTCAAGCGTGACGCGAAACTTCGTCTTTGGTTGTAACGTTACCGAACGAGTCGAGCGACCAGACGTATATCCACCGACGTCGATGTTTGACTACGAAGCGTACAGAGTTACCGGATCGACGTACGTTGCTTCATTCCCGTTGATCGCTGATCCAACAGTTAATCATGAGACGATGCTGGGGAATTCGGATTTAGAAGGAGGACCTCCTCAAAGTTCCAGTTCCGCTGCAACTGTTGAAGATTCGAAGCCGGTTATGAGTACATTGAGTACGGGAGATTTGAATTCTCTTCCAAACTCAGGCAGTTCTTCATATTTTATAAACATTGGTGGTCTTCAGGAGAGCGATGGCGCTGCTGTTGATGACGTCGTTGAGTTTAGCGGTCGTGCCGTGGAGCCGGCCTTTGCAGTGGAACGGGTGGTGGAGGCGGAGGTGTACGCAAGAGCCGAATACATTCCGAAGCGAGACAGTCTTCCTTCGTCCACCGACCTCAACGAGTTTCCATCGGGCGGAGAGTGCGAGGATTTCGACGACGATTTCCAGAGAGGAAACGAAGGTTCTGACGATGAAGGCAGCGACAAAACACCTGCGATGTCGGACGTCGTGAAGACGCGTCACCTGTCGCATCCGAAGCTTCTTTCGATTCCTCCGCGCAGCAGCGGCATCGCGTTTTACGTCGATCTTCACGGCCATGCGGCTAAACGCGGATGCTTCATCTACGGGAATTATTTTGCGGACGAGGAGACGCAGATCGAGAGCATGCTCTTCGTGAAGCTCGTCGCTCTCAACTCGGCGCATTTCGATTTCGGTGCGTGCAACTTCACGGAGAAGAACATGTACATGGTCGACAAGAAGGACGGATCGTCGAAGGAGGGGTCGGGAAGAGTGGCGGCTTTTAAAACGCTCGGAATTATCCACAGGTATCTGTTAAAAGTCTTAGAAATGTTCTTTTTGGGTGCGCTGGAGTCAGGAGCGCCTCTGAATAGTTTTTTCTTGAAGGGGCACTATTTAAATTTTGAATGAATGTGTCTTTTTGTGGTCTAAAGTTGCAACCGGGTGGAGGCAAAGCTTGTCGCATGCATTCAATATTCAGATATGATTGATCGCTTAATACAATAAAAATGCTGTTGTTTAATTACATTGTTTCTGTGCACTATGCTAAACAGTAGAAGACTAAAGTATCCATTTGTAATGTTAAATGATTGGCAAAGTTAACTAAAAAGTTGCAGACTTTTAGTTAAACTAGTATTTTCTAGTCAAGGCATAAGTTTAACTATGAAAAATAGTGTAGTTAATAAAAGAAGTCTTACTACCGGTAATACTTTTTGCTTGTCAATCAAGAAGTTTAGCTAATATTTTCAGTTATTAGCTAAGTAAGTGACTGTAACAAAATCATCAACATTAATACGCAACCATCTTCCTTAATGATAGTGAACACTGAAGATTGTCAGCAGCAACTCAGTGTGACGTTTACTTACTTATTAATTTAAATTTATAAATAAATGAACAAATTGAAATTGAAATTAACACTGGTGTTGCCTCTGCATAGAATATATGTATAAAGGTGCAGTGACTAAATAAGGGCATTGCCTTTTTATTAAATTCTTAGTTACACCCTGGAGTGCAACTACAACACGGGTCGACTGATAAACACGCTTTCTCAGGCGTCTGGTGATGATGGTAGAGCCACTCCTCCTCCTCTCGCCGGCTTTCCTCCTAAATATACCCCAGCCCACTACGAGGAAGTAAGTCATATTCTTTTGTGGTGCTCCTTTGTAAATTAGCACATTTTTCAATTGTTTACTGTTCCAGTGTACCTTTACCATTAACTGTTTGCATGCTATTTCCTTTTTACGTGTTGTTTAAGATATGCTCATATTTTCACCATTTATTATATGTTAAAGAAATGGCAATAAATGTTGTTAGTCCACGCCTTTTAAGACTTGCTTCATAGCTCAGATCCGTGTAACCCCAAATCATTTTTGGGGCTTTTCTTTACGCTTTCTCTAGTTTTTCCATATACTGTATCCTGTTTCAGCTTTCAGGTTCCATACCTGGATGTTTACATGCTATATACTTTCTTACATGTTGTTCACCATATATGTATTTTAACAAATGGTGGTAAAGATTCTGGTCAATTTGACATTTCGTCATGCTATTATTTTGCGATCTGTAGGTTGGTCGAGCGATGGCGGTGGCAGCAATTGACTTCACTGAGACTAATCCGTGGTCTCGCTTGCCTTCATCTGACCATCTCAGCGTCTTTGGTTTGAAGGATCACATGCGACGATGTCTTCAGTCCCTTCGCTCGCCAGCAAAGGCCTTGCTTAGTCGAACAGGAAAGATGGGTGCCAAGGGCGGCGTAAGGTAAAACATCTTTATTTACTGGTTGCAGTGTTCGCGCTGTATTCGGGAGTGCCTCTGAGTGTAAAGCTTGAAGGGGCGCTTTAGCAAATGCTAGAAATAAATAAATAGAAATTTAAAAAATAAATCTCTATCTGTACAGAACTACAGATTGTCTCTAGATTTGGTTTTGTCTATTGCTGCTCTGTACAGTTGATAAAATTAATAACTCCGTGGCCAATGTGTTAGTGCTGATTTAGCTGTCTGATTGTAAAGTGCAGAAGGTGCTTTTGATATTTTTAGTCAACCTATTGGATCTCTACCCAGAGTTGCTCTTCTGACGAGGCATTCAGCAAACCATTCCATCCAAGCGCAGCAGAACAATGAAAACAACATCAATGCCAGCTGCAACGTCAACAGCACCATTTCAAAAGCCGCAAGTCGAACAGACGCTAAGAAATTTACGCCGGCGATGAAGAAATCAGATCTGAGTTCCGTTAAAGATGGTGAGCAAATTTGCTAACATGATATTTATGGTGAAAACAGTGTTTGTACACAATTATGTAGAACTAAGATTGTAATGTACTCAGGCCTCTTTTTATTGTCTGTTTCTGATCCCATCATCTTTTGTCTAAGAATTCACTGTGCATATACCTGTAGCCTTTTTAATATATATGTTGTTATAATTATGTGAGTCACCCTTGTAACGGTATGGCTTTGTTACGGCGCCATAGAAATTGTCATTGTTATTATTACCTTTTTTTGTTGCTTTGACCTTAGGTTTAGTTGCTCAGATTTCTTCTATGTAGACCTGACGTGTGTACATGTAGTCACAAAAATGAGGCTATTGCTTTGATCTATTGTTTTGATATATTGTTTTGATCTATTGTTTTGATCTATTGTTTTGACCTATTGTTTTGATTGGTTGATGTTCTCTGAATGTTTTGTGTGTATGTCCAGTTCCTCAAAGACTGACTAGTTCTGGCCAACAGAGGCAGAGACCGTTTAGTTTCGCCAGTGGTGCTCCTAGCACACCCACAACAACATCTGTCCCACCGTCGAGATGCTGCCAGCCGCCATCGTCTCACCTGCCTCCTGCTGCTCCTCCTCCTTCAAGAAGACCTGCGAGATGCGCAGTTATGTCACTCGCTCCTCTCTCAGCACCCACTGACTCCTCATGGTCTTCCTCCTCGGAATTTACGGTAGGAAAATCTATCTGCTGTAGCGCTTTAAAGTGGTGTGGTGGTAGTGTTTGGCGGCGGTAGTGGTAGCTTGTTTGTATGTGCACTTGTTATAGCACCCCTTCAAGCTTCCACTACTCAGAGGCGCTCCCGAATGCAGAGCGGACACTGCATCGGAGTTTCATGTCGAAGCGCTGAGCAATTGTGAGTGAAGGACTTGCCCAAGGTCCTTACGCGGCGAGGTGGATTCGAACCTCGAACCTTCCGGCTCCAAGACAACAACGCCACCACTTCGTGCTTTGGCTGTAGACCTAGTTGTGCTCTTTGATAATTTTACCAGTTTGATTTGAGTAGTATTTGCTTATGTTGTTAGCGCATTACAGTTGCCAATGCGATCGTAGTTATCGTTAATTACTGAACACTGATGTTTAGGAAATAGTTTTAATGCAATAAATTATTATTTAGTTGTTCAGTTTTTGTTAAATTGTCTTTCCAGCCGAAGAGACAAAGTTCTGCGACTTTCCATTCGAAGGCTGGCTCAGCGTCGTTGGCCTCAGCGAGAGCTCAGCAGCAATTCCAGTCCATCTTCTACCGACCGTCAAGGATTTCCAAGAGTCTTAACGCTGACGTCATGATGTCTCCTCCGCCTAACTCATCATCTCATGATCTGTCAACAATACATCCGTCTGTTAGCCAAGCTCTGCTGGCTGGAATTACACCAGAGACGGAGACAGAGGATGTGAATCCGGTTGACCCTGGCTCCGAGAGGATACCACCATGTGTGGAAGCGTCGATTCTATACCAGTGGCCGTCCTACTCCGATGTGGGTCGTCGGAAACAAGTGACGGAGAGCAACTCGCAAAGCTTAGGCCGAGGACCGCCAGTGAGAGGAAAGAAAGATGACGTGTTTAAGGTAGACAGAGTGTTATGCGTGATTTATTGAGCCACAATGTTGTCATCTTCAGCCATAATCTTGTCATCTTCAGCCATAACGTTGTCATCTTGAGCCATAATGTTGTCATCTTCAGCCATAATGTTGTCATCTTCAGCCATAATGTTGTCATCTTCAGCCATAATCTTGTCATCTTCAGCCATAATCTTGTCATCTTCAGCCATAATCTTTTCAATCAATGACCTCGTAACGATTAACATCGAGAGAGTGATTGTGTTGAGGTTACGGTAGTTTAACCAATCGTGCAATTTATGTAGATTCAAATGAAGCGATATGATAAACATAAAATTATGATTTTTTGTTTTTCAATAAAGGAGTCAAGCGTTTTATCAAGCATGTCGCTGACTGAAGATTTGACTTCCACGTCCTTGCTGTCTTTCAATGCTAAGCAATGGCAAGTCAACAGCTTCAAAATTATTTAATTAAATCCTCATCAGGATCATCATTTCTTCTCAGCTGCTTGTTACCTTCTCACTAGTACTCATGGTTTGCTGTCGGTTGTTTTGCAGTTTAAAACTGTAGGATTAGAATTTAGAATTAATGATTAGAACTTGACCGTCTAGAAATTAATTGGTTGCTATCTGTCAGAATTCTTGTTTGCACCAGTCTTGTCTTTTGCTTGTTGCATAATCATACATTTATATAGTTATATTTGAGCAATTAATGAGAAAAACTCCTTAATGGGCAACTAAAAAGAATACAAAATAATTCCCCACCACAACTGAGAATAAGACCAATTCCTTAGGCTGAAAAAGGCAGCCATGGGTTATTGGGTATATGAGGTGAGGTGGCTAAAGTGTTGTCTTGTTTTTACCATCTGATCTCTTCAGTGATGTTATGGCGCCATACTCATTAAATTACTGAGTTGGATAGGGGGAACAAAGATGAAGCCAAATTTCTAGAGAAATCTCTGCCTTGGTGGGAATTTGCACCTTGCAGTCTTGGCTAACAGTACAGCATGCTAACCAGACACAAACCCATACACACAACCATGTCTGAAGTAGACACTTTTGTAGCTCTATCTTACACAACCAGTCAGTGAGGCTTCTAGGCTGACAACAGAAGCTAGCTAGCACTGCATTATCATTTTGATGAAAAGCAAAACATTGTGTGAGAACGACAAGATTTCTTTCTGATTTGTGAATGAATCAGGATATTGTTTACATTGCATTTTAATGATTGGTTAATGAATCAGAAATCGCTAATTGATAATGTTTGCCAGAACTTGCAATATTCGACAGGTTTGTGCTTTGCTAATTATTCTTGTTGACGTTGTTGGTGTGGTTTTATAGCATCGAAGATGGAAAGCGGAAAAATTCGATTCCAATTCTTCATAATTCGCTTTCAAAACCGATGGAAGCAAATGCTAGAATTTCCGTTACACCTCATCTTCTGGGATCCAGTGCTTCCATTGGCGGCCAATTATCATCGCTCCCAAATACCACCGATGCAGGTCTATACAGTTAGTTGCACATTGTTATGTTTTATCAAACATGTAGAATAATGCATTAGCAAATTAATAGACGATTTATACAGATGTTGCCGTATTGCTTAGGAGTAGTGCAAACTTTTTTAATGTGATAGATTGCTGGGTGGTAGTGACATGAGTCTGGCAACAGGAATGCCACTTGTCATCCATTGTTATGTATCACTTGTCATCCATTGTTATGTGTTACTTGTCATCCATTGTTATGCATCACTTGGAAGGTAGAGTGCTATAATTTTATCTAAGTCTGTGCTGTTCAACTTATTTACACTGCTGGCCACAGAAGCAATAACTCTTGAAGCTGAGGGCTGCAGCAATAAGCTCAAAAGCAGCAATTTCGGGGTAATTGTATGGGGCAGGGGGTAACTTTATGGGGGGGGGGGGGGTAATTGTCCTAAAACCGTGGAACGGCTGCACAAATAAATCCTGTTTTAAATCTCAATTGACAAAGGACATGTACATTGTTGTTTACATTAACATTTGACAAAAAAACTAACGCATTGTTGGTTACGTTAACATTGAGGCTGTACTAAGACTCACTGAGAAAATGATTCAGCTTGTCGTTGATTTGCTGAGTGCTTTGGCTATGGTATTCTGACCGTATATCGCTTTCTATTTCACAGAAAACAATTCAGAGTCGTGTAAAAGTAAAGCTCTGAAAGGGAACAAGGCTTCTACAAGGTATTCAGCTGTTTATCGACTCCTTTGCATTTTAAACTAAATATTTCTCTGCTTGTATTTTGGGCGAAGACAGGTCTTGCTTTTCAGTTGGCTGTTTCTTGAGTACTTGTTCTTTGCTTAAACTTAGTTGAGGTGTTCTGGTACCACATTCTTCATTCTAATTGACATTGTATTTATTGTTCTATTTGCAAAACATTTGTCAATAACATTCTTCAAAAAACCAGTTATGAGTTAATGAAGTTTTGTTATAGACCAACTTTTTCTTTTTTGCGACTATCTTCAATATATGTTTAGGCTAAAATTTCCTTAGCTCTTGGAATTACAGTTTTGCATGGATTATTTTTGCATCGTTCAAAAATTTGAAGACTAATAGAAGTGATGACAAAATCTGAAGACGTGAATTTTGTTTCCAGCGGTCATGATAAATCCGTGCATCATATGGGATTGCATCCATCTCCAACTGGGTCGAAGAAAACGAAAAGAAAGAAAAAGACTTCTTCAGACAAAGTAACCATGTTGCTAGAAATTAGAATTTCATTGATTAAAATGTATAAAGTAACGTAGCAAACAGAAGAGTAGTAGTAGTACAAGAGAGACCACCAAGGCAATCTATTTGTCTGAGCCAGGTCGAAATGATGTTTGAGTTGATGAGGAAAATTTTAGGAGCCAGGATAAGTGTAGTAGAGATGTAACTATGCAAATAACTGGTCCATCAGAGCTGCAGCTAGAGTCTATTTATAGGATTGGTTGTGAATTGTTTTTTTACTTTAGCTTTTTTGAAGTGTTTTGACCTGCAGTTAACCATAACGTAAAGTAAAGTAACGTAAAAGTAATGATAGCCACGCTTTTTATTGAAGCAAAAGTAAAAGAGATTGAGAGATGGAATAGGTTACAAATATAACGTTTGGCTCAAAGGGAGAGTACTAACGGGGCTAGAAGCCCCACTAAGTAGGTTCGGTGGTTCACAATAAACATTGAATTGAACAGTGATAAATAAGTAATCGGGATATAACTGAAAGTTTAGGTTTGAATATACACAGAAAGAGAAAATGTTTCTACAGAATAAAAGCTTACCTAGTTAATTCACACTGGTAGTTACTCTGTAATGTTGACTTTAAAATGGATTCCGTGATTCTGGCCTTAACTATGAGATTTAGCATAGCAGTATGAAACTTTAGCATAGCAGTATGCTGTGATGTGTACTCCTTCCCTTCCTATGTTTGACGTTAAATTAAAATGCTTCATCATATTATGTTCCTTGTCTTTTTAACTTTCTGCATTTCGTTTGGTTTCTGTTATTTTACAGAAGACGTAACTAATACGAGGGAGAAAAACTCTGAATATGAGATCATGGAATTTACATCGCAATTTAAGTTTTTATTGTTACCAAGTCCTCCTTGCCAAGCATATTTGGTATTGAAAACTTGTAGGCAGAACATACCAGCAGATGCTTTGGTATTATAGGCTTCAATGCAGGATGTGTAAGATAACAATCTCAGCTGATAGTTTTCTTTTTTCCTGTCGTTTGTAACTTCACGTTCGGAGATTCAGATAATGGTTCGGTTGTTGCCGCCGTTGGGTCAAATGATCTTCCACTTTGTGATACATAAGAATATGGATTGATTGATTGATTGATTGACTGTTAATAATATGTAACGATTTCATTGTAAATTATTGATTCTTTTTGAGTATCAGAAATTATGGAAACTGTTTTGTATATAGATGCTGTGAAAACGAATTAGCGAGCAATATAGTTTTTCAGGTTTGGATGTTCCAGTTTTAGATGCGATGTATCAAAAGTAGTCCAACTAGGATTAATGTGGTAGGGAAGATTGTAGTAGAGATGTTTGGACTAAATATCTTACTGTTGCAGTTAATTTAATTGGATGCTATTTAACATATGTTGTTGTAGGTATCAAAGTGCTTATTTGAAAACTTACTGATTTAAAAAATCGAAATCAGGATGTCATACATAATACTGTGCTTGGTAAAAATTGAAGAAATTCTATTTCAGCCATCGCTTATAACGATTATTTGGGACCCAGCTTTTCAATCTCCAAGGTCCGCTATTCAAGTGTAAATGGTTTTACTCTGTACGTTAAACTCCTGTCTGGTTTTAGTTTGATGCACTTATAATTATTTTGTTTTGTTACTTTTTTTAAACACGTGTCTACTGTCTACAATAAATGCTGATGTGAAAAAATTACTCTTTGCTTGAGTGAATGCATTGATTCTAGAGAGAAATGTAGTCTTCATTGGTGTCCACCTTCGAAAACAGAACCTAGAAAGCAATTGTGGAAGCATTATATTCTTTTTGACAAGACTGGTGTCTCAATTGCCAAAGGGGCAGATACTGGTTCATATTCAGGCTTACATGCTTGCTATCCTTCCTTTGACCTGTCTCAGCTTCCGCTCCCCTAATCGTTTTCTACAGCTGCTATTCATTCTGAATCATTGTATAACCATTCTATTTTAAATAGTCATCTTTTTGAAAGTTTGAGTTTCAAAATAAAGCCATCACCTTCAGAACTTGTTTGAAAAATGGAAAGATATATTCAAAAAGTATTATTTAGGCTACATTTAGAAAACTTGTCACTAGTTTATTCTCTATCCGTGCCCTAATCATTTAAATCACAGGGGTTTTTTGTATAAAAAAACATTTTGGAAAAAAATGGAAACTCACCTGCAAATACCTATTCCCATAGGCGCCGAGTTGACCCGAAGAGTGGGGGTGCCCAAAAGAATGTAAAAATATGCACGCGTGAGCGCGCGAAAATTTTTTTGACCCGTTTTTTATAGAAGACTTATTGAAATCACCACTGTTCACATAGACGGAGACTTGGTCCTGGTTTGAAGGGACGAACTCGCGGTCAAAGTATGATCGCCGAGAAGCACAGCGCCGAGCAGGGAAGGGGTTTGGGAACGGGATGTGCTCCTCCCCATTTTCGATTTTTTTGTTGCCACACTGCGATGATAGCAGCTTAGGCTGTCATTTTAACGTCATGACATCCTTGTCAAAATTTCCTATTATCTCATTGCTTAAAGACATGATTTAAAACTTCAATAAAATAATGTTCTTCCCAATTTAAATTTTTTGATCATTCTTTGTGTTTCATGTAGCCTATTTCTCTTGGAATCCACACAGAAGAAAAGCACAATCTTCGTTTTCATGGGCGTCTTGGGGGCCGTCCATAAAGTACGTCACGCTATTTTTGACCATTTTTGACCCCCTCCCCCCTGTCACAAGCTGTCACACTTTCTCGGACCCCCCCTAAAGTACGTCACACTTTCTCAGACCCCTCCCCCCTAAAGTACATCACACTTTCAATTTTTTTATGTTAACACCTTATTCAAATTTAATCTAAAACACACTTCACTATTAAACTGTAAAGTTTCCACTTAAAAGAACTATCACATTATTAAAATGACTTTAATAGTAGAATAGCTAATTATTGTCAACAATTGTCACAGTTATTAATTGAAGCAGTAACTCAATGTAGATTGAATTTGAAACAAAAATTGCAAAAATTAGACTAGACAATTATATAATACACATCATTAAAAAATTAATGTGTGACGTCACACATGGCCTGACCCCCTCCCCTGTCACAAACTGTGACACTTTCTTACACCCCCTCCCCCCCCCCTGGAGCGTGACATACTTTATGGACGGCCCTTTGGAGCACTCTCCCTCAATTAGGTCAACATACTGAAATTTTGCACAAGAAATCAGACAATTAGCCACTGTTTAGTGAGCCAATATTAACACCGTGGAATCGTTTTTCAAATAGTATTTCAAGTAGTTTTTAAAGACAAAACAATATCCGGCTTTTATGATGCTGGGAGGTGACTCTCGAGCACTGAAGAACACTATTGAGCATGTAAGCTTATACAATATAGGCTTAAAGAAACAATGTAATTCAAATCGTCGCCTTCGTCCGTAATAAAAAAAATGACGGAAGCGGATCGAATAAGCAGGATATCGGGGCTTCCTCGCATTCGCTGATCGGCTTAGGACCAATGGAGTTCAGACTACCAGATGGGATAAAACTGGAGAAATTGTGAGGTAAACTAACTGAGATTTTAAAAGTATACTAAAGATGGAATTATTTTTATAGATAAGCAATCCCAACAGAGAAAAAATATCTTAAAAGCACATCTTGCCGGCTGATTTCAGGTGGTGCCCATGCAGAGGAGGGCCTCGCATGGCCAATTTCTGGTGGTGCTGAGCACTCACGGGCCTCGCAGAGTCGGCGCCCATGGCGCCGTAAATCAAGACTGGGACGAACTTCTTTTTCTTGGTGACTCTAAGTCACGTTAGGCTATAAGGAGGAAAAGACGGCAATGATAGTTACATATAAAATTGCAGCAACTACTAAATCTATATAATTTATTTTAATGACATCTTAAATACGTATAAATATATTTAAATATAGGCCTATGATCTAGGTAATCTTTAATAAGTTTAGGCTATATTTAAAGAAATTTATATTTAATTTATATTTGATAAATTTATGTTCAATATATGATCTAGGCCAGTGGTTCTCAAACTTCTGCAGGCCGCGGACCGGCAACAATTTATTTGGGAAGCTCGCGGACCGTTAACTTTAATGGCAAGCACAAACAAAAGCGAACTATTGTATAAACAAACTAATTAGGCCTATAGGGTTATTGATAATTTTGAGATTTTTTAATTTATAAAAATTGTTCATACAGCCATTTGGCAAGTTAAAATAAGGTAGCCTACTGGTAATGTATTTTTAAAGTTTGAGACAGAATTTTGAATAAATGTCGAATAATTTCGCAATTTTAAATATATAAATTAATGATTATAATTTATTTTTCACTCTCAGACTTCTTCACGGACCGGCGATCAGGACTCCGCGGACCGGTGCCGGTCCGCGGACCACCACTTTGAGAACCACTGATCTATAGGCTGTATTTAGATATTTTAGGCCTATTATTGGTGAGATGCTAATATGATTAAGATTGTTAATTTTGTCAATTGCCTATAATTATGTGACTATGTCTCATTAAGTTTCATCCATTTGACCAGTTTTCGAAATCCCTTCTCTTCAGCGATGTCGTACGCGTCCTTCCCTTCGCTCGTTCTCCGCGTTTTATCACAACCGGCTTTGACGAGAGTCCGTAGGACGTCACCGTGTCCCCTAGAGGCCGCCAGATGGAGCGCCGTCACCCCACTCACCTCTCCAGCACTTAGTTCTACGTTTACATCGCAGTCCTTCCGACCGAGTAGACATTTCAGAGCAGCTCGGTTCCCTAGTTGAGCCGCAGTGTGTAGAGGGAGCACACCGCGGGCCTCGTACGTATCGGCTGGACGCTTCTGGTCGGCCCCGGCTCGAAGCAGACACTCGACCGTTGTGACTGCCCCGATGTTCTGAACTGCCCGGTGCAGAGCCGTGTATCCACGTCCATCCTGGTGATCGATATCAGCGCCGAGCTTCAGCAGAGTTTCAACGACTTGTAAACGACCGTTTTGTGCAGCCACGTGCAGAGGAGTGATCGCGCCAACGACGTCTGACGTCATTTCCGGATCGACTGGACTTCCGGCAGCGACGAGGAAGCGAATAACGACCGCGTGACCCGCTTCGGCCGCCAGATGAACGGGTAAGACGTTCACCAATCCGGTGGGGGTTCTGGCTGGCGCGAGAACCGCCTTACAGCGTCCCGAAGTCAGTGTTCGGACCACGTCGAGGTGGCCTTTCTCGCTGGCGAAATGCAATGCGGTGAAGCCATCGCTATCCGTCTCAACGTCCGCCTTAGCTCCCTTCTCTATCAGGATACGAACCGTCTGCTGATGGCCGATAATGGCGGCCAAGTGAATGGCGCACAGTCCTCGCTTTGCTCCGTTGTCAAACGGCGCATGGACATCGGCAGACGCTTTCAACAGCAGCCTCGTCATGTCCGCATAGCCGTGTTCGGCCGCTAGGTGGAGGGGTCTGCAGGATTTGCGGTCGTCGAAGTTGGCGCCGGCGTTGGCATTCGCCCCTGCGTCTAGCAGTGTGTTCGCAAGGGGGACCAGATTTCGCCTGACGACCGAGTGTAGAGCCGTCCATCCGTTACTCTTCTTAGCATTAACATCGCAGCCGAGTTCCACCAGTTTTCGTATGGTAACATCGTTGCCTTCCTCTGCGGCCAGGTGCAGTGCAGTTGTACCATTCGGGTCTTTCGGTTTGATCGCATTCACGTCCCAACCACTCCTCACCATCAGCTCCACGATGTCCGTGTGGCCTTTCTGGGCCGCCAAGTGCAAGGCCAGCACATCTCGTTGCTTCACTACAGCGCCACACCCTACAAGTATTCTCACAATGTCGGTCGCTCCTGATTCGCTCGCCTGACGCAGTGCAGTCTGGCCGTTAGCACGAGACCAACTGACGTCACATCCGGCATTGACGAGGCAACGAACCGTTTCAATGTCGACGTTTCTGACAGCCAGACACAGCGGAGTCATGAGTCCTTCTTTCGCGCACGTCACGACCTCGTTGAGCTTTGCTCTTGCTCGCACTAAACGATCGACGACTTTACAGTTTCGATACATGACAGCCAGATGCAAGGGACTGGCTCCGGATAGATCGTCAAAAGCTGCAGCAGTGAGGTTTACTTTTGCCCCTGCTGTCAACAGAATCGCTACAATATCCGCGAAGCCATGAAAAGCGGCGACATGAAGAGCGGTCAGACCGTCAGGCAAGACTTTGTTGACGTCGCAGCCCAGCTCCACCAAGGTCCTCACCATTTCCGGTTCGTTTATGTCGACTGCCAACAGAAGTGGAGTGACTGCAGTCAGACGTCGCCGGGAAGCCAGTTCAGCGCTCAGCATCGTGTCCTCGTCTGGACTGACGACCTCGTTGACGTCACATCCGGCGGCGAAGAGACCTCGCACCAGTCTAATCGACCTGTGCATGATGGCGATGTGTACGTATCCGACTTTGGATTCAGATGAAGCAGGCAGCTTCGGCGGCGGCGGACCCTTTGTGGCCGCAAGGAACTCCTCCGCTACATCAACGTGACCTTCCTTGACCGCCAGGAACAGAGGAGTGGCCCCGGCCGATGTCTCCCCCTGCGTATCACACCCTATTTCGATCAGCATCCGGACCACTGACGCCTCGCCACATACAGCCGCAAGGTGGAGTAGCCCGACGTTTTCGGCATCAGCCACAGTCATGTCTGCTCTCCAGTCCGCTCCAGCGTCAACGAGAATGCGCAGAAGGTCTGGGCTGCCAGACCGCACGGCCATGTGCAGGACGGTCAGTCCGCGGCAGTCACCAGAGTCGGTTCTTGCGTTGACATCACCACCAGCGTCGATGAGTATCATGGCCAGTTCAACGGCGTTCGTCTGTGCCGCCATGTGGAGTGGGGTGAACCCTTGCGAGTTGCCGTGGTTGACGGATGCCCCGGCTTGGATCAGCTCGACTGAAATACGCTCTGATTTCGTGTAGACGGCCAGATGAAGCGCCGTCAGATCACCCAGGTCCTCGCAGAACTTGGTCGCTGAAACGTCAATGGTGCGCTCTCCGTTTCTTCTATGATCCAGAAGAGCCTGGACCACATCCTCGTGACCGAACTCCACGGCACAGAGAAGGGCCGTTGATCCGTCATTCGCTCTTGCGTTCGGATCGCAACCACTCTCCAGCAGGGCCTCAACTGCTTTGACGTGGCCCCTTGCAGCCGCCGCCTGCACAGCCGTAATGCCAGCGTATGGTCCGAATCGCTTCCCCGCATTTACGTCGGCACCGCTTACCGCCAACTTGCGGATGATATCGGCATGACCTGCTCTGGCGGCCAAGTACAATGGCGTTACATCGCTTCCAATACAGAAGCAATCCATCTTGTAGAGGTCACAGTCTTTCGGAAAGACTGGCTTCGGTCCCTGCCCACCACCACCGGTAGATGTCTTCCATCGCGTCTTGTAAGAGTCGTCTGCCATAGCTTTGACGTCACATTTGGCGCGTATTGCCATAGCAACGACGTCACCAAAGCCGTAATGCGCAGCTAAGTGCAGAACGGAAACGCCGCTTACGTTGGTGGCCGTGACGTCATATCCGTTTGGGATCATGAAGTCCATGAGAATTTTTCTGGCTGTTGACGTCATGACTGCGTCATTTCCGTCTTTCTTGTCGCACAATCCGGAAGATTTGGCGATTGACCAGACGGCATAGTGAACTGCTGTCCAACCATCCTGCAGTTTAAATACGAAAGGATTTTAGAAAATATATTTATAGCAATTTAGACCTAATGCAATGTAAGTAAGTAATTTAGACCTAATGCAATGTTAATCGCTTGCTAGGTCGGCCTATATATTTTATTCTTCATCTCATTGGCTGAGAAATTTGAGTAGACTAAGCAAAGTGCACTAGGCCTAAAAAAATTCGAGTTGCCTTGCTCTGAACATGGTTTAGGACACTTAAAACAATTAGAGCCACTTTAACTTCTGATTACAGCATAAATATTGTAATTATATGCATTTTTCAATAAAGGGGACCCACCGGATAGTCTAGACCGGTATATTCCATCAGGAATGACAATTCATCCCCCGGATAGGTTTAATGGGGGGCGGTAGAATATCATGTGACACGGGCAGGTCTTTCGTTATTCCAAACGGGTGACCTTTGGTGACCTTCTATCGACGATTTTTAGCTATTGGCCTCTTGTTTAGGTCAAAGCCATAATTATTGTATGATCAAAAGCATGCGAGATGTCAATTAGAGCGAACAAATTAATCAAGGAATTAAATATTAATAATTGACCAGTAGCCTACGTTAAAAACTGTATAAGTTGATGAACTTGCATGCGAATAACTTTAGTAAAGATTGATGAAATGACATAATTCAGGAACGAGTTCAGCAGTCCAGGGTTTCAACTAGCTTGGACCCGTAGTCCCAACATAGTCATTAGTCACGTTTGATAATCATTAGCCTATAGGCTACTGGTAACAAAACAAGTCTGCTACTGAAATTGAAGGATGTCGATTAGATATATATATATATATATATATATATATATATATATATATCTAACTTACTTCCTACCTCTCTCTATCTGCCAGAGTTATCTTTCTACATGATCAGTACTGTTCTACTTGCTTCCTCTGTCTACTTTTCCATGCGCTTGTTTTGTGCTTGTTTCGCTCTTTTTCAAGCCGAGTAGAGTTTAGTGTGCATATAGTCTACAGTTGCACAGAAGCCGAGATCAAGATCTCATAACAGGCAGAGCATTAATATATGAATTGATTACCCTGTCGCTTGCAAACTGCAAGATGCTTCTGTGTTTTGATCGGAAGAGTTCCTTCAGTCGCTTAGAATCGCCGCTGAGGATCGACAGAAAGAACTGCGAAAACAGTTGCAACAATATTTATTATTTTACTAGCTGTACCCGGCCACGCGTTGCTATGGCTGAAAAGAACGTCCAACCATCCCTTAACTTTTAGGCAGTGTTGGTTCGACAGCGACTCAGAGTAACATCCTTGGCGTCAATACACGAATTGACGTCCAGTCCAGCACCCCCTTCCCCCTCCCCCCCCAAAACCTAACTGAAATCCTGGCGCCGCCGCTGCATTGAACAGGTAGGCCTACAATGTTAATCTATGGGCCTAGTTGTAACTTCAGGATTGATCATATAGCAATAATATCTATCATAGCCATTTATTTAGTGTACCGGTATACGCCTTCACGGATTTCGATAAGCCAAGTTGTCGAGTCTTAGACATAGGCCCCTACACTACAGTAACTCGTCGAGTCGTCTTGTCAATGCGACTGTAAGCCTACTTGAAGAGGTCTTAAGGTTGTTGAACATTTTACTTTAATCATGGGCAAGACCTATGTGAGCGCAACATATTTTTGTACAAAGCACAAGTTGCCATCTATAGCGTGAATAAAAGCATGGGTAATTATATAGGAACGAACGGGTTATTGGAATTAATTATTGACACGTGATTTAATTACGATCGAAGAGAGATTTATGTGTGAATGGATGACCCTTTCAAAGCCGTGACGCGGTCAATGCACACGCGTACTGTGCTACAAAGACTGCATGATTACAAGTGCTGCAAAGATCTGCGTAGAGTCACTAATTCACTATTGTGGTAGCCTATACATTTGTAGGTCTATAGGAGCACGCGAAAAAGAGCTGGCCAAATGGAAATGCTATCAATGTTTCAGGTTTTGGAATGGGAAAAATAATAACGTAAGTCTTAGTTAACGCTATGTAAGAAAAATAAAGTGTAAGCTTAGGCCTACAGTAGTCCAGTTACACAAAATAGGGTAGGGTGGGGCATAACGCCTAGTGTGGGGAAGACGCCCCCGCTGAATAGCAGTTCGCCGCCTGAGAGTTATAATGCTCTATCATGAATTTTTGAAAAAATCGAGTTTGGTATCAATTTCATCAGTGGATCATTTGCTCTATCATTAGACAAAGAAGCTAGCTGATTGAAGCAGTCGTTTCTTAGTTATAAGTCAGTATTTAAATGCTCTATCTTGCGAAACTGTTTCCAATCTAGACTTTCTTAGGGTTATAATGCTCTATCATTACTCGTCGGCAGCCAATCGCAAGGCTGCTTTTGGCTATGATAGAGCAAAGTTTCACTGAATAAAAAATTTCAGGGTATAAATGCTCTATCATCATCATAGGCGAAACCATTACGCTGAGTTAGAGCTGGGACTTAATATTTCGATATTAGTCCCAGGTTAGAGCAAAAGCATATGCGCAGTGTATGATAGAGCAATATAATACTGAAGACGCGATTAGAATAAATACTTCGTGTATTACTTTACGTGGTCAAATTTACTATGTCTGATCGAAACGTTTTGCTGTAACATATATTTTTGCATTTTCTTAAATTTTTCTATATTTTTTACTTTTGTTCAACAAAATATATATATTTTCAAAACAAGTCACTGGTAGGAATCTAAAAATGATAGAATTATACTGCAAAACAATGAAATTAAGAATTTTGGGCCTAAAACAGTGACCAAACTTTAAAGTCGTTTTTCTCAGTTTCGCCAAAAGCTATGATAGAGCATTATAACTCTAGGGCGGCGAGTTGGCGACTTTTGGTGGGATTTGATAACTGCCCATGACAGCAGACGCCATTAAGAGGAATTATAAGAAGTTAAAACGTGACCAATTTCTTGTTTCGGTGGAAGACAGGAAATAAAAGTTTGTTTTTCGTGTCTATTTTCTAATTCTCATATGCAGTTCATTCAGCTGTAATTAATTTCATGTTTAATGGATCGGTATGAGCCTTATGTCATTATTTAGCTAAATAAATGCACAACAGAAATATAGCTTAAAGTTATCAAATCAGTTTAATAAGGAACCGACAAAATCAATAATAGCAGACAACCATGGATGGGGCAAAAGGCCTCATACGCTGCGGGGCAAAACGCCCCGCCCGGGGCGTTTCCCCCCAATACAGATGGAAACGCCAATTGCATCAATAAATTTGGTTAGTTTCATATAATTTTTTATGTTACAAAATATATAGGCCTGTTCATATCATTGTCCTTGCTTTGTGCAATATTGTGTAGGCTAAAAGAATGTTTCTATGGTATATAATTGAATTTGAAGACGGTGCGCAAATACATGTGGAAAACACAGCGTGCAGCCTATGGTTCAACTTGCCTTGCTGCGGCTCAAGTCACGCCACAAGTCTGTTTTTCCTCCAAAATATGAACAGCTACTTCTCCAGCACATCTTAGAAATGGAGAAGGCATTCTTTGGCTTGACCACGTCAGATGTACGCCATTGGGCTTCTTGCCCCATGTATGGGGCAAGAAGCCCTTTTACACTAGTTGAATAAAAAATTGAGTTTTCTCGAATTGGACTAACATTAAGTAAAATCAACATTTCTACTGAATAGTGCATATAATGCAGCTACTTGTCATCAATTTTGGTTGACTTCCGATTGCGCAACTTTACTGTGGGGGATGTCAAACGTTAAAGGGGGCGTCCTGCCCCACCTTACTCTAATGATAACGACGGTGTGACAAATGAATTGAGCCTAACTTTAAATTTATCAACTTTACAAACTTGGTCTAATTTGCATAACGTATAATTATCGCGGTAGCATCAGCAGCAAAAGGATCGAGCTGGTTCCCGCGACGTACGGTACATATGTAGCTTTTGTGGGCGCTGTAGAAATTCTGAGTTTACGATTACGATTCCTCCCTTATATCAGTACATACGAAATAACATGATTACATTTAATAATGCGTCACATAGAACTTGAGTTCCCTTCAGGTGAGACAATTTTTAATAAATGACCCAAAAAGCATTTCTGGCTGATAAAGAAGTAAATCTACCTGATAATGGAAGCTCCAATAGGGACATACACTTGGGGAAAAGTTGTGTATCTACATTATAATGGGTTGCAGTAGCCATAAAATCATGATGGGAGGGGGTTATGGCCTGGCCGGATGCCCTTCCTGGCACCAATCCAACAGTATTACAGTAAATAAAAAGGGAATAAAGTAACAAAGGTAAAACAATAATTATTGTTACTACAAACAATTGTTTTGTTTTTCTCATTTAAGTGGATAAATAACCTGTTTAAAAACCTTTTCCTAAGCCAATGGGGGGGGTTAACCCCTTAAACTCCTTGTCTACGCCACTGATGAGTTGCGCCGAACTATTTTATTCCATTTTTGTTCTTTTTCACCTTCACACTTAACAAATGGCAATGATTAAAGCTACCAGGTATTGAAATGTTTTCTTTTACATATGTGGACCCCTAAAGTGTGGGACCCTTGTTCGGCCGAACACGTTGAACATGCCTTAATCCGGCCTGCCCCACACTTTAACGTTTAGAGGCTCACGTAGCCCACATTCACTACGAAAATTTACAGACGCCAAGGATGTTACTCTGAGTCGCTGTCGATCCAGCACTGCCTAAAAGTATCCTACACTTCGGAAATGAGAGTTTAAAGAGTCAGATGGATGCCGTTGGGGGGAGAAAGCGCATCTCCAATTGAATAATCGTGATCTCATCAACATCACTTAGATATATCTGCCAATAAAATTATGTAGTTAAAACGCAGAGACACGCAGACATCACTTAGTCTTGCGTATAACACATGCAGCGTGTATACACACACACACACACACACCAAACATCTACATATTGGCAGATATCTAAGTGATGTTTTTTTACGTAGGCCTACAATGCATAGTATAGGCTACTTATACTACTGGTACATACCTCTCGTTCGATTTCTTCCTTCTCTTCATTCTCTATTTCTTTCTCCATGTTTATGGAGTTTACCTGTCAACTGATTGACAGTTCTCACTTTCTACGCACACGCTAAAGTACGCAACCATCAAGATACTGTTCCGCTACAGACACATGCCATAATTTATAACTCGCATTGGCCACCGAAGACGAGCCTACAACTACCGTGCAATGTGCATACAGACCGACAGCCTAAGCTTACACTGAGTTCGGTTGCCAACTTCTATGGCCTATGTCGATGATCTGCAGAGGCGACCAATGGGCCTGCTATTGCACGAAGTTAGAGTTAGGTGGGTCTGTATGCGTATGTGTGTATATATCTGTGTGCGTCTGTGTGTGTGTGTGTGTGAGAATGTCTGTGTGTATGTGGTCTATGCGGTGTGTGTCTCCATGTGTGTGTTCTGTGTGTGTTTGTGTGTGTGTGTGCGTATGTGTGTGTTATGTGGTGTGTGCTGGTAGGTGTGTGCAGGTGTGTGTGTTTAGTGTGTGTGTATACACGATGTGTTATAAGCAAGACTTAGTGATCTCTTCTTCTTCTTCTAATAATTACCGATCGTTACGTGCACTCAAACATCGTCAACTGATCGAGAAATCGGTTCGTTGCCATTGACGACGAGATGTCTGTAAGCAAAGCAATAAATACCAAACTGTGCACACATAAAATAGTAGTGACCTCTGTCATGCAGAAAGGTAGTCTCTCTCTCTCTCTCTCTCTCTCTGTGTGTGTGTGTCTCTCTCTCTCGCTCTTTGTCTCTCTGTCTCTCTCTCGCTCTCTGTCTGCCTGTCTCTGTCTGGTTCTGTTTCACTCTCTTTCCGTCTGCATGCCCATCGATCTGTCTGTATTTCTTAGCAACTTCGATCTTTCTTATCCGTCCTAGACCTATACTTCTATATGTATGTAAATGCAAGTACATATATAATATATGCTATTTAGATATAGATATGTATGTATGTATGTATGTATGTATGTATGTATGTATGCATGTATGTTTGTATGTATGTATGTTAGTGTGGTCCATGTGACAAAGGTAAAAAATCATCTTTAGCAGAACTTTGCTCCACAAGTCTAAATCTGTTCTACCTCTTCTAAGTAAGATTTGTACCAAATTTGAAGCTGATTGGAGCACGTTTAGAGGTAGCTTAAATCCTTACAATTTCCTCATAATGATTGTTTATTGAAAGTTATTACATTGCTATCTAACACTCAGAAAAATCATTATTAGAACTGCTTACTTACATAATTTTGAACTGTTGGGTTACACTGGTGTTCAGAAATACCAATACGTCATTATTAACTACTCCATTGCGTTCTGATTTCGTTGACTTCCTGCTCCTCTGATTCTGATGACGAGTTCCAAGCTCGTCATCAGAATCAGAGGAGCAAAAATCCCAGCCAAAGCGTGCAAAGTTCAATATCCATACAGATCCTAATGTCACTGCTGCTCTGAACCGAGTCAATGTACCAGATTGAAGTGTCACATATATTCTTGGTGCAGTTGCACAGGCTCTTGGTCATAATGTCTATACGATGACTTTGTCAAGAAGTTCCATCCGACGATCACGTTGCAAGAACCGTGAAGAGGAGAGTGAAGTCATGAACAGGGCGGTCATTGGCAAAGTGCCGCTGTTCCTGCACTGGGATGGTAAACTTCTGCCTGACATTACTGGCAAGAAAGAAACAGTCGACAGAATTGCAGTACTTGTCACAGGTGACGGGGAAGAGATTTTGCTGGTAGTTCCAAAAATTGGTCGTGGAACTGGTAAAGAACAAGCAAAAGCCTGCCTGAGCACACTGGATGAGTGGGGTCTTCAGAATCGAGTTCATGGATCAGTGTTTGATACCACTGCCAGCAATACTGGTCTCAAGAACGCACTTTTATTGAGAATGCACCTGAATAAGAATTAGTGTGAGTGGCTTGCCACCATCATGTCATGGAACTTGCACTTGCTGCTGTTTTCGGGTCGCTATTTGGACCGACTGGAGGACCATGCTTTCCATTGTCAAGAGGTTTCCGCAAAGCTGGCCCAACATTGACAAGGCGATATTTGAAGTGACATATTCACTGCACACACTTCTGCTCTTCGAGAAGAAATGGTAAAATTCTGCAAGGCAGCGCTGGAAGGATCACATCAAAGAGAAGACTACGAGGAATTCTAGAAACTCAGCTTGATTTTCCTGGGTGGTGAAAATGGGTCAAGGGTCTCGTTTCGGGCGCCTGGAGATTTCCATCACGAGCGTTGGATGGCAAAAGCCATCTATAGCCTTAAAATATTTCTTTTCCAACAGCAGTTCTCTCTAACTGCCAAAGAGAAGCACAGTGTAAAGGAGATGGCACTGTGTGTGAGTCTCGTCTATGTTCGATTCTGGCATGAGGCTCCTCTGCCTATTAGAGCGCCGCTTAATGACATAACTACTTCTTGAGGAGCTCAATAAATACGTGAGCCAAATGTAACAGTGGCAAAGGCGGCCTTGACTGCACTTAGCAGGCATCTTTGGTACTTTTCCGAAATTTTGGTTGGCCTGTCATTGTTTGACGACAGAATAGGAGCGGATGTGAAAACACTGATGGTGACAAACCTCCGCCTTCCACGATCCATCAGTTCCGTGAAACGCCTCGACCATCCACCAGAACCCCTCAGCTCTCTTGGCCTTGCATCTTGCTTCACAGAGAGAACTCCTGTCATCTTTGACGCTCCACACTTTGATGGAAAAGATAACGCCCAAGGCTTTCTGGCAAAGGATCCTAAGGAATGGCACTATGATACCTCGTACCAGGATGTCTGGACGGCAGCTTCGGTCATGACAATTGTGAACGACTCTGCTGAGCGTACCATTGCTTTGATGCAGCGGTACAATTCATCACTGACAAAGAATGAAGAACAGAAGCAGTTCCTTCTTCGGCTCGTGAAACGGTACAGGAAGATCTATCCATCTTCTTCCAAGGCCACGTTCGTGAAGATGACAGAGGATAGTCAAGGTCACTGAAGGTGCTATCCAAGAATAGCTGTATGTGCCCATAGAAACATTTGACATTTTGAAATCTTCATTTATTTTTATTTGCAACAATTACACGATTTTATTCAACTCAAATTCAAGCTTACATTCTTCAACGCAGAACACTGATTTTATGCTCAAATGGTGAAAACACATTGACCTTAAGCTACCTCTAAATATTTATCGATCGCTCTAAATTTTGGTAGATGTGATACTGACTTGCCATAGAACAAAACTGGGGTTGTGGAGCCCAACTCTGAGAAGGTTTTTGTTTTTGGACCACACTAATGTATGTATGTATGTATGTATGTATGTATGTATGTATGTATGTATGTATGTATGTATGTATGTATGTATGTATGTATGTATGTATGTATGTATGTATGTATGTATGTATGTATGTATGTATGTATGTATGTATGTATGTATGTATGTATGTATGTATGTATGTATACATGTATGTATGTATGTATGTATGTATGTATGTATGTATGTATGATATTGTATGTATGTATGTATGTATGTATGTATGCATGTATATATGTATGTATGAATGAATGTATGTATGAATGAATGTATGTATGAATGAATGTATGTATGAATGTATGTATGTATGTATGTATGTATGAATGTATGACATTGATTCTGATTAGCTCTCTCCGATCTTATTTGATATCATATGATATCCTCTCTCTCTCTACTCGCTCTCCCTCTGTCTCCATCCCTCTGTATCTTCCACCCTCTCTCTCTCTATCCCCTTTATCTGTCTTCATTTTACCCCATCCCTCTCTCCCCTCTCCCTCCCTCCATTTTATTATCCTCTCCATATCTCTCTTTTTTCTATGTTTCTCTCTTCATCTCTCCCTTATGCATGTTCTTGTTGCTGAATGGTTATTATGCCTCAAATTTATCTCCTGATAGACAATACAGACCACTTAATAATATTGTACTAAAACCAATATAAAAGTAAAAAGCAAGCGGTTGTCAGGTGCTTGGGAAATGGGCATCCAATGTGTAGAATAATAAGTTATAATTATAGTCGTAATCTTCGTTTAAATTCAAACTCGCATACCGCAATATGATTAGACTTTAAAGTTATTCTAGGCTACAATAATATTCTAACTATGAACCGATTATCCCAAATCATTTTAGGAGTCGAATCCAACTGTTTGGGCAAGCCTCTATAATAGTTCTAGAGTTCTAGACCTACTACTCATTTTACCAACGCCATCTTCCGGATGCTGAGTCGACCACTGAAAAGGACAGCATTATAATCTCACCCACATAGGCTAGTTGGAAATGATCTCGCCACATTTTGCCATAGTGCTCCCATTAATCTAGCCATACAAGCGTTTATCCAGACCTACTATTCTATTTATTTTAACAACGCCATCTTCCGAATGCTGAGTCGACCACTGGACGGACAGCGTCATAATCTCACATACGGTACATAGTTGGAAGTGATCCCGCGACAGTGTGCTCATTGTGCCACAGTGTTCCCATTATCCTATAGAGTATAGACAACCATACATCCTAAACCCATGACATCATCAATCAAAGATAAATCGCAGATTAATCATGGTTGATTCATAACTGGATGACCTTTGCTAATAATTTTTATTAAAATTATTTTCTTTCTGCAATGATGTCCCCATTAACCTAAGCAACCCCAAACCCATGACATCAAAGTTATACGCTCTTTTAGATTAATCGTGGTTGATGTACTATGACTGGATGATTCAATTATTGACCAAAACCATTGATAAATCAAACAAATCAGATAAATAAACTAATCAATAAATAATTAATTAATTAATTAATTATTGATCGACTGATCCATCTATTCTTTTGTTGTTGGCTTCCATTTCGTTTTCTTCCATCACTGTCTCGTTTCCTCTGCATATTATTCTTATCTTCGTTTCTTACCATTCGTCTCCCCACCTCTCTCACTGCCACCACCTCTGCATATAACACCTGTCTTCATTTGCCAGATGCTGGCGCCAACTAAAGCCAGACGCCAATGACACGCACGACCACCAACGCTTTCACTCTCCTCCACCTATTGCACGTGGTGCAGTCTTTCTCCAGTTCTGCTTCTGAAGCCGGGGCACATTTACACCGGGTGCGATCAGTCGCTAGATGCGCACGAGTTTGCACTTTTGCACGTTATTGAAGATAAAATATGACTCGTCTGAAAGAGAACAATGATTTTGGATTGATCCATTGATTCATTCATTCAATCAAATCCCAAATCTCAATCCAAATCTGTTTTCCAACTTTAGGCTGTTTAGCGTTTTTACACAAACGCAGCATTAATTTTGATGGTCGGTGGTGAGAGTTTTTGTTGGCCTACTCTTCTCAAAGCGAACTTAAAACTGTTTTAGCGGTCGAAATTTCGGGCGCACAAGTTGGATATGGCTGTCCGTAGGTTATTATAATAAGCAGGTGACGGTAATTAAGATTAGGCTATATTGTCTTTCGATCAATGTGATATATTCAGTGTTCCATTATTCTCTGATTTTAGCCAAAGTCGTAGTCATTACATTGCAATAAGAACCTTATTCCTTTTGATGTATCTTTACCAACCAGTGGACCATCCACGCCTCCAATCCAACAGTGCGTCCAACGCAATCTGGGCTGGACATGACATTGTGGCAAAGGTAACGAACGGAAACCGTCTAAAAGCGCCACCTAGCGCCAGTTCCGCTCGACTGATCGGCCACCATGAAAATTTGATAAGGCGGCGTTGCATTGCTTGGCGTGACTGACCTCAATCGGCCGCCGGACACGTTGGGGCACGTTCAGCGGGGTTTAAAGGACCAGCAGTCTCTTCCTCTGCTACTCCTACCTGACAGAGATACAGTAGGATGAGGTATATGCATGGGAGCAGACTAAGGTGCCGTATTTTAGAAAACGATATTTAGTCTCGACTCGCAGTTGAAGGCAATCGCAGGTCTATGGATGTAGCCTACAAGTTCAGTAAATAGAGGAAAGCTACTGTTGTGAGTAAATATTTATACAAAATATGCTTTACATAGATCTAGTTATTCTTTCATTTATTTCACCATACTGATCATTTTTGGCAATGCATGATTTTTTAATTGTAATCAAATATTTCTATAGCGCCACTTCAAGAGAACTCCTCAGAGGCGCTCCACCTCATGATGACCTGCGTGGTGCAAAACCAGCGCGAAGTTCTTCAGTGCTTTGTAAGCAAGAAAAGGTGTTGCACAGATCTACTGTGTTTTATTTCATTGCATTGCATTGTAATGTATTTGAGTAGGACCTATGTTTAAAGCGCCGTAGGCTACATAGCATTTAGAAGCGTTCCAAATGATGTGCAGGTTCCCTTGCATAAGACATATAAATAGGCCTACATGATTAGATCCAAGCATTAAGCTGTTGATGTGAAATGAGTTGCACTATATTATTATTATTGCACTGCTACTCCAAAGTAGAACTTATAAAATCGATGTTGTGGGGCGCGGTGGTCTAGTGGTGGCGTCGTTGCCTTGGAGCCGGAAGGTCCGAGGTTCGAATCCACCTCCCCGCGTAAGGACCTTGGGCAAGTCCTTCACTTACAATTGCTCAGCGCTTCGGCGTGAAACTCCGATGCAGTGTCCGCTCTGCATCGGGAGCGCCTCTGAGTAGAAAGAGCTTGAAGGGGCGCTATAACAAGTGCACATACATACATTATGACGGAATTTTTACAGAATCAAAATGTGTAGATTCTCAACAGAGGCGGAACGCGCAACGAAAACCAGAGGTTTATGAACTCTCGAGTCTCCGTACTTGAAGTTATATCTTTGATTCTGTTGCGTGTTGTTTCTCTCAGTCACTTTTGATATATTCCACTTAATTAAGTGGAATAATATATCAAAAGTGAATGACAGAAACAGCTTTCCGAAAACTTACAGGAAACGAGTGCAAATATTTTCGACGCGCCAGGAAGTACACAGTAACAACGCAGGCACGAAAACACGGTCACATCATAGTCTCCCATATACGCCTTGTAAGAATGTGACTATATGTAGGCTTATGCATCTATATATTTGTATGTGCACTTGTTATAGCGCCCCTTAAAGCTCCCTATTCTGAGGCGCTAGCGTCTATATATATACAGCACGGACACTGAATCGAAGTTCCGCACCGAAGCGCCGAGCAATTGCGAGGGAATTAAGGACTTGCCCAAGGTCCCAATGCGCGGCGACTTGAGGTGGATCCGAATCTGCAACCCTCTGGCTGCAAGACAACGAACATACCCACTACACCACCGCGCCCTACATGCATGTATGCGTGTTTTTTAGAATCTATAGCCCTTCGAACATTGTTCATTTTTATAGAAATCTTTTGAAGGCTGCGTATACGTGTCTTGAAAGCCGTGATATTACTGCGCAGACATTTCGCTTCAAAATAATGTTCTGGGTTCGTCGAGCCATGAATGTGGAACTGTCGTTGGTAAATGTAAAGCAATTTATGCTTCGTCAGTTTATAAATATTATACTCTGCGTAATAACTTGAGACGCCATCGAAGGTTCAGGTCCACCGGTATCTGAGACGCTTTTGCTAAAAATTTCAATTTTTTAAACCCCAAGTAGCAAGTGGTTCAAGAAGCTTTCAAAATTCCATATAAATAAAAAGCTAACGTACTTTGGCAGTGCCAGTCTCACGCCTCGTTAAAGGATGAGGGCGACACCATTGTTAATTGTTATTGATATGACACATGCAGTGCCATCGACTATGATGGGATAGGACGATAGGTCTATGATGACAATTGGCTCACGAACCATATAATATGAGTGTCGTCAAATAGCAACAAGCAAATGGCGAATATAAAGATAAATGAAGTGAAAAATAGTTGAAAATACTCTGTCTGTCTGTCTGTCTGCCTCTCTGTCTGTCTGTCTGTCTGTCTCTCTCTCTCTCCGTTTTCTTATATTTAGCCCTACACTCCTACAGCCTAAGTTCAACCGTATTGCGCGGCATAGCTTAATTTAGAATTTTAGATCGACACTATTTCGTAATGCAAACTAAAGGGATGCGACAGCATTTAATGGCACCAACAGAAGATTGTGAGAATGTGAAGCATGATGTAGGGCTACTATGGTTAAGAATAATAGCCTATCCCATTCAGGAAAGAAAGGTTTATTAAATAACCTATGCCTGCTTGAAGCTGCAAATAAAGTTTGTTAAAATTTATCTGGCATTCGTCAATGTTTGGAAAATCTGGTCATATAGGAGCCATAATTATTATGTTAGCTATTGTAGGCTATATTCCGGATTATCTTGGATTAAAATTATTACTTTTTATCACATGTCCATAAGCATGGGACAGTTGGGACACGGTGTGTGAGTAGCAATAGCGTAAGAATTTATATAATGTGCAAGCTTAACCAGAATTACAGAGTAGGACCTAATGGAAATTGCTTTGCTACTTCTGCTTTCCATAATAATACATGCAGTCAATCGAAAAAAGGCGTTAATCTAAAATGAATGCTGAATTTAAAAAACGCGGTGAGATGAAACTGAGATAAGATTATAACATTAAAGAAATTAATGGCAATAACTATCTTATACGATTCTGTTTATTTTCTATGATTTTAGAGAATGGAATCGGATGTAAAATCACATGGCGTTGGTGCCTTGGTGGGTCAAAAGGTAACGGAGCCAATGACTTATTCGACGGTTTTTGGCACTTATAGAATTCACTGAATATGCTATGCACTCTGAATTGTCAGGAATTCTTCAGTGCCAAGAATCGTTGAAGCCACTGAACTACAGTGATAATATTATCATCATCGGAAGAGGTGCATTCTATCTATGCAGCAGTTTCTATCCACGCTACAAGATTGTCGACTATGATGGGATAGGTTTATGATGACGACTGGCTCACGAACATTATGATTCAACCGCCAAGGGTTTTAACTTTTAAAGCACTTGAATGATCTTGCTAATTTAATTAATTATTACCGGTTTTAATTAGTTTACTGGTTTATTATTACGCAGCTGGTGTCAAATGCACAATGTATCAACCTCTGACTGTTCAAACCAAGCCTTAATTAATCAATCCACAGTTCAACTGAACAAGGGCGGATACAGAAACTTTGGACGGGGGGGCCAAAAATTTCTTTACACCTTGGCTTGGGAGAAAAAAATCGCATCCGCCAAAAAAGTTGATGACCTTTTTTTTTAGTCATTCGGCAAAAATTTCGGGAAAATCATACCATTTCAGCAGCCACTGAAACCACCAAATGGAGGGGGGCCCACGATACATGGCATTTCTAAATGGGGGGGCCATGGCCGGATTGGCCCCCATGGATCCGCCCTTGCAACTGAATTAACTGAGACGGAAAGATAATTATAGTGCGCTGCAAGTATAAGCCCTACAATAATATTGTAAAAGACGTCTGCAGTCTTGAGAGCGCCTTCTCCCACGGAGTTCCACCTCCTGAAAGTCAATTAATCTGACAGAATTAGACTCCAGCTTAATATGTTGTGCCTTTTCTATATGGCCATGGTTCCTCTGTTTAGATGGAACATTGCCATAAGACGCTTGATTTTGCAGAAGTTTCATCTTAGAAATACAATACAATACTATGCAGTTGCATTTAACGTTGCTCTCCTTCTAAAGTGCAGAAGTTCACACACAATAGTACGACAAAAAATCAATACGGTGTTGAGCAAATAATTATTGTGAGTGAAGGACTTGCTCAAGATACGCAATCTCATCTGCTTTGCGGCTCGATCCCGTATATAACGAAGCACTCTAACTAATTAGCTAACGTGCAGATCAGAAACTTTGCCACCAATCTCTTTGTTTAGACTGAACCACTAATGCACTTAGATCCTATTCGGCTGCATTTAGGAAATTAGACATAACATGTATCATTGTATCATGGGTGGAAGTAATGTGTAAAGAAATTGTGTTTTGAACGAGAACTGCGCAAATCCATTGGCAGGAGTTCTTCTTTTTATTGCACTATAAATCACATGTTACAATGGATTAGGCTCTTTAGGCCTACTCGTGTTTATATGTTTAAAGTTAAAATATTTCATAGCCATCGGAATTCTTCTCCTACTTCTGGTGAAGTTCAACAGCATAATTATTTAGAAAGTCTTGTGCGATAAATGTCAGCGCTGTCTAACATGAGCGCAGTTTCAATATTCCTCAATGCTATTTCTCTAACATATATACTTACATGTACAATAAGCAGGACCTATTTTGCATTTTCAATGCAAAGTATGCGGTTGACATTGTCGATTAATAATAATTTACGATTAGGCTATAACGAGTGTAGTGCATGTGGCTTGTATGTGGGTGTATCTGTAATAATTTTATTATGTGTGTAGTGTGAATTTTTGAGAGATCAACTCGAGTCAGTCTCAATTAAGTCAAGTATCAAAGTCAGTTACACACGATTTCATGCCAATATCTAAAATTTACTTAGCGGATCAAATGCACGTAGGCTACAGTTTAACAGCATCGGGAAGAGTGTGCAGTTGACATTTCCGAGTAGCCTATCTCTGGCACCTCTTAGACTATAATATAAGAATTAGAGGCAATAATAAAATACCCAGTTTTATTATGATGGATCACGAATTTCGTAAGGTTTAAAAAACAGAAAAAGGTAGATTTTGGACAGAAGCCAATTTCAGACGAATAGCTCTTTGCCCCGCCAACCCGCCAACCCATCATAATGGGACTGGCAACTTGGCAAGAGAGCATCGAGAGCATCTGTTGACAAACGATTGTTTCAGGGCGGGTGAGATGAGATCAAAGTAGTTTGTTTGCTCTTGTATAGTTACATGAAGATTATCAATAAACGTTAGAGGATTCTAGCTATGGCAGGCTAAAGCAAAATTAAGAACGAATTACATTGTTATGGGGCGCGGTGGTATAGTGGTGGCGTCGTTTCCTTGAAGCCGGAAGGTTCGAGGTTCGAATCCACCTCGCCGCGTAAGGACCTTGGGCAAGTTCTTAACTCACAATTGCTCAACGCTTCGGCGTGAAACTCCGATGCAGTGTCCGCTCTGCATCGGGAACGCCTCTGAGTAGAGAGAGCTTGAAGGGGCGCTATAACAAGTGCACATACAAACTAAACTATAAGATGACAATTAAGGTAAGAATAAACCAGCACACATAAAAGCAGTCAGTCTGCTTGCAATACCGCGCCCTAGATTCCTATAATTATGCAAAACGTTTTCCAAGTTGACTCTGTTTTCATCTAGTGTAGACTACAATCGGTTTGCTTATTCGGGACCTCTCGCGGTGCGAATATACATTGAAGTTGACATGCAACGTCCTATAGCACCATATTCCCAAGTGTATGCTTACTCTTCAATGCTGAACGCACCATTAGCTGTGATCACCGGTACGGCTGATAGCTAAACAGACTACCACACGGACAAACAAGCGTACTGCAGACATATGTACACGAACAGATTCTGGCCGATCGATTTATCAACTCCGTTCCAGCATCACACACTTAGTGCAGAAAACCACAAACAACAAATTAGCTCATCGGGTGGCGAAACTCTTCTACTTTCTCCATTGAAATCCGGTAAAATAAAGCTAGGTCGAAAGTTATCACAGTTCGTCTCGTATCTGAAACCAGCAAAAGCAAGAAAATTAAGCCTATTAACAACCTACGAGATTTATCTTGTGTTAGCAATTAAATTCCGTTAAAGTTTATGGCGTTAATTGAATGAAGCTGTCAATGGAATAAGTCAAGTTGCATTGTATGTATGCGCACTTGTTATAGCGCCCCTTCAATATTCCTACTCGGAAGCGCTCCCGACTGCAGCGCGGACACTGAATTGGCTGAATGGACTCTCAGTAATAACTAAAAGATCCAGGTCTAAATTATAATAGTTCAGCGATGAAGCAACTTTGCAGAAGTAAGAACTATCGCCCATCTTTCAAAGCGTGCGTTTGACGTTCAGTTTGACGTCATTTTTACGATTGATGTGACAACATAACACAGCATTGTCACCAGTGGCGTCTACCAATGGGGGGGTTGGGAGAACGTTCTCCCACGACTTCTGAAAGTGGGGGGGTTTGACGTTTTTGGGTCAAAATTGGGGGGGTTTGCTGAATTCCTATTAAATAAAGGCCTGGAATACGAAAATTGTTGTCGAAAACACATGTTGCCTCGAACTAATGAACCCACTGTTCGCTTGAAGTCACATATTTGGTAGGGAGTACAACAACTCATAGACATTAGTGTCAGTCAGGTCTCTGGCATACAAGGGTGGATCACAGTCATTCGGAATTGACCTCTTATCACCTGTCATGCTTACTGACGGATTCAAGCCGAAGCCCACGCCACGGCAGGTGATGAAGGGAACAAAATTAATGATGCGACGGTCGCGCAGCAAGAATCAAACGACCCGTTAGACACTTGCTGTGCAAGTGCAGCTTGCCTCAGTCTCCTGATACGACGGACAGTGGTCCCTTCTGTAAAAGTAGCCTAAGCCTAATTAAGCTAATAGCAGATGTTTCGTATTAGATTCCCAGCCGGCAGATCGCTGAAATGGATAAGAACAGGTCTGATGTAGGCCTACATGTAAACAGTCTTTCCATGCTAGAGATGCAGCCGTAAAGTGCTAGAAGCGAGATGATAGTCAATCATTATAGCCTACTATAGACAACCGAATTTGACTGTTTATGTGTCAATTTTTTCTTATTTCGCGAAGAGTTGCATCGACATCAGCAGGAGTTTTCAACAGGTAAAGGTCTGCATACACAGAGAATTTTTGTGGAGAATTCGAATTCTTAATTTTGAGCGTCTAAGGCTCTAAGCGCATGGACGGAGACTTAAAGAGGGGGAGGAACGGAGATGCTTATATCGTCCCAATGTTTAAGAAATATTTCTTAAATATTATAATTTACTATGTACAGTGTTATCCACTATTTATCTGTAATGAGAATTCGTATAAGATAGCAGCTTAAAAGCTACCATAACATTTTACAAATAAAAAAAAGTGAACAATGGGACATTTATTCAAGTCTTAAACCACTAGGCCCTACATGTATGAGCACTGAAATCATGACAGCTTAAAAGGCTAGGCCTACGGCTACAATGTGCAAATCCAAAAATTGCATACAATATTGGAAGTCAACACTCTAAAGTCTTAAACCATGGCTATAGGCTATCAGCATTGAAAAATGAAAAATCTTACCATGACACTATGGAAATTCAAATAAGCTTAAGTTAAAAGAAAACTAGGAGTACCGGGTAGGCGATGTCTTTATTGAAGTCTTAAACCATCTCTTTCAACAATGAAATTATGAGAACTTTTTGACAAGACGGCTTCAAGTGTTAGCCTACCATTACAGTGTGGAAATTTGAAAAATTATAATAATTGGATGGGACAGTTTTGAAGTCTCAAACCACGACTATCAGCACTGAAATGATGAACAATTTCATTAAAATGACAGCCTACCATTACAGTGTGGAAATTTGAAAAATTATAATAATTGGAGGGGACAGTTTTGAAGTCTCAAACCACGACTATCAGCACTGAAATGATGAACAATTTCATTAAAATGACAGCCTACCATTGCAGTGTGGAATTTCAAACCATTTTCAACATTAGGGAAGGGAACATCCTCCCAAACCGCTCCCGCTTTGGCGATCGTCCTTCGGCTGCTCGTTTGCACCTCCCCCATAAAACCCAGGACCAAGTCTCCGTCTGTGTTTAATCGAAATATTTCATTTCGATTACTGCAGCAACAGGATATTTTGCAATGGTGAGTTTTGATAATTTATAATTAGCCTAGGCTATACAACGTTTCTACTTGCCTGTTAAGCATACCATTTTAGGCCTACATGTATTTGGCCATAGGTAGAGCTGAGTCATACATTGCGTCTTGATTTTGCTTAGGCCGAGATGAGCACCCCTAAATTCCCTGTTCTCACGGGCGGAGTTTGGTTTCCGTTCTTGTGGGGGGGGGGGGGCTAATGCCTTCTTGGGGGGGGGGGGCTAAGTCCGGAAAAGATATAATTTTCATGGTAAAAAAGCTGAATCTGAGCCTTCTTGGGGGCTTAGCCCCTCTACACCTGATAAACTCTGCCCATGCATGTTCTTTGCTCAAACAGTTGCGTTTGAAGTTCATCCCAGAAATTAAAAGGTAGGCAATAAATTATGATGACACGCTATCGGTCAATTGCAGTCTCTTACAATGGCCATACATATAAACAATCGTATTTTCGATCCCTCCCCACGCGCATCCGTGCATTTTGTTGACACCCCTATCCTATTAATGCATGTATACGTCTTAATCAGACATTTAATTGGCGTACGCACATTCTGCCGAGCCCCCCCCCTCCTGTACGCAAATCGCCTAAATCCAGTGATCCTTCCCCTCCGTGCGTATACGTAATGTATGAATAGATTCTCATAAAATTATTGAAGTCGGCGAAAATGGGGGGGTTGGTTCTCCCACTCCAAGTGGGGGGGTTAGACGCCACTGATTGTCACATTTTCTCAGATGTCTCATTAGTCTGACAGTAATTAGACAGATCAGTCAAATCCTGATGTCATTCCATTTCAACCGATGCAAATCTAATAAACGACGAATGCAGATGATCGAAAAGTTTTAAAAAAATAGGCTATAAAGTTAATTTGTGCATCAAGATGAAAAACGAAGACAGATAAAAACAAAGAGAAACGAACGAAGGAGCAGATAATGTGTTGTACATGTAATGTCATGTATCATGTATCTATATGAACATTTATATAGCGCCTTACAATAACATCACGAAGGCGCCTGTCTTGTTCGATGGCGCTTCATATCATTACCTTGCTTCTGTGATCCGGATCGTCTTCGTCTGGGATACCGTCGTTATCGTCATCCGGATCGAAGACGTCTGGAATCCCGTCTCCGTCGCTGTCCTTCAGATCCGGATCCTGTGCGTCCGGAATCCCATCTCCATCGTCATCGTCATCATCCGCATCTGGAATCCCATCGTTATCATCATCCAGATCCATGTGATCCGGGATCCCATCGCCATCCGTATCCCTATGATCCGGATCGAGTCCATCGGGAATCCCATCACCGTCATCGTCATCGTCAAGCTCGTCAGGAATACCATCGTTATCGTCATCGTTATCTCTGTAGTCCGGAATACCGTCTCCCTCCGTATCCCTCGTGTCCGGATCCAGGTGATCCGGAATCTTATCGCCATCGTCGTCGTTATCCCGATAGTCAGGAAGTCCATCACCGTCATCGTCCGTGTCAAAACGATCCGGGATTCCGTCCCTGTCCGTGTCCCTGTGGTCCAGATCGAGGACGTCCGGGATTCCGTCTCCGTCGTCATCTGTGTCCTCTGAGTCCGGGATTCCGTCGTTGTCATCGTCCGTGTCCTTTGCGTCAGGAATCCCATCGCTGTCACTGTCCTTCTGGTCGGGGTCAAGGAGGTCAGGGACGCCGTCGTTGTCGTCGTCACCGTCCAAGTAGTCGGGCATTCCGTCTCCATCGGTGTCCTGGTAGATGTCCGGAATGCCATCGCCGTTGTCATCCGGATCTGCAAGCAGTAGTTGTACACACACGTGGTAATAAATAAATAAGGAGATAAACAAATAAATACATTTTTATTGCTGTTGTTGTTGCTGTTGCTGCTGCTGCTGCTGCAGTTATACAGATAACTTAAAGACGTGGCACAACAGCGTGAAAGGCGGAGACATTGGACGTTTGGACCTGACACTTGGCAGAGAAGCTAAAGAATTAAGAAGACATCTTCAATGAATGAATGGAATGAATGAACGCATAAATGAATGCATGCATACATGCATGCATATATACATGGCTTGCATACACACGCAAGGGCTAAACACTACACAGTAACACAGTTACCACACACACACACACACACACACACACACACACACACACACACACACACACACACACACACACACACACACACACACACACAAACACACACACACACACACACAGGCTAATGCTAATCAGCCCATCGTGTCTCTTATATTGGCCTCGTTAAAGCAATCCGACCAAGCCACATCGTCGTCGTCGTCATCATCGTCATCATCGTCGTCGTCATCATCATCGTCGTCGTCGTCGTCGTCATCGTCGTCGTTGTCGTCTTGGATTCCAGTCACGGATGCTTTCAACGGTCTTCCACTTAGATCCGGACAGCGGTGCCACCCATCGGATGCAACCCGTTTTCTCTGCATGGAGTGGCCACCGCTGTCTCAGTTGATGGGGGTCGTAAAATTACTCAGGCATATACGGAGGCGAACAGAGATAGAGAGAAAGAAATGGCCCACAATGGGAGAAAGACAGAGGCACAGACACAGACAGAGACACAGACATAGACACAGACAGAGGCAGAGACAGATACAAAGACAGACCAAAGGCAGATAGAGAAACGCATGCAGGGACATAATATTATATCCTCTAAATCCTAACCCTAACTCTGCACATTAGAATGACTACGGAGGCGAACAGAGTTAGGGAGAAAGAAATGGGAGAAAGGCAGAGGTAGAGACACAGGCAGAGACACAGACACAAACACAGAACAGACAGAGACACAGACAGAGACACAGACAGAGACACAGACAGAGACACAGACAGAGACACAGACAGAGACACAAACAGAGACGTACCAAACAAAGGCAGACAGAGAAACGAAGGGACACACAAGCATAAATGCACGTATACACACACCCCCCTTGAGAGGTGGGGCAAGGGAGATAGTGAGAAGTCTCAATCAATGCTACATGTATGTCGTGTGTGCTATTCATTCAGCTGCCATAGAAACCATTGAATCTATTAGCAAACAATGGGACAGAATCAGGAGACGACATCTGATTCGGAGTCTCTCGTTTCATCGAGTCGCTTCTCACTATTCACTCAATGCTTCAGCCATTCTTGAAAGGTGTTTGTTAGGTGGCGCATGCGTGATTGCGTAGTATAGTATGGTCGGTATTATTATTCTGATAAGACTATCTCCGCTCGATCGTTTCTCTCTCTCTATCTTTCTTTCCATTCAACCATCTCTCATTCACATAATTATCCATTCATCCATAAATCCATAATCTATCCATAAATCATGGATTCTATCAATTCCTCATATCCATCCACCCACCCGTCACCCCACCCACCCATCCATGCATGATGCATCCATGCATTCACCACCCATCCAAACCACCCAAAACCACCCACCCAACCACTCAACCCACCACCCATCCACCCACCAAACCATCCATCCACTCATTCATCCATCCATCTATCCATCCACTCATTCAATCCATCTGAGAAATCCAATCATCCATCGTCTGATTTCAATCGCTCTCCATCCGTATAAGTCATCCATTCAATCCAACCTAGGTCGGATTGCAATGACTCGAATGAAAGAGACTCAAGTAACGCCACTATCGTTGATGGATCAATACAATACACAGTCAACCACTGGATGGAAGACCACACCCGTCACCACCCTCGAACGACTGCAGCAGCAATGGCACGGATTAACACAGTTACGGTGGGAAACACTATACAGCACATGATACCTTTTAACAACGCCTCTGTGTTCGCTAAAAAAAAACCAGTGCATGGAGTGCCTGGACAATTAGGCGCTCCTGAACAAAATAATACGTAGGCTAATGTATAATTAGCGTGGTCCGAAATACAATGGCATCTAAACGCAAGCATTTTACAGTTATCTGGCGTTACCGTAGATGTAAAAAACGATGAAAACGGAATAAAAAACGGGGAAAACGTCGTTTTATTAAAAAAAATAAAAAACGACAAAAAAACGATAAAAAACGGAAACGGAAATTAATTTGACTTTGCTACATCTAAAACCGCATTTTAACCTTTAAAACTTTGATTAGGAACCTACTACACGCAGGGTATCTCTTAAATGATGATGTTAAACGATGAAATAATGACTTCAGTTAGCTGAATCCTTGAGATTTGGCGGAAAATATCAGGAATATCAGAAAAAATTAAAATTAAGGAAAATAATAACAGAAAATAAATGAATAAATAAAGTTAAATAAAAAATAAAAAACGATAAAAAACGATGGGAAAAATAAGGAGAGAATAAAAAACGAAAAAAACGTTTTTTACAACTACGGGCGTTACAATAAATTCTTATTTCCGACGGAAGCCAATATTTCGTTTGATGTGAAGAAAATTGTGATAATCCTAAAAGGTTGCATTTTTGAAGAGAGGATGCAACTGTAAGGGATCTGCATGCAACCACTTGCACCTGGTTGCATTAGCAATTGCAATAATTATCACATCCTAGTTTATAATTTACTGTCCTCAGCTGAAAAGCGAGTTTGAGTCGTGAGTATAAAGCCTATGCCTTCCCCCCGATTTATCGAATTAGCAGAGCAGTAAAGACTATGTAAACAAAATTACCTTCGAAATCTGGAATACCGTCATTATCGTCATCGGAATCCAGGTAATCCGGAATACCGTCGAGGTCTGAATCGACGGTTCTATCGACGGGACCCATCACCGCTTCCCACAGATCCGGAATTCCATCTCCATCGTCATCTGGATCATCCGCATCCGGAATACCGTCGTTATCGTCATCCGGGTCAATGGAATCCGGAAGACCGTCTCCGTCAGAGTCCACCTGATCCGGATCGTAGATATCAGGGATGTTATCGCCGTCGTCATCCGGATCGTCTTCGTCTGGGATGCCATCGTTATCGTCATCAGGATCGAAGATATCCGGAATACCATCACGATCCGTGTCCCTATGATTCAACCGATATTCAACTGTCTCATGATACTTCAATCAAATAATCAATTAGCTAATCAATCAGTCAATCAATCAATCAATCCGTCAATTAGTCAGTCAGCCAGTCATGAAGTCAGTTTTTCAGTCAGACAACCAATTATTCAGTCAGTCCGTCCGTCCGTCCGTCAGTCAACCAATCATTCATTCAGTCAGTCAGTCAGTCAGTCAGTCAGTCAACCAATCATTCATTCAGTCAGTCAGTCAGTCAGTCCGTCAGTCAACCAATCATTCATTCAGTCAGTCAGTCAGTCAGTCAGTCAGTCAGTCAGTCAACCAATCATTCATTCAGTCAGTCAGTCAGTCAGTCAGTCAGTCAGTCAACCAATCATTCATTCAGTCAGTCAGTCAGTCAGTCCGTCAGTCAACCAATCATTCATTCAGTCAGTCAGTCAGTCAGTCAGTCAGTCAACCAATCATTCATTCAGTCAGTCAGTCAGTCAGTCCGTCAGTCAACCAATCATTCATTCATTCAGTCAGTCAGTCAGTCAGTCAACCAATCATTCATTCAGTCAGTCAGTCAGTCAGTCCGTCAGTCAACCAATCATTCATTCAGTCAGTCAGTCAGTCAGTCCGTCAGTCAACCAATCATTCATTCAGTCAGTCAGTCAGTCAGTCAGTCAGTCAGTCAACCAATCATTCATTCAGTCAGTCAGTCAGTCAGTCCGTCAGTCAACCAATCATTCATTCAGTCAGTCAGTCAGTCAGTCAGTCAGTCAACCAATCATTCATTCAGTCAGTCAGTCAGTCAGTCCGTCAGTCAACCAATCATTCATTCATTCAGTCAGTCAATCAGTCAGTCAGTCAGTCAGTCAGTCAACCAATCATTCATTCAGTCAGTCAGTCAGTCAGTCAGTCAGTCAGTCAACCAATCATTCATTCAGTCAGTCAATCAGTCAGTCAGTCAGTCAGTCAACCAATCATTCATTCAGTCAGTCAGTCAGTCAGTCCGTCAGTCAACCAATCATTCATTCAGTCAGTCAGTCAGTCAGTCAGTCAGTCAACCAATCATTCATTCAGTCAGTCAGTCAGTCAGTCCGTCAGTCAACCAATCATTCATTCAGTCAGTCAATCAGTCAGTCAGTCAGTCAGTCAACCAATCATTCATTCAGTCAGTCAGTCAGTCAGTCCGTCAGTCAACCAATCATTCATTCAGTCAGTCAGTCAGTCAGTCCGTCAGTCAACCAATCATTCATTCAGTCAGTCAATCAGTCAGTCCGTCAGTCAACCAATCATTCATTCAGTCAGTCAGTCAGTCAGTCCGTCAGTCAACCAATCATTCATTCAGTCAGTCAGTCAGTCAGTCCGTCAGTCAACCAATCATTCATTCAGTCAGTCAGTCAGTCAGTCCGTCAGTCAACCAATCATTCATTCAGTCAGTCAGTCAGTCAGTCCGTCAGTCAACCAATCATTCATTCAGTCAGTCAATCAGTCAGTCAGTCAGTCAGTCAGTCAATCAATCATTAAATCAATTCTGCCATCACCCAACTGGTGGCGCTTTTCAGATGCTCACACATGCAATACAATCAATCGATCGATTCATCAATCAATCAATCAAAAGTCCAATCAGTTATTTATGTAACCGCAAAAATTACAATTTAAACAAGATTATGCTTGTCGTAAACAGGCGAAGACCACTAAGGTATGCATTAATGGATTTTTGATCCAATTACTTTGGAATACTTGATGGGGAAAGAAGGTTTCATGTCACGAGCGGAAGGCGGTCGTTGGGGGATACGTTGATTTAAGCGATGTCGAATAATTACATCGCGTTGGACACAAATTGACGGACAACATAAATAAATTAACCAAACGAATTGCTACTTAGACTTAGAGCCGACCTATCATGTGTAGATACAAGGATCTGCACTCTTCATACATTGCTTTAGATTCTATGCATAAATGCATGTCTACATGTATATCATATAAAAAAATTAAACACATAGTTACATTGTTTGCTGACATAGAAACTCACTAAAAACTACTGTGCGTTTGCTGGTGGTCAAATAAAGAATATTATTACTTACTTACTTACTTTTCTTCCATTGCTTTCTACCTATAGCTGCACGACTAGGTAGAAAGCTACGCTTCCTCTAGATAGTCCTTTGCTTTCTATTGCCCATTATTTTATTCGCATAAATGGAGATGCTTTCCTCTGTCAGAAACGAGGCGTGACCATCTTTATCGTCACTGTCTCTGCTATAGATCCATACTTGGCCTAGGAGATCATCAAAAAGTAAGTAACTTCTTGAGGAAATCTTATTGCGCCGCTCGAGAAATTCACCATGTGCCTATATAATAGACAATTAGACATCATACCTGCTGTCGAGATCCAGTAGATCCGCAATTCCATCTCCATCATCATCCGTGTCGTACGTATCCGGGATTCCGTCGTTATCGTCATCCGTATCCTGAAAATCCGGAATTCCATCTCCATCGCTGTCCTTGTAGTCGGCGTCCGTTTCATCCGGGATCCCGTCTCCATCTTTATCGTCATCCTGACCATCCAGGACACCGTCGTTATCATCATCAGGATCCAACCAATCAGGAATCCCATCCAGGTCGGAATCCCTTGAGTCCGGATCCAACCAATCCGGGATTCCGTCTCCGTCGTCGTCGTCATCACTCTGATCCGGAATCCCATCGTTGTCGTCGTCATCATCAAGAACATCCGCTATCCCATCTCCATCCGTATCCCGATAGTCCGTATCCAGCCAATCGGGAATGCCATCCCCATCATCGTCGTCGTCTTCCTCATCAGGGATTCCATCATTATCATCATCCGGATCATCCTCATCCGGAATCCCATCTCCATCTGAATCCCTTCTTTCCAGGTAGTCCGCTCTTCCATCACCATCGTCATCTGCGTCCAGGTGGTCCGGGATCCCGTCTCCATCGGCGTCCTGATCCACGTCCGGAATCCCATCCTGGTTGTCGTCCGGATCGAGGTAGTCGAGGATGTCGTCGTTGTCGTCGTCAAGGTCAAGGTAGTCCGGAAGTCCGTCTGAGTCCGTGTCGACGCCAAGGTCGATTCCGCTCAAGGTCAGCTCAAGGGCGTCAGGGATCCCGTCACCATCGTCGTCATCGTCATCACCGTCTGTAATGACAGCAAAGATGACGTATAATAATATGACAGCATATTTTATTGTTGTTAATCATTTATAATTATAAAGCGCCATTGTCATTTATCTGTTTGAAATATTTTGATAAAATCTCGCCATCATGTGTAAATCTGAATTATCTTTAAGACTGTAAAATTTCATTTCGATATTCCTACTTTTGGCCAAGATATTATTGTCAAAAACCTAGGGGTGGTATTTTTTGATGCACTTTGCATATTTTACACAATATATGTCAAGATCAAAATTATAAACTTATATATATAAAATATTATATGTAAGCTTATAATATGAAATGTAAGATGTAGAAGGCACGACTCAAGACTTTAACGATGGATCGAGTCAATAATGAGGATGATGTCATGATGGATGTCGTGCTGTGCGCATCACGACGACAGAATACGGCATGAGTGCCAACAGGAGACAAATGGAAAGATACTGAAAGACAGAGAGACAGATGAAGAGATAGAGACCGAAGCACACACACAAAGAAACAGAGACAGAGACAAAGACAGAGATAGACAGTGACAGAGACAAAGACCGAGATAGACAGAGACAGAGACAAAGGGACAGATACTGAGAGACAGAGGAAATGGAAGAGAGAGAAAGACCGAGACAGAGACAGAGACAGAGCGAGTGACAGGGAGAGAAATAGGATGATTGAGCGAAAGGGTGAGAGTGAGATCAATCACTAAAGGATAAAATAAATCCTGGGGATGATGTGATGCCCCGAACCGAACGACCTTACACGACTGACCGACGCCTGTAATTACACATCTCTGCGTGTCTCTCTGTCTCTCTTTGTCTGTCCGTCTGTCTCTGTCTCTCTCCCTGACTCATAATATATATGCGACCTGGTGGCGGACCGGTAACGCGTCGGCTCACAGAGCTGGAGGTTGCGGGTTCGACTCCGGGTAACGACCTTGGGCAAGTTGTTTACGCACACGTGCCTCTGTCACCAAGCAGTATAATTTGGTACCGGCGTAAGCTGGGAAGTAAACAGCAAGTCCTGCGATACACTGGCCCCGTGTCCAGGACCTTGGGATTCGTCCATTGCTGGCTCAGGGCTATGGAAAAGGAGATGAGCGCCTCCCTGTGTTCCTCATGGAACGGGATGGGACTTTACTTTTTTATATATATATATATATGCATGTTTATTATAGGCCAACGTAGATTTTTATGGCACACAACCAACACGTATAGTCCAACATATTTGAACACAGCCAAATCAGCTAATGAAGCCCTTTCAGTCCCCCTGCTGAGCATGCGGTATCTACAACAGTACTACATGTACCTATACGAATACAGTATTCTGTCATGTGTGTCACAATCCAAGAAAACATACCAAATCTTAGTTCACAGTTTCGCCAGAAACCAGCTAGAAAGAAGGATGGGGGTCTATTTTTTTAATCTAAAAATGTACGGATCCTATAGGGCTCGATCTTCCACAGTGCTGCATAGAAGTTTTTCGTCTTTCTGGAATAAGTTACCTATTAGTCTCCGTAATGAACTTCTTTGTATTTCTTTGCCCCTTTTCCGCAAGCGTTTGAAAACCATTCTCTTTGATTATGGTTTGGTGTCAGGTCGGGAGCGCCTCTGAGGAGTTCTCTTGAAGTGGCGCTATATAAATGTTCAATTACAATTACAAAGTTCTATGTCCTGTGTATTATTCATACCTAAATTTTAAATTTTGCTGCATGCAATGGACCAACAGTTTTGAGATCTCTTCCTGCATCTCTTCTATGTCTTGTGTAATAATTACACAAGACATATAACATATGCAAGAAGAGATCTCAAAACGTTTGGTCCAGTCAAATTTATGTATGCATAATGCTCGTTTTCCCATGGAATTGTTATAGTGTTTGGCCACACAGGAAAAATATATAAGATGACTTGGTTTTAAAATGAATGGTCCGAGGAATGAGATTTACTATGTTTTAGATGCCGTGGCTGGTCAATATTCCAAGCAGTAATTTTAATATGTTAATATACCGGAATTACATATAACTAATGATTATAATATCCATGCATAAGAATTTCTCTCAAAACAATATGGAAAGCTGCAGCTTTATTTCAAAGAGAAAATATCCGAGAGACAAATCACCAAATTCTGACTGCATGGGACAGAACGTGATTTTTTATCATCTTCAGCCGAAAGAAGCAAGTGCTTTTATTTCAGATACAAAGACAGCCAACGACGTGCAGTTGAAGACGCTCCATCCACGCGAATATCTGCATTGAACAGATGATGGAAATAAATAATGCAATTGCATCACATAGATTCATCTGCACAGATGACTGAACTCACTAGACATCACCGGAAGCCAGATAAGACGAACCGTGTTGCAAAACAGACCAGGGTGCAATGAAGCATTAGAATCGTGTTTAGCAAAGGATCTCTGCTTCAGATTGAGGATTAGAATCTGGCCAACTGCAGCATTTTTTGCATCAGTTTGTCATTGCTCAAACCTTTTATTTTTTAGCGTTGTGTTTCCCTTGGTGAAACCAAATAAAGAATGGCATGCGCGTCTCTATTCTATAGATTTTATGTGACGCAGGAGAAGAAAGAATTCCGCGTGTAATACAAAAACAAAGAGGACTACGAAGCAATGGGAATGACGATACAGGAGGCGACGCATGTGGCGCAGGATAGACAAAAGTGGAGAGCTACCATGGGAGAGCGACTGACGCGTGCTGAGGGCATCGCCGGACGGCCATAAGTCAATACAAAAACAAGCAACGCTTTGAGACGCCCCAATAAGAACCATAGGCTTATTATTGAAAAACCATAAGAAGAAAATAAACGGGCGTAGCAATCCGAAAGGCCGAGAGGCGTGACTTAGACAAAGAATGAAAAATTGAACAGTTCTTCTGTTTATAGTCGAATCATAAAATGTATAAAATGGCGCTACAAAAATGTGCCAGCCAATCTTGGAGTCGGGTTAGCCTACATAGGTCTACATCAATTTGTTGCTGTGATGCTTGTTATGACCACACAGTTCACGAACCGGCATATAGCTTACAGTAAAAAGAATTGTTGACGTCCACATGCAACAAAACGAGGTTAAAGAAATAAATTGTAAAAAGTGTGTCGCAATACGTCTATTTATGTCTGATGATGCAGATACGTTGTAGCAATGCAACAATTAATAATGCAAGCATATGCAGGATACCGGTATACGTGCAGCCTAGGCCTACATCTACATAGAAGAGTCCGCCATCCACTGACAATAGGGAAATTGGGAATATAGAACTTGCATTGAAAACGTGATATAGCTATACATAATGCATGGGGTCTATATACAATTTTATACATGTATACTGGGGATGCATGTTTGTCTTCCTACGCGTAGGATAGGTTACATGTTCGTCGTCGTATGCCTATTTGTACGCGTGACTTTGCCAATTAAGAACCTTTCACATTTATCGAATTCTCTTCGTCCATAATTGGCACGTCTAGTAATTGTCAAGGCATGCTTATCGGGGGAATAGGAACGACACCGCCAGGGTTAGTTACGTGTCTGCATACATAGCATTCTAGACAATGTACATGTATACGCACAATAGCTACACGCACGCACGAACATATGGCATATGTATAATTATGTGGACCTATAGTTTCATGTATACATATACCTATGCACGAGTCTACGCATATTATGTAGAGTCTGTAGACGTAAGTGCATATGCCTGTAAGGGCATAGGTTGAACACATTTTGGTATTTGCCTATATATGCAGTTTAGCAAAGGCACACATGCGTGCACAATGCACATGCTTACATGTACAATATGCATATACATGTATACAAACGCATGTGTATATATATGAATATATCCTAAATTCCTATATATTTTATCTATAGCAAATACTTGTGCATATATATATAATATATATATATTATATATATATATATATGGAGATCGCATATATTGCTTTTGGCTACCGCTTCCAATTTGCACGAAAGATTGGTAAAGGAATCGCATGCTAATAAGATGTGGAGAAGCTGAGCATAGAAAGACGAGATGGAAGGAAGAAATGACGGATAGATGGAAGATGCTATGGCGTGATGGAAGAAGAAGGATCGGCTGATGAGGCTGATGAGGATGATGAGGATGCTCGCTCCATCAGGGAGACTAACCGACTGACCGAATGATGAATGGATGGATGGTAGATGGGTGTATGGTAGATGGATGGTAGATGGATAGATGGATGAATGGGTGGATGGATGGATGTATGGATGGGTGGATGGACAAAGAGATTGGCTTCAGTCACTGAAGGAGGCTGAGCAACATGTCATGAACTGAGAATTGGAAAGACTGCAGAGTGCAGAGAGAGAGAGAGAGAGAGCGAGAGAGAGAGAGAGAGAGACAGACAGACAGACATACAGACAGACAGACAGACAGACACAGAGAGAGGGAGACATATATGAACTGTCAGACACACTGACAGTTCATATATGTTCAGCAGGAGACGAAAAGAACGAAGAAGAGAATGCTCAAATAGAAAGGAGGAGATAGGGGCAAAGAGCGAAAAAGAAAAAGAAAAAAACAGAAATAGAAGCAGAGAAAAATAGGTGAAAACAGAAATGGAAAAACAGAAAGACACACAGACAGACAGACAGAGACTGGCAGAAAAGCGAGAGAAGAAGAAAGAGAAAGGAGCACATATATATATATATATATATCTACAGAGACGGAGAAGGAGAGAGACTGTAGGGAGCACAGAAAGTTAATAGACGAGGAATGCGTGCATGGGGATCGGTTGAAAGAGTTACACAATTGTCTAGCTGTTGCTGTTGTAAATGCCAAACGACGTTGCGTCTAAAAGTCTCTACTGGGAATTTTATGTACATGTATCAGCAGAGACAGACGAACAGAGAGACCACCATCCAGCGGCACAAATAGACATACACGCAGACGGACAAGTGCATATATATATATAATGATTACATTGCATAATACATATATATATATATTATATATAGATCTATATTTTTCTATGAGTAAAGAGATTCCTATACGTATATACATGTATATCATGCACTTACGTCTGTAGGCTATGTAAAATACACGTGTATATAATATATATATTATATATATATATATATATTATATATATAGGCCTACGGTGCGTTGCATGTGTGAGTGCCTGCTGTGAATGAATGGAGCGATATTCATATCCTTTTGATGATGCATATACATAATTCTTTCTCCTTCTCATCACGATCTTTTCCCGATAGAATTCACGTCCATTTCAAGTTTACGCAGATATTCTTGGGTCGTATATTGGTAGAAGGATATAAACCTACACCATAACATGAGAACCGTGCATATTTGACGCCATGCTAAGTGCTTCTTTGTCAGTGAAAATACTTTCTAATAGACAGCCTGTCATTGTTCTTTCAATTTTTTTCGCCCCCGAATATAGATGACTGTTGGCCCTGTTGAGAGCTAAGAGAGATCCGAAAAAATTTGTGGATTGGTTAAAAGTCTCTGAGTTTATATGTTCAACGAAACCATGCTGCGAAAAAGGACAGGATGCGAGCGTTGGATAGCACTGATAGATAGGTCTATATACATGTAGCTGCTGGACAAGATGGAAAGCTTTCACTACTGCTACTGCTATACTTCAATGGCATAGGCCTATTGCTGTTTCTGCAGCTGCTACCACCACTGCTGCAGTAACAACAACAACAACGACGACGACGACGCCTACTACTACTACTACTGCTGCTATACTGCTGCTACTATACTGCCATTGCTACTTCCACTGACACCACTATACAATTTTTATCATTGCTATAGCATTGTTATTATTCTCTATCTGACGAAAAGCAATCCCTCAGAATAATCAAAATGTTATGCAGCAGCAGCTGCATGGTTTTTGTATCAAGAAAATTAGCGCATAAATTATTAGAAACACAACCAATTCTTGGAATATGCGCCCTGGAAGGCTATAGCATGCTGCTGAGCGCAGGACCCGATCCTCTGACTGAAGCCTCCCAGCTGGGAGAAAAACATAAGCATCAGCAGTTACTGCTCTTAGACAGCACCGGCTTTCTCTGTCACTGGCACCATGTGCACGGTATGGAATGGGCTTCCACTACATGTGTATGCGCCTTATGCCTACATGTATATGGTTTGCTCGGATGCATTTTATGGGGGCCTTAAAACAGTACGTTTCAGCCGAGGATGGGGCGGTAGCGCTTCTGAGTACTAACCTTGAAGAGGCGCTATATAAATAATGAATGAATACTGTGGTCGATTGGTGGAAATGATGGATGAGTGGATAAGAGAAACGGGAGCAATAAGTGTAAGTCACCGCTCGAGCGTGGCTGATAAGAGCAGACACGACAGAGCTGGTATATTATAGATGCGCCTGACGAAAGAGAGATTGTCTAGCTACACTTCAAACACTTTGCTAGGCATCAACCTAGATTTAGTCAATTTCAGTGCACAATTTATTGCATTAGAGTGACATTGATCGCATATATATATAACGGCCAGTCGGCCATTTTATAATAGCGTAAGTCCATATGGAAATGTGGGTCCGATACGGTTTTCATGTTGGCATATTGATATATGGAAAGCATCGGTTGAGTAATAATTATAATTATTAGATTTAAAGCAGGGTCAACTGCACTTCCCCTACTATATGGACAGGACGAACCATCACCTGTGACTTATAGGCCTAGACCTATGCTACAACACATACATTCATCGACACTATATGTTGCGTGTATATAACTGGTTGGATTACATTAAAAACAAGCATCAGGTCTTTTTCGGGGCTGGTATATATAGCTACACGGTTACTTACACGGAATACTGAAATATGAAAGAAGCACAAAGGCTTGGGCAACATAGGCTATGAACATTTGACGCCAAATAAGTCGCGACCAGGTAAACTGATCCCTGTACCCCATGTTATTCTCCACGATTGACCCCCAATTAGGGAGGTGAGAATTGCCGGGGGAATGGGGATTTCAACCCCCAGTCTTTCTTAAAGCCCCAAAGTAAAGTCTGTTTTTCACACCCCAATTCCAAGTCGATCATAGTCCAACCTCAACCCCAGTTAGTTATTTGCCCACAATTCTCACACTGACTCAACCCAATGCGAACGCGCACATGACATAAGCTGAGCCTATATCTATGTCGATTTCGCTCACCGTATTTATTTCTGCTTAGGCTAAACTCTCCCGGATTGGACCAAGCAGGAGATAAGATGATCAAAAAATAGGCGTGTCTACCTACATGTCAGTGTTTCGTTAAGAAATCTTTCGTCAATCACAAGATCATCATCATCGTCAAAAAGAAATTCGTCGATATCTTCTTCTCCTTCCGGATAATCGTCTTCGTACAGACCGTAGAAACCTTGTCCCAAGATTACCTCCACTCTCTGAACCACCACGATGCCTATTATTGTAATAAGGCCTAAAAGACTAGCGGTTAGTCCGTGAGAAGAATGCATACAGCGACCTTTGCACGAGGTCATCTCCACTGAGTAGTAGGCCTATGGCACTCTGACGAGAAAATGCACTTCAATAATAATTATCATTACCATTGGGCATTCAAATATAGCAACAGACCGATGCTTGTTTTACAGACAGCCATTATTATGTCCTTATAACTCTGTACGAGCAGGCCAGTACGCAATTTACATATATCTGAGCATATACATATGTGCATATATATATATATATATATATAAGCAGGCCTATGCGCACATGGCACAAATGCCTACAAACCGTAGCTTTGTAAATTTTTGCTTATACAATGTGCAATTGTGCATGATGCATGCAAAAGAAGTGTGCAGGCGAGAATACCAATATAAGACTACATGATATAAGCTTAGGCCTGCAGTACATTATATATATAATACATATATCGTATATACTATATATATATATATATATATAAGTTTATAACATCGTTGACATTGTAGGCTTAAGACTCGTGATGTGTGTTTCTTTGCTGCATCTTGTGAAGGTCTACGTTTGCATTAATCGATTTAAAATCAATGGATGTATCATAAAAATTGAATGAAGTGTTTACACAGTGCACAACACACTCTGCATAATGCTTTTACAAAGGTCTATTAGTACCGTAGTACGGAGGGCAGGATTCATGTTATGATAATAGCTCTATAATAGGCCTGGTGTCATGGGCGGAGTTTATCAGGGGCTAGGGGGAGCTAAGCCCCCTAAGAAGGCCCAGATTTAGCTTTTTTACCATGAAAATTATATCTTTTTCCCGACTTAGCCCCCCTAAAAAGGCATTAGCCCATCCAAGAACGAAAACCAAACTCCGCCCATGCCTGGTGTAGCGTGCTATCTGGTAATACCGTAAAGACCATGTGTAAGCCCTACTGAATGCGAGGTTGCACTTCTCAACACTCTGCTAGGTTTTTTTCTTAGGCCTGCATCGTCACGCGCATGCATGAGTGGCTGTTGGCC
>OX243814.1:19787558-20062558 GCA_945859605.1 Lumbricus rubellus
CTTATTCACGAGCGTCATAGGAGCTCTCATACTCCTCACGAACAAAACAATATCAAACTCTTTAACAAGACTGCGTGTCCATCGCATGTGCAATCCTTCTGCCAAGACCACATTGCATCTGTTTAAGAACATATAAAATTAGGAATTTTACATTTGATTTCTGAAAAACTTGTTTCATTGTCTGCAACGCTGCAATAGGTATAATGCTGCAAACGTCACAATTATTTTCCTTTCGAACACCGATAAATCGTCAAATGTAAATTTGTGTATAGGCCTATACATGGCGTAGAATGTGCATTTCTTAAACAGGTCAGCGTATCGGTAGACAGGACATATATTAAATATATGAATGTATGAGCACTATAGATGCAAACCCCTTCAAGATTGCTACTCAGAGGCGCTCCAGATAACAGATATCACACTGAATCGGAGTTTCACGCCGAAGCGCATGAACAATTGTGAGTGAAGGACTTGATCAGGGTCTCTATATTAACTCGGGGGCTTCATGTCGTGGATTCGAGCACGCAATTATCATTCCGGCTCAATGCACCGAACATACACCTACAGGGCCTACACCACCTAAATAACAAAAAGCGTAGGCCTATAATGCATTTGAAAATGGTTACCTAGTATCCCGTCATTATCATCATCCGTATCCTCATCATCTGGAATCCCATCCCCATCCGTATCCCTTCTGCCGTGCGCCGCATCCCCGACTCCATCTCCGTCATCATCAGCATCCAGATAATCCGGAATTCCGTCTCCATCCTGGTCCTGCAACGAGTCCGCGATCCCGTCTCCATTCCGATCCGTATCCCTGCTGTCCGGGATCCCGTCGTTGTCATCATCCGGATCGAGGTAGTCCGGAATCCCATCGCCATCCGTGTCCCTCTTCTTGTCCACTCCCTTCAGCGACCGCTCCAGGTGATCCGGAATACCATCGGAGTCTGTGTCAGGCACGCACACGCACTTTCCCGACCTTCGAGTCCTGGAGGTGAGAGCGGCGACAACCAACGCCGATAAGAGTAGCAAGATGGCGATCGTTCTACAAGACGCCATTGCGATGTATATAGTCTTGCGTCTATCTATCTATAGCGGATCGTGGCAGCGTCTCAAGTCAACAACATGGAGGAGTGGTCACGTGGTCGAAAGAAGCAGACGACATTCCAGTCTACACCAAAGAAGTAAAATAAGAAAGTTCCTTCTTAGAAAAAATCTTTGGTTTATAACACGCTTTTGCCGTCTGCCTTGCTTGCCGTCTGCTGCAAGGCTGCAGAGTGAACGCATGGACGGCTGTATCACGGATGATGATATACGGACGGATGTCGGCATCCAAGGAGTCGCTTCCCTTTTATACTTTTTGGTCCTATGTGTGTGTGTGTGTGTGTGTGCGCGTGTGGCGGCGTTGCGACTAATGAGAACTAAATATAGCCATGTTGTGGCGCCTTCACCTCAGGCATTCAGTGAATCAGTGGTGAGGAAGCGAAGGAAGTTGCATGCGTGCAACATACGTCCACATCGGTTCTTGTCGGTTTGTCTTCGTCGGATTCTGCTGGCGTTCGTATAGTTTTGTAGGATATTTCTCTCACGAGAATATAATTGGTCAGCATGCGTTTTGTGCGCTCACTTAAATAGACGATTTCAGCTGCAGATGAGCCTGCTGCGTGATGCAATACTCTGTTTTGACAGCCAATGTGCAGTTCAGTAAGTTTTTCCGTTGGGGGGGAGATAGGGGTGCTACGTATCCTTTGGGCTATTGCATCATTTGCATGCTCCACTGTTGCCGTTGATTCCTCTCGCCACTTTCCCCCTTTTTTCGATTGCTCTTCCGCAATACTCCCTCCGCTTAGCTTCAGACCTACTTAGTTTTCACAATATTAATCTACCTCGTTCGTCTCCCGTCATGTAGTATACACGGGACTCCCGCGTGTATACTACATGTTTAAGCTAGTCGATCGTATACAAGCTTTAAGTTTTTCTCTTCTCACTCGCTCTGGTATTACATCTCCAGGAGCTAGTACCGGTCGCGCATGCTCCTATAGGCCTACTGCATGCCTACTCGTATACTCCTCAGCCTCCCTCACGCGCAACCGACCAATGTTTGACTTCAAAACTGCCTCGAGATCTATACCACTCTGCTTCTACTATAATATACTCAAGACTCGATTACTGCAATTCCATATATATGTTCCTCAATATGAGGCGTCTGCAACTCATCCAGACCGCACTTGTTTGGCTTACTTTTTTTAATCACGGTATATATATATATATATATTATATATAAATAAATACATACATAATTATATATAATTATGTATATAATAAAACCTTTGAGAAATGGGATTGTGGATGATTATATTCCGCCGATTCCAGTCAACCGGCACGTTGTTTTCCTTTATTAAATGCCATTTGACAGATGATCATAAGATATTAATTATGTTTTCTAAGTACAGTCGATAGTTATCACAGCCTGAGTTGCAAGATGAGAATCACAAGTTTATCAGCGGTTCAACGAGATTAGCTTATATATAGGCCTATATACGATCATCGTTCAGCGAAGAGGTATCTAGCAACGACCACTTATTTATATAAATTACTAGGAAAGTCTAAGAGATGTAATTTCGCGATAACAGAGATTACAGATATATAGATAATTAAGCTCATTGCGGCTCAGATCTTTAGTCTTCATGCAGTGTGTACTCATGCATTGACGGTGTTTGAGTGACTTTGAAAGACGACGTCACTCCCTAATTCCTTTAGCTGCTAGATCCGCGATCAGTCTGGTCAGGTAGGTGCTGTCGGGGAAACCATACCTGAAAATATACAACAGAGAATGATGTATGATGATGGAGGGATGAATTGGATGATGATAATCAGGGCCGTAAATCCCGGGAGGGAAAGGAGGGAATTCGTCCCCACTTTTAATCTGGGGAGGAAACGTGAAAGAACTCCCTCCCCACAATTTATCTCAGCTGTGTTACCAATGTTAGGGTGGGCAAGATATGTAGCCTAGGCGACTGCAAATTGCTCGACTCGTGGATTTGAAAACTTGTCCTGTGGGATTAAAAGTTAAAAGAGGTGAAAATCTGTTTTTCTCACCCCAATTCCAAGTGGATCATAGTCCAGCCCCAGTTATTTCTCCACGATTCTCACACTATATCATATGCAGTGCATTCTACCGATTGAATCAAAAACATCTGCAGGTCATACACGCACATACATGCAGACTAGGTATATTTTTTCCAGCAATGTATTCGATGGGAAAGGGTTTCCTGCTATTGTAAGTGAACGTCAGGGTCTGTCTCTAATGCACTGGTGAATAATTTATGAATCGCGAGTGCATCCATCGACATTTGCAAATGCCGACGGCACAGATATAATTATCACGGCCAGAGAACGGAGGATGGCGAAACTAATCATCCTTGATTATGATACAGTGTCGATAAGCATCAACAACAAGCTGACTTTGTGAAATGGATGGATTGCAAAAGCAGATAGGTGGAATCGATCTCTATTATTATGGGCTAAACTTATTTATCTATGTGGTAAATCGGTCGTTCTTTACGACACGAGTAGTAGAAGAACTAAAGCTTCTAGCAACTGTTGCACTCAACGACCCCCATGAGTCATCAGGTCATTAGGTGATTAGGGTCAGGCTGTACTACTGACGTATATAATACCTTGCTGGTCCTCCGTCGATTCTCGTCTTGTGGTGGATGTCGTTCCAAGTGACGACGTCATCAACGCCCGTCGTGATCGACTGACCGACGGTGAAGATGAGCTGAGCATCGAACGCCTTCTTCAGCAGACGAAGAGCCTTCTGACCGTCCAGATTGTTCGGAAGGTAGGCGTGTCGAGACGTACCCTTGAACGGCTGGCCTGGTTTTGGATGTCGCTCCTGTAACATTGGAGCATCATAGAATGTCATGCAACTGGTGTCTGAAAATTAAAAAATTTGGCCTACTCTCATCGTAGACAATTTGTATATTTTGCGCATGCTCTGGAACGCCATGGCTCAGTGTCGTTCATTAAATTTTGCCTCAATTGGTCCTTCTCTTTGAAATGCGCTTTCTCCTTCTGTTCGCCCTATCTAGTATCTAGTAGTCTGTCTTCTGCATTATCTCGTCTCAAAACCTGATCTCTTCTCGTGGAGCCTTGCACTGTTCAACCTAATAGAGGCGCTTTATAAAAGCTTAAATACGATGCAATGCAATGATGCAATATAGCACTTCATTTCGCAAAAAGCAGAAAAGAGAAACTTAATGAAGGCTAGAATGATGAAACAATGGAGCAAAAGAATTAAAAACATAATACGTATCCAGTGTAACACAATAAGATACAACTTAGGCCTGGGGTAAATGTAAACATAAGTTAACGCATGTTATGTAGTCTAGCTATATAATGTTAGCAAAGTTCGAGGTTAGAAAGTGTCGAAGAAGCCTTAGGGAGGTACTTTCAAACTGAATGCACACAAGTCTGCAGGTAGGAAAATCTTGTTACAATTAAACATTCCAATCATTTTGTCCTTTTAATGGAACTATTCACTAACTTCTTGCTTCCATGCAGCCATGCCTGTGCTTCATATTGCACTGCTAATTAGATATTGTTGGCAGAGGCGAGAGAGACGACAACTTACGGTCTGGATTCCGCTGTATACGTCGTAGTAAATGATGATCGTTCCACATTCTTCGTATCCCGGAAGTTGAATCTCCTTTTCGATGCTGAACTTCATCGTCGCCTTTTCCGGTTGGTTGCCCTTGACGACGCAGAACGGTGTGCGACAGACCGGACAGAGGGAACTGAAGCGAGACACGCTCTGGAAGCAGGAGACGCACATCAGGTGACCGCAGATCGGCAGCTTGTAACAAGTGGGTGCTATGATTTCATCGTAGCACACAGGACAGTGTTCCCGTAATTCTTCCTCCATTCGATTCGAATCAGTCATCTCAACTCTTCTGTCTGTCTGTCTGTCTGTCTGTCTGTCTGTCTGTCTGTCTGTCTGTCTGTCTGTCTGTCTGTCTCTCTTTCTCTCTCTCTCTCTTCTGGATACCGCCGTACGTATCTTTATTTTCTAATTCTTTCGTCTGTTCCAGTTCTAGAGTTCTGTTCCTGACTTCCTCCTTTCCACGTTTCTCACCGTCTTCTAGCTGAGCGGGAGTGCTTTCCGTGACCGTCTTCCTATCCACAACAGCGCTTTCTTCCGCTTTCGAATCAGGATTGGAACTGGAGATTGTTCGGCTGCTGTGTCTTGTCCTGTGCGCGGAAAACGTTGCGAGTTCTATCCAGTCACATGGAATGAAAGGTCGTGCACTGCAGTTCCTATTTCTGACCAGAAGAAAGTCTATGCGCTTCCATTTCGACTTCTGCAAAAAGTTTCGGAGGACAGAAAGTTTTCAAGTTTCTCCGTAAGAACTTCAAGATCTTAACCTGAAATAAAAGAAACAAAGCAGCCTGTTGCAACAAAAGCCTTTTGTCGTAGGCATATCATGGTCTATGTCTGCAGTCTGTTAATGACAGTTAATGTGTCAGAAGACAATAATTGACACACCTTAGTGTCAATGTCTGTCAATGACAAAGTCACAGAACGTGACTCTTCTGCATTGAGCTCATTATTTAGTTTCGAAACAGGACGATGACAATGAATGAAATCTGACAGTTCTGTGATAGTACCGTAGCCCAAATACAAGCCTGGTCTTACGTTGTCATGCGTAGGCTTCATGTTATAAATGACCAGTGTTGTACAGTAACGAAGTAAAAGTAACGCGTTACTGTACTTAAGTAAAATTTTGAGTACTTTCACATGTAACGAAGTATCGAAAAAATAAAATACTTTTACTTTCAACGAAGTAACATTTTACCCATATTTCAGTACTTTTACTTCGTTACAATTTAAGCGACACTCGTTACAATGTTCGTTACTTCAAAGCGCTAATTAACATTTCTTTTCGCTAAGCTAAGACAGCTTATTCAAATTTGCATGCCTAAAAATAGATTTTCGATGGGTGTTGCACGCTGGATGCACTGCCATTGCTGTAGTAGAACGACTCTTCAGCTGTGCATTGTGCTAACAATGAATCGGAAGCGTGCGTACTAGACTCAACGATAAGTGCCATTTCGAGAATTTAGTATTTTTGAAGGTTAATAATCGATTGAGTTAAGCTTGTAGAAAGACTCGGTACTTTTACTTTTTACTGAAAAAGTATTATTTGAAGGGGCTACTTTTTACTTTTACTTAAGTAAAATTTGTGCTGAGTACTTTTACTTTTACTTAAGTAATTAAAATCCATTTTACTTTTACTTTTACTTAAGTACATTTGCCCGATACTTTCAACAACACTGTAAATGACCGTAATAGCGATTAGCGAGAAGAATTTTCTACGCTTGGGTCTAGACCTGTAGGCTGTAGCCTAGGGATACGATTCATACAAAAAACGAGATTGGAACACGCAAGATGAATGTAAAGGAATTGAAAGGATCGGCCAGAGGGCAGTGACAAAAAAGAGAGACACAGACAGACAGACAGACAGACAGACAGACAGACAGACAGACAGACAGACAGACAGACAGACGGACGGACGGACAGACAGACAGACCGACAGACAGAGACAGAGACAGAAACAGAAACAGAAACATAAACATAAACATAAACAGTAACAGAGGTATCGAAGACTGCTAGCCTACCATTCAAGTCTTTAGAAAATCTACGTACAAGACCTGAAACCAAAACGCGCGCTTCGTTTCTCTGTTCCTCTGATTAGATGGAGCTTGACGCTATTCGGGCCAGAGTCAATTATACAGCAACAGTAGCCTACTTCCAACTGTCACTGATCGTAGTGATCAAGCCTTCCGGTTGGCCTGACATGCAGGGTGAGAATTGTCGGGGGTTCGGCAGGGTTGGGGTTTCAGCCCCCAGGCTTTCTTAGAGCCCAAAAGTTAAGTCTGTTTTCACACCCCAGTTCCAAGTGGATCATTTCCCCACAATTCTCACACTGGACCTGACCATAGCGATGGTGCAGCCAGCAATCATGTGCACCCTCTCTTCTGCACCCAACCTCTGACATCCTAGAGTCCCACGATGCTGACGTCAACGTCAACACGCGAGTACAGCGTGACTGTAGCCTATTAATTAATTATTTGTCTAAATAAATAGTTATAGCAATAATCTATCTGCCATCATTTGCGCCGGTTAATTTTATCGGATTGACCAATAAATTTAATTCCTTCATGACTTAAACTTAGACACTAGATGTTGCAACGAATGACAGGCCTATAGGACCTACAGAAAATTAGGAACACGGAATTATATGTAGGATATAAGGACCGTTGAATAAGATACCGTATCATCTTACGGATCTTACCTACAAAGTTGTGCTTGCGTCTCGTCTAGAGTAGAATCGTTGTGAAACTTAGGATATTATGTTGATCGCCTCAAGAAGAATAAATAATTGATAGATCTTAGCGTGGAACATCGATCGGTTGTTGTCGTTAACATTAGTGTAGTTATAATGTAGTACAGTTGAATTGTTGTCGCCTAGCAACCGTGAAAATGTCGGCGGTTGTTGACGTCATAAACGAACGAACGCAATGATTATAAAAATGTAAGTAAGTAATTTCGTTTATTCAATATAAATCAAGTTTACACACCGCAATTAGGCCTATACTAAGTAGCAAAGTGATATGGAGATGATTGAAGAACAAGGAGCCCTGATGGACCCAATAACAGAGAGACTAAGGAAGTGGGTAGGACACAAGCTGACAGCAAACTCATTGCTAACTCGATTTGGTCGTGTCATGATCGACTCGATCAATCGACTGCGGGGTAGGATATAAGCGCTTCGGCGATCGTCAGACTGGCGCTCGTTTGCCTTCTCCACAGAAACCTCGATTCCCCAAGAGGAGGGGATTAGATTAAACACTGGTCACTCAAAAGTACCTTTCCAACCAAAATAATAATAATATTCGTTTATTCTCATTCAATCTGACAAACCGCATAATGATTACAGGTAGGCCTACAGGTTATACGAAATACGGCCCACTATAGCACGACACGCAGGTCGGCTTTACACAGTGGTTTCGGCTTAACACTATGGCCTAAGTGCTGGATAGAATCATGTGTTTTGACAAAGCGTGTGCGAATAGCCTGACTTTCACGATGTAGAAATTTCAAGACCATGGTTGCGATTCTCGCGCAACCTTGAATTTTAACGTTCAAGCCTGCACAACCCTGTTTTTGCTTAACCATGTGCAGTAACAGCTGTGTATGACGTAGCGGTATTTATCTATGTCAGCTGTGATGTTGATGCATCAAAATAACACCTCAAGCAAGCGGAGTGTTGATTAATTATTGATTAATTATTGATAATAATAATTAATCAGTTGTTCACGATGCTTTCTTGTCTTAAGTTGTCGATGTTTTCTGCCACTGTAGCAGCGCTGGCTGTTGCAGTGTCTTCGGCGGCTGTCTCAAATTTCTGTGAGCAGATTGAAGAGATCAAACCGTGCAAGTTGCAGGGCGTGTTAGAAGTCAGTTTCGGGTATTGTGGCGAACGAGTGTTGCCAAATGATGCCAGCGCGGAACCAAGTGTCATCTTCTATGGTGCAGAGGTAAGAGCCAGCAAGTTTCGTCTGAACCGTAATATTCCATCTAATTCAGGTAAATGTGTCGGCATAATTGTGGTTTCGGGGACCGGCATTATTCCGGTGGCTATAGGCTATATTTGGACATTATCTAATGACGACCACCTTAACCCCAACCGACCCTCACGACGCTTATGCTGACCCTTCAATAAACACCCCATTGTTTACGACTTCAATAAACATCTCCTCCTCATGCATTGTTTAACTTTTTGAATTTCTATAATGTAATGGCAGGTTTTAAGCAGTCATCTTAATAAAATTACTCATTTTTCAATGCCATTTACCATGGTTTAAGACCTCAGAATTCCGCCTCCAAAGTGCTTGCAATTTTTGGATTTGCACATTGTAACTGCTGCTCTTGTCCCTTTCAGCAATCTACTACCACTGGCCGTGAATCTAGTACGAAACATCTGTTATTAGCTTCATTAGACCTAGGCTACTTTAACAGAAGAGACCAATGTCCGAAGACTGAGGTAGGATATACATGCACAGCAAGTGTCTATCGGGTCGTTAGATTTTTGATGCGGTGATCATTAATTCTGTTGCCTTCATCACCTGCCATGGTGTGGGCTTCGGCTCCGTCAGTAGGACCTAAGCATAATAAGTGACAGTAAATCCCGAATGGGTGTGTTCCAACACTAATGTCTATGAGTTGGCAGGATCCTACAACCACAGATTTATAATTATATTATAAAAGTAGAGAGGCAAGTGAAAAATTGGTGATGTACATGTGAACAATTTCTTAATACGAACAAACATTTTCCAGTTTGAAGTGATACACGCATTTAGTCTACGTTTTATTGCACTGGGAGCGCTACTGAATGCCACGGCTGTGAGTGGCGCTATAGAAATGACTAATTACATTACATGAGTCTACTATTTGTTTGTGTACTTGCAGCCAGAGACGCAGTATCTGCTGGTTATGGTCGATCCAGATGCACCAAGTGCGAAGGATCCAACAAAGCGATACTGGAGGCACTGGGTTGTTTCAGGCATCCTCGTGAGTACAATTATTGCTTTCTAGGATATAGTTAGGGGGAGTTTTGGGTGTTTGAACCCCCTCCCAAAATGAAATAATGCTATGATGAAATGATGCATTTACTAACACAATCATGCAGTAAGGACTAAGAGGATGGTTTCATTTTGTAGTTTTAATTTCATAAATTGGTGAATGACTGAAAACTTGCAATGCATTTTCATACAAGATGCCACTTGAAGCAGGCATCATGACTACAGGGAGATAAAGACAGTTACTTGGTGAATAAGTGTACATAGTTTTGCAATAGAACTGAATTGGTAAAATTCTAGTTTCGTGTTTGGAATTGATACAGAAAAACTCTCAGAGTACGGTAAATACTCATGGAACTTGATGGTAGTGAGATCCTGGTTTTACAAAGAAGAGCATTATTTGACTCAAAAGAATAAATATTATCAATTTATGATTTAATGTTCTTAATTTGTTTACAGGGTGCATCTCTGAAATCTGGATCTATGGATGGAAAAACCTTGACAAGTAAAGTATTTGTTATATTATATTTTGTTGTTGTGATATTGTGTGCTGCCAAAGTGACTGTTTTTGGCAATGCACTTGTAATTATTTTTGATGGATTTTGATGGTTATTATTATTATTGTTAAATAAATTTTTAATGTATTACTACAGTTCATGTAATGTAACAATGTAAACAGCAACTAAAAACTATTATAATTTTGTCATCAACTTAGGCTTTGTCATCGTTATCACTATAGTATCATCACTATCATGATGGTTATTACCTAATCTTTGTGGAGCACGGTGGTGTAGTAGTGGGGGTTCGGTGCCTTGGAACCGAAGGGCTGCAGGTTCGAATCCACCTCAAGCTGCCACATGTGAGAAATAAATAAATAAAATAAAAATTGTTGCCCTATGTGCCATTTGAAATCTGGCGCAATTGTTGTTTAGAATACTCCGGTCCAACCCCTCCACCCGGGTCAGGGCCACACCGCTACCAGATGTTCCTCTTCAGCTACAAGGGAAACTTGAAGACTGGAGACGTCTTCAACAACGATAAAGAACGTGGATCGTGGAATGTTGTCCGCTTCATCAAATCGAATGGTCTTTGCGCCAATCTCGTCGCCGGCTTTGAATTCACTTCAGAGAATGCTTAGCAACAACGAAACCGATTCCAGTAGCACTTCACAGTGCCAAGGATTTTATCGTTGAGGAGCTAGAATATCAGTTTTTGTTTCTGTCGTTTCATTTGAGTATTTTACTTGTGTTGGTATGGGGTTTTTTTGTCTTACGAATTGTTATTTAATAACTGCAGATAAAATGACAATAATTTATAATTGCATCATCAACGCTGGTGGTATGTTTTCGTTATTGATATATATTCGTATACGTAGTTGTTTTACTTTGAAATGTTTATGTTTGAACGCTTTGATGAGTTTGAGTCCTGGAGATGAAAACCACAATTTTGCTGTTTGATTTAAGATGCTATCACAGCACACAAGTTTACTTCTGTAAACTCCATTTAAATGTACTGATACATAACATAATTATGGATGTGAACTTTGCTATATTTAATTGTACAATGTACATAATTATGTGTTACATTTTGGGAAGAGATTTTGTTTCAAATTATCTTCTATTTTCTTTTGCTTTTAAGAGCAATGTTAAAAACAATGGTATTATTGGTACTGGTACCATTATTCATACCAGACAACCGTCACGGATCGACGGTACCCTGTAATCATGAATTATGGAAGAAAGTGGTTATGGTAAAGATAACTTAGTCTAAAAGTGAGCTTGTGTAGCTAGCATCTACTCAGAGAAGCTATCATGTTATGTAGAAAATCATATCGACTAATCATAATCTCCGGGTCAGGTTTTCATGTTTCCATCACTAAAATGTTCTACAATTTAAACATTCTTAAACCTGACCAAATCAAAAATCACCCAAATCTGCAAGTTTATGTTTAACCTATTTCCATTTAGCCTCAGTGCATTTATGTGACATAAGATCTGCTGCCAACTTTAGATAATCCCATTCATACTAACTCATGCAAATTTACTCTAAAATACATTGGCCTGCAATTTGGAATACTCTCCTCATGGAACTCAGAAATGTCAGCCGTTTATTTTCACTTAAAACAACTCCTTGCTTATCTTCTTACAGGTTCATTACATTTACCTCGTGTGCTTAACTAGTTAAGTTTTTGCTGTGTAGAAACTTTTCACTTACCAGTTACCTCTGTATATTCAAACCTATACTTTCTGTTATATCCCGATTGCCTTATCACTGTTCAATGCAATGTTTATTCTAGGGTTTATGGCCCGTTTAGGATACTCCCTTTGAGCCAAACATTGTAATTGTAACCTATTACATCCAGTATGAAAATTTTAGATAAATAACTGATCTGACTGTGATCCACGTGGATCTGGGGTGTGTGTGAAAAGATTTTCCTATGGGGCCCTAGGAAAGACTAGGGTTTGAACCCCTCAACCTCCACAGCAAATCTCACCCTAGTTACGGTACATCTGTTAGACTCATTTACTTTTGGTTTCAATAAGAAGTGTGGTTATGGTTATAATTATTGTCACACTCCTTTCAATTTCATTACTCTTGAGCAAATAATCTTGAAGTGGTGTTGTATAAATCTCCTAGGTGATTGAATGAATCATCTGACTAAAGTTGATAGCTATTGCTTTGTATGGCACAGGTTTTAATACAGCACAGGCTGTACTGAAATAACCATCTACCAAATTGACAGTTTGATTTTCTTCCTCTTACCTATACAGCTATCAACCAAACAACTAACTTAACTGACTCGTACATTTAAAAGCAGCTAGTCTGATTCTCCCAACGTCAATTTTGAAACAAGCATCCGATACATACTGGCAGACTATCTCCCTGCTGACATTATCTTGACATAATTGTTAACCACCCAAAAACCTTCTTGTAAGACTTAACTTTTTGAGTGGTCACGCTTTATCTTCTATTGCCACCATTCTTAGCTCAGCCGATGGACTTTGGCCTGTTAGCAAATGCTTTTCCCAACCACCGATCTTACTTTGTTATCCTGCAATGTCAGGTTAAGTGATTGCTATATGAATGTGCTAAGTGCTTAAATACAGGGCCTTAGTGGCAAGATCAAAGGTGAGTGCAATCAGAGCATGCTTCAGTTGCCTAGGCCTGTCTGTATGTAAGTTTCCCATAACACAAATATTTGTGAGGTGAGTACAGGTACTACATGCTATATCCCTGCATATAGACTCGACTACAGCACTGCTCAAGTGTTATCTGCAACTGGAAAAGGCAACTTTTCCAATGGTTGATTTGGTGGTTCAGTAGTAAAAAAACTCTGGAGCTATATCAAATGTTGATTCTGCTGGGTGACAACTGTCAGAGTTTCTACAGTCGGCCAACTATAGACAAATGCCTGTCCTATACAGATGCAGTACATTCACGCTAAGAGCACGAGGAACATACATTCCCTATAACTTCTACCATCTGCTAGGGAGTATCCGTAAGAGTACCAATTCTGTGTTCTGCAGACTTCATTATGCTGTCATTCATAATTCTCCATTCTCAATGAAGTTTCGAACGAACAGTAACTTTAACCTTTGCGTCAACGGTTGATGGGATATTGGATAATGGATATTGCAAGCTGGCCTCTATGTGTGTGTGAAACACTTGCTGCTGGTGACTTTTCCAGATACCCTGGCATTATCCACATACGGGTGAACTTGTTCTTAAAGAAATTTATGTACATAAGTAAATTAAATACACGCGTTAAGATATATACAAACATTTAATATTGACATGCAGCAACAGCATATGAATTTGTACATGTGTTTACATATTTACACACTTGCAATAATGCACTTTAATGTATCAATCAGTAGATGTTTACTGTTGGATAGATAGATATATATCCATTCAGTTCTATTCATTATCAAACAATAGCCTACTGAAGGAAGATATTTTTTATAATGTTGATGTACTACTCATAAGTGCAAGTAACACATGAAAACCCAATATGCAGCACCACGGTTGTAATAATAATAATAACCATAATCATAATAATAATAAAAACAGTAATGATGTAATCAGTTAGTATAACCTAATATGAAGTCCCAAATCTATTCTGAATCCCATTTGAAACACGACCTAGCTTAAAGGTTTGAGGTAATTCTGAATTGAACATTCAGTTTAAGTTCTGCTGTCTGAATGCTATTATTTACAAAACATTCAATACCTTGGCATTCAGTGTAGACCTACATATCATATTTAACAGATGTGCATGCACAAATTATATTTACAAACCACACTTCGTATGCTTAATCACACAAGCTTCTGATATCTTAGTTTCTGAAGAGTTAACAGAGTGGTTGGAAAGTTTAATTTAGTTTCACAATAATCTAAGCATCTTTAATTTTTAGCCTCAAAACCTCTGAATGAATAATAATGATAATAATAATGATAATGATAATAATAATATCAATGACGGTTTCTATGATGCTATAACAAGCGTATGCAAAGGCGCCTCACATACTATACTAACAGCAGGATAGGCCTTGCAAAAATAAATAAGTCTCGAGTCCAGATTTGAAGGAGTCAACCAAGTCAGCCGCTTGCAAGGACATTCAGAGGTTTTGAAGGCAACACTTGTAATGGGTCAAGTACTTGGTACTGAACATGAAACTATGTACATTTCAGGGCATGGAGGTAATATGGAGAATGATATACACAGAATAAACACTTAATAATAATAAACTTCATTTGCTGTGGAATATAAATTCAGAACCTACTGAAGGCTTGTTAATTCTATTAAATGTAAGCAACTTTAATTTCGTCGCATGTGAGAGCTGTGGGCAGCACCAGTCTGTAGTGCTACCAAACAGCACAATCCAGTATATACTAGTAACTGCATCAGCACATCTATATAATAGTCGAAGCAAAATAATCGAGAATACAGGACCCATCTACATTGGGAAGAATTAAAATGTCCAAAGAATTTAACATCAACTTCAGGACCGGATTAAAAAATGTGAGGGCCCTGTTTGGATAATTTTGTGGGACATTCAATCGAAAAATCTGATGACTTTTTTTAGTTGCTTGGTCGAAATTTCGTCAAAATATACCAATTTTTTCCTAACAAATTTCTTTTCTTGTGTGTGGGGGCCCCCTAAAGTGTGGGGCCCTTGTTCGGCCGAACATGTTGAACATGCCATAATCAATCAGCTATGCAAACTGCTAGCAGTTCATGGGCAGAAGAATTTGGAATACCCAAGACAGGATGATGGAGAAGTTTTAAATTAATAATTATTATTAATGTTCTAATTATTATTATTATTATTATCACTATTTCCACTTTGTCCTGTACCGTTCCACAGACCTTGCCATATCGTTGAGTGGACAATAAAATATGTAACTATTATTTACTGGTAGTAGACAAGTTAAACGGTGTTTCTCCCACATCAGTCAATTTGAAAACGTAAAACTTCTACAACCTTCAGAAATGTCTATCGAGCTGACCAGACATACATCACAAGTGATGCACATCAGGGTATCTCTATTTAACCCATCAAGTTCTGTTCCAATTATAATTACTCAAGGGCTTAGCAGTGATTTTCATAACAAGCATTATTAGTTTTTGCTCCAGAGATCCTTCAATGATAATACACAAATTGTTGAGGACATATAAAATTAATCATATAAAATTATGTAATATCTCATAACGTCTAAGGCAATGCAAAGGTCAATGTAAAGGACCACTGCTTCAAGGCAGAGGACTCATTTGCCTATGGTTGCTATATATGGTTGTAGTATTATGGTTATTACCTATGGTGGTTACCTATGGTTGTTATCTATGGTGGTTACTTATGGTTGCTAGGGTCAGAGTCATATTAAATAACGTGTTAGCAGACCATAAAATAAGCCGTGCTGAAAGCCATGCTGAAACACACAGGTTTATGATTTCGTGTAGTATAGCTAGAAAGGCTGTCTGACACAAAGGCACTTGTATTGTAGCCTGCTATCAGACAATTTGAAAAGCCACGTTGCTGCCTGGTTATACGCAAAATTGATTCGGTCTTAATTCCAGACAATTTGTGTTTCCAGCTGCATAAATGTATCCAAATGTTGGTCTTAGAACCATGGAAGTGCCTGGACTCAAATCCTTCTAAATAAAGAAATAGACTAATGAGAAGTGTGCATGACATTCAGCACATTCCTTATATTTTATTACAAGTAATGACTTTCAGTCACGCAATGAAGTTTCCAACTTGTCGGTCTAAACTTTACTTTGCTTTAAATGACAAAGGCTCTCTTGTGGCCTCTTTGTTGACACAGCATGACAAGGTATTGTTCATCCATATAAGGCTCTTTGGTCTAATGTTTACTGCTAGAAACTCCTTAGAACCAGCTAAGTACCTATTCAGATGATTCAAAACATCTCATCTATATTTTTAGAAACACAAAACGGTACGGTTGTAAGACTTGTACATTTAAAAGAATTTATAATTATCTACAATTTGTCCTAAATTTTGCATTCGTAACAAGCACAACAGATTTCATCGTAGCAATTACCAAATGTTATCATCGTCATCAAAACATACACAAAAACATAATATGTATTTACACCGGGTTCAATTATTTCACCGCTGTACAAACTGTCAAGTGCACTCGTGTAAATTGGCACTCTGGCATCATTGCCAGTCCCAAGCCTGAATAAACAAGGAGGGCAACACTAATGATCTTTGTTATCACACACACACACAGTGTCATGAAACTGAAAATTGGCACTGTTGCCTATTAGGATGCAATGCATGAGGTGTCTCGGTGCAAATTAAAATATTAGTACCCTTCAGATGGATAAATATCCTGATACACATTGACATGATACACTGGCCTGTGTCTCCAAACGTGCACACACCTACATACACGACACTTCCTCTGTATGTATGTATGTATGTATGTATGTATGCATGTATTTAATTGTATGTATGTATGTATGTATGTATGTATGTATGTATGTATGTATGTATGTATGTATGTATGATTGTATGTATACGTATGTATGTATATTTGTATGTATGTATGTATGTATGTATGTATGCATGTATGTATGTATGCATGTATGTATGTATGCATGTATGCATGCATGTATGTATGTACACAAGGGTATAATGTTCACATCTAATGACAGTGCCATACAACGAACTCATTCAACTTTTGATTTAAAACTACAGTCTGTTTACAAATTCAACAAAGGTGTTAGGAAAACATGACACAAAGAAGCAAAAAATATGGAATGTGAAACGAAATAGGAGTTCAAGCAGACAGACAAACACTCCAAATGACAAAAGCATATCTACCGGTGTTTGTATAGAGCCAGATGTTTGCAGGTCACCTAATTAATTCAAAAGCCTTGCTACTTAATTACCCATTGTTCTTTCAGCGTAATATGTGATCATAGTGGAAACGTAACACATGTTACACTGACATGTTGCTATACTTTACAGCGTCAAATATGCTTGGTGTAAGACTATGTCAGCTGCTCTGGATTTATCAAGGACTTGATAAAACATCACATGACAATGAAAAATGAAACATGACAATGAAAAATGAAACATGACAATGAAACATCACTCACTGAGACATGTATCGCATTGAATGATGGGTCAACCAAATTGTGAAAAACATTTGCTTTTGTATCAACAATTGAAACACCCAATGTTAAAACACAAATTTTATAATTAATTATCAGCTTATCGCATTCCGCCTTTTTATGCAACACAAATCATCATGTTTAGCTTTGTCCCTTAACCATATGATCCACATCCTAATATGAGGTTCTTACATGGTGCAACAGAAATCTTCAGATATATTCTGTATTTTGTTTTCCATCAAACACCTTGCAGACGAGGCGGTACTCATCAAAAATCTCAAATACAACCTCGACATATTCAGCATTTGCAACCAGACACAACAATCATTCATATTTACAAATATTTTATATAACAGCAAAATTAACAGTTGCTGCTAAGCGACAAATTCAAAACCCAATTTTGTAAAAGCAAGACTTTCAGTCAGTCTAACAGCACAATTGACTGTTAGACAGCGCAGTATAAGACTTAATATGTGATTCTAAAATGTGTTGTTCTTAGCCTCACACTACTTTCCAGCAACATCTGAAAATGATCGGATGCATTCATTGTAATTCCATAACAATGAAAATGGCTCAAGACATATGACCAATAAAGATCCGTTAAAACAAGAATTTGTGGTGGTGCAATCATCCATCAATCAATCAATCAATCAATCAAGCAATCAATCAAAACTAAGGATATCTCGATGTAGATTCATCTGGAACATATCCATGATATTCCGGTGAACATATTTCCTCTCCATCCAAAACTTAGACTCCATCCAAGGCATATTCATTAATATTCTAAGTCACATAAACTGAGGCACTCCTAGAATTTTCTATTTCGTTCTAACTAGAGTTACATTGTACCAACGAGACCATACATGATTATACGCTTTTGTTTAAGAGCTAGACATTATACCAGACCTTGTATATATGTATATACTTATGGAGACACTGAATATTTAGCACATTTTATCTACCTCACAAAAACATCCTGTGTCACTGAAAACAAACACAGCACCAGATTTGTAAACATCAGTTTTGAACCAACATAATTTAAGTCAAGACGATGCAAACAGTCAACACATTACGCAGACGATCAACGACTAGCGCTCAGACCGGTCCTTGGCACGGCCGAAGACCGGTCCTAGGCACGGCCGAAGACCGGTCCTAGGCACGGCCGAAGACCGGTCCTAGGCACGGCCGAAGACCGGTCCTAGGCACGGCCGAAGACCGGTCCTAGGCACGGCCGAAGACCGGTCCTAGGCACGGCCGAAGACCGGTCCTAGGCACAAGCGTTCAGACCGGTCCTAGGCACGGCCTGAGACTGGTCCTAGGCACGGCCGAGGACCGGTCCTAGGCACGGCCGAGGACTGGTCCTAGGCACGGTCTAAGACCTGTCCTAGGCAGGGTCTAAGACCTGTTCTCCGCACGGTCTAAGACGCACTCAGATCCGAGTTTGAGAAGTCCGCTCTGCGAGACTTCAGATGGATCTTCATGTGTCGCGAACGTTCGTCGCTACGAGAAAACTTTCGGTTGCAAATGTCACACGAGAACGGCTTCTCACCGGTGTGCGTTCGGACGTGCGTCGTGAGATGGTCGCTGCGGCTGAACGCACGATCGCACGACGGACACTGAAACGGTTTCTGTCCGGTGTGTATCCGCATGTGGCGAGTCAACTCGTCGCTGCGGGAAAACCTTCGATCGCACGCTTCCATGTGGCAAGCGTATGGACGCTCGTGCGGCGGGACTTTGGCGGTGTGCGTCGGGTATTTTCGTGGTCTCGAGCTGCGCACTGGTCCGCCCAAACCACTCTGGGTGTAGTCAATGACCGATGGATTTGACGCGAGCAGAGAGGGTCCGACGGCGAGGAGATCAGGCATCATGGACGGTTCAGAGACGATTGGATCCGAGATGCAGTCCATCGGTTCGTCCTTCACTTCTCGCGGACACAGAATCCCTGCGCTGGAAAATCGATGGAATGAAGACACGTCGGCGGCGGCATCGGGTTTTTCCACTGCAACGGTTTCGACAGGCACTGACGTCGTCGTCGTCATCTTGACGGGATGATTTTCTGACGGTTCTCCTGACGCTGTCGTCGGCCCAGCCGCCACCGACTTGTTCGGAGACGCTGCAAGGTCGATCTTCATGTCTATCGACATTGCCTGCGGTGCGCAGAAGTAGAACTGCGATGGGAGTGGTGGCAGCGGTGGTGGGGGAAAATGTCCTCTTGGTATGAGAGCAGAATAGGGTGGTGGAGACTTCATCCTGTACGAATTGTTTCGTATTTCGTCTGTGACCAGCGGTGACTCGCGTTTCAGTTTCTCTCGACCTACGACGATGTCGCTGCGTTCTGTAGAAACGTCACCATTTCTCTCGAGAGCCTTTTTCTCCGCTCGAAACGCTCCCATCGAGTAGTCCTCCGGCTGCGGACATATGATCCGTGCGTCGTCTGAAGCACGTACATCAGACGGAGGCGATGGTCGGTGGTGCACACTGACGTCATCCGTATGCTGCGTCCATTTGGCGTTGTGGATCTGTGCGCTGGCACCATTAGCAGCGGCCGGTGTGTTGCTCGTCACTGTGCCGGTCGATTCTGAACTGGCACTTGCTTGCGAGAGGAGGTTGAGGAGCGGAGAGAGAAGCTGTATAAAGCCGCCAGCCTGGCTTGACGGTAAGCCGTTTCCACTGCCAGGGGTCGAGATTAAAGGCAGACCGGAAAGGGTGAACGTTCCTTTGTAGGATATCGTCCGGTGACCAACGGGACTTGTAGGTTCCTGGCCGTCTGGCGTGTGATGCCGGAACCTGTCTGGTATCGTGACAGCCGCTTGGACCGTAGCTGGAGTAAAAGAAGAAACATTCACTTGGTTAGATTCACGGTAAGACTGGCTGTGTGCAATGCAAGAGGTTTAAATTACGTGAAATTATGTTGAAATTAAAATCATGCCGACATTCCACCCAATGCCTCAGAAACTCTCCGTAGTTTAAAAACGAGCACATCTTGGTTCAATTGCCTGGTTAATGCCAAATTCGAGGTTAAGAAACTGAAAAGATAAACAAATTTACTGTCTCACAACCAAAGCTGTTTCACTAGCTTACACTTAATGACACAATCTAGCTACCGATACATTCACTTCCCAGTGGCTTTGGTACACTCTAGATGTCAAAAGTGTTAAACTGGTTCTGAACATGCGCTACCGACCCTTTCTCCCTCAAACTGAAGACAAAATAACTGGAATTTTGGAATGCGAAATGTTTAATTAATTTCTAAACTGACATAACTCAACACAACATAAGCCTGCACCTTTGCCATGCTACACTCATATTTCTATCTTCATGTTAGAACAACTGCATTGGCTTCCTCTAACTGCACACATTAAATCAAAAATGCTCATTTTGGTCAGAAAGCACAACAGGATCTTGCCCCGAAATACCTTGCCAATGGGATTCTCATGCGTCTTTCAGCCTCCTCACATCGTCCACTTTGCTCATCAAAAAGATTTGTTCCACTTGGTTCCTGAGACTAGAACAGCTATGGCTCAGTTACGGTCCTTTAACTCGATTGGTCCCACTCTTTAGAATATGGCCAGAGGGGTTTTGTTTCTTTGTTAGTATGTGCACTTGTTATAGCACCCCTTGAAGCTCTCTACTCAGAGGCACTCCTGACTGCAGCGCGGTCACTGTATCGGAGTTTCACGCTGATGCCCTGAGCAATTGCGAGTGAAGGACTTGCCCAAGGTCCCTACGCGAGGTTGATTCGAACCTGCGGCCCTTCGGCTGCAAGGCGATGAACATACCCAATGCACTACCGCACCCCACGGTTTGGTCAGAAATAGAATTTATTGCCATAATTATGACAGTCCTTGGTCTGCTTAAGCGCAGCTCTTTAAGTGTCATGCAAGTGGAAACCTGTAGTTTAGCGAGCGTTTCACAATTTTAAGCAGTGAATTTAATTACAGAATGAAACAGCAAACACTTGAAATGATCTCATCACGTCTCTTCAGGATATAGAGGAGGGGGAGTCTCTCACAGCCTGTGAGGAGTGTGGGGACTGTGGGGCGTGTGTCCGGCTAGGCTTGCTCCGGGTGTGGTCTGCTATTGTGCATACAAAATCGAAAAAGTATTTCCCACTGAGGTGCCGTGTTGGGCCGTGCCTCCACTGTATGGCATTTGGAATCCGACCTCAGCCCCTACAAACAACACTGTGGCCAATGAACGCGCTTGCAGGACAGCATGCGACCCACATACCGGTGCAGACAAGCCAGCCAGTGTGCATGCCTATCATACCAGAAACCACACAGCCAGCCACACAGCCTGTGTGTCACAAGGGCTGATATATAACTGCACTGTCAAAAAGAGTTGCCTTGGCCTGCAAGCCCATACCCAGTTTCATAAACAAGTTGACTGCATCTACACAGCTGGTATCACAGACACCAGGACAACAGATTCATAAAAAGTCTCTGTCTGCCTGTCTCGATATCGGTCTCTCTATTGGTCTTCAAGTCTGTCTTCCTGTCTGCTGGTCTTCTGTGCCAGCATGTGTGTCCGTCTGCGGTCTGCCTGTCTCTTCGCCAGTCAACTTATTCTCAGTAACATTGACAAGCAAGCCAGTAATTACACAGAGGTCAGCTTAGAATACTCAGGGTCAGTATTAGTAATGGCTTGATAGACTCTTTGTCGCAATTACAATTCCCGAGTGATGAACAGTCAGACTTGAGAAGATAAGAACCGGATGGACGGTTCTTGGAATCACAAAAACAAATCGACATCAAGTACAGTCCTTAGAAACTTGTACTTGAAACAAACAATACCAGTACAACGCAACCTTGAAACAGTAAAAATCCAAATGTGCTGAGCACTTTCAAGATTGGATCTAAGTCTGTTTCAGAGACTTGTTGAACAAAAACAAATCATGCCCCTAGAACAACACAGTTCTTTGTGCACTTTTTGCAAAAACCGAGAAAAACGATTTCTAAGATTTTATGTAAAAAATGATTTCACCATTTCACTGATGGCAATTAAATTAATATTTTTGGACAACACTGTTTTCACTAGGTAATATGATTATATGTGTATTTCTATCATAATGTAAACCATGTATAAGTTACTTTAATCTAATTAAGGCAAGGTGACTTATTGTGGACTATTTATCCCTGTATAATAATATTGCACTTCTTCTTCTTTTCCTTCAGGCTAGAATTAATCCCTCTGGCGAGGAGTCAGCCACTTAGATCCTTCTCCTCCACTTGTCTCTGTTTCCAGTGTCTTCCTTCTTCATTTTGAGCAGCTTCAGGTCCTGTTGTATCACGTCCTCCCATCTTTTCTTCTGTCGTCCCTGACTGCGTCGACCATATACCTCCACTTGCATGATTCTCTTGACACAGCTATCTTCCTCTTTTCTCATTACGTGTCCATACCACCTCAGCCTGGTCTCTCATGCCTTGTCAGTTATGCATGTCACACCCGCCACACCGAGCTTCTTCCTGATGCCGTCACTTCGCTAATAATATTGCACATTTACATCAAATCAGATATGCATTATTATACATGTGATAAAGTTCTATGTCCACCTTTTTTGGGAAATTGAGAAAAATGATCTACAAGATTTGCTGAAAAAGTATAATGCCAGGAGAGGAGATGTCATTTAGTCTTAATGTGACAAAAATAATTAATTAACTAATTAAGCGATTTACAAAGTACTAGTGGAATACTATTGAAATACTATTTAAGCATGTGCCTTCGTAGTTTTCAAACACTGTCTAAATTTTGGGACATAGAGCTATATATATATAGCACTGGCAAACACGTTAAAGAAAGCTCCTTCAGTTAACCTCGACTGCTGAGGACATAGCTTATGACACTCCATAACAGATATATAGCATTATGTTGATTTTAAAAAGTGGATATTTAAGATTATTATAATTTGATGGGCATAAATCTAGAAGAACTAATTGAAGCGGCATCAGAAAGAAAGAAATGGAGAAGGCTGATCATGACGATCGCTAGAGTTCAACGAACTGAAAGCACAAGGTGACAAGGTGAGGGGCATAAAATACTAAAATGGGGGATGGTCCTGATTTGGGGTCAGATTCTTTCTAAAAAACAGCGGTCTGTGGTCTGAAACGAATACAATGCCACAAGATTTAAACGACCGACAGCTTGGTTGGTTCTCTGGAATTTAGCTGTGAACTCGTGACTTATTAAATCACGTCACTTGATACAAAGCACCTGATATACGTGACCCGTTGCACGTAAAGTTTTATGACTCATTGAACAGCATTTTCTCACAACACTTTAAATACACTGTGAATAACATGTGGTCCAAAAATATAGAAGTCTGAGGTTTGGACAGATTAAATAATAAAGAGTACACTTCAAAAGGCAAAAGTTGCAGCAATCACAACAGCTGCAGCATTGGCCAATTAACAGCAGAGAGCATATCACAAGTATAATTTTAAATGCATGATACCATCATACTGGCAAACTTTAAGCATCACCATCTCCACTGCTACCATCAATCATTCACTAGTGATCTTATAAACTGGTAGAATTTGAAACCAACAGCACTGTATTGATGGCAATTGAAAAGAGATAAAGTGGCAGAGGAAACTTTTAGCCAGAGATTGCAAAAAAGAGGAAAGACAGAGATAGAACTTGTGTGGATAAGACACTTACAGCATATGTTTGAAGCGTTCTCAGGAGTTTCTCTTAGCGTGGTGCTATAAAAATTTGCAACGACCCAGCAATTACAATAAGCACTTTAAGATCAGATTATAAATTAATCGGATTTTATTAAATTGTGTGGTGTTATGTATTGGCAGACCAAACCACTCCACGGTCACACAGGTGTGTGAGAAATTGAGAATGACTGGTTTAACAAAGGGGATAAACAGCAAATGGAGTATGCTAGTTGAGGAAATGACTCATACACACGAGGCACACAGCAATCACGCAGAGGAAAAGGGCGAAATCAGAAGGGTGGATGCTTTGAAAGACAACAGTTACTGAATACGTCTACGAGTAATAAGGGAGTTGGTCGCTACAAACGATTCGCAGATATAAACAAAATAATCACTCATGATAAGAACGCTAACAACAACAACAACAACGACAACAACAACAACAGATGCTGACGCGAGTCCGCCTCCGCATTTCCACAAAATGCGCGGGCGTCTGCTGACCACGCCCTTCCTTCCACCATCTCCTCCTACTCCGCCTACACATTCCTCCACCAGCAGTGGCTTATTCCATCCGGTGACCTACTCACCGATGATCGGCGGTGCCTCCTGGGTCATCTCCAGTTGGGAACGGACGAAACTGAAGTGTCCGTCCGTCGTTGCCGTCCTTGGGGTGTTGAGGGTCTCGTCAAAGCGGATCCCGTCTCCCCTGATCGACGACGGGGCGACCGGGTCCTCCCCCTCCGGCAAGCCACCCACGTTGCTGAATTTGAACGAGTCGAAGCTCAGATCGACCCTTTCGTCGGCGAACGAAGAGGCCGGAGCCTCGGCCAGTCCGCTTTTCAAATCGTCCATAATCATAACCAAAGCTCGGCAGAAACTCTAGATCCAAAGCGACGACTTGATGCAGAATAAAACGAAGAAAAACGAGACGACTATCGCACAAACAACGCTGTTGCTCCTTTCCTTATCCGCCTACGCCCATTTAGTCCGTCATCGGCTCTCAGGCTTTATATAGATTCTTCGCCCCCGGCCGCCAGGTGGCCTCTAACCGACCAATCACGGCAGACTGTGTGCAGGTGGCCTCGCGTCGACCAATCAGAGCCGAGTCCGTGACGCCCGTATGACGTCATTTGTTCAACGAATCTTCTGACTCTGCAGGTGCGTGGGTGGGAGGGAGTCTTCGGGGAAGCGGACACTAGCATCGGGTAACGTAATAATCATCGTAGCAAAAAGCCTAGGCCTATCCTAAGTTAAAAGTGTTGATTAAGCCGTTGCCAACAAAATATGCTTCTGTTGTGTGCCTTCTTGATAATTATTACCTTCGCACAATTATGTCAATGGTATATTAATGGACCAGGCATTGGGAGGAACGGAGCAGGCTGGCTTGACGCAGATTTGACTTGATACAGCGCCGGTGAACGTAAGCTGGTTTCCCTGAAGTGGTTTTGTGGGTGCTGAGAAATTCTCAAAAGATTTACACCACATAGCATTGCTTTAATGGAAGCTCGTATTTTCGTGTCAATGTGGTATACATGTAGTTTGTTTCATTATTGGAGGGAGCGTGGGCGTTTGCGCTTTGGATAACGCTCTGGCATGGACATCAGAGGAGACGAGATGGATTCACGAAGCCAACGTATGATACATAATAATTATTATGATTTGTAGGCTGATATTAGCGCCGTAGTATTGTAGCTAAGATTGGTGTTAAGACAAAAATAGTACTGGCCTCTGTGCAACAATCTGCAAAAACCAGTTCAGAAACAACACCGCACGACCTTATCACACAATATGTATCAACCTATTGCACCTGATGCGATTTATCAGTCTAAAATAGCTTTCTAGCCTCAACGCCCATGCAATGCGTGTCTGTGGCTTTGCTTACGTCTTAATCATTGACCCCAGAAGTATGAGCAAATAGGTTTTAAAATGTTATGACTCCCAGAACCTAGACATGAGGTCGTTGGCCTAGACCTAGGCTATGTCCTAAAACTAGGATTTAAAATTTTCTAACTTAACTTGATTAAAGTCAAACGGTCCTTGTCAATCAGCACTGTGTTTTTCCACATGGCTTGGAAGTTGGAAGTGGGCGAGCGAGAGATCATTGAAAGAATTGTAAGTGAGTAAGTAGTTTCGCCGCGACATATCCTCGTCAGAATGTATTTCGGATTGTCGGTCTTATTTGTATCCTGCATGCAATAATTATGGAATAAAAATTGAAATTAAAGTCTGATATCTTCAAGGACCTCCGTCTCTTGCAGACCGGCCCAGACATTAAGTGCGCATTTATTTGCAGCTGCAGTCAACCGTATCACCATGCCCACATCAATTCTTAGGCAACGTCCTAAAGTTCATTCCAAGTATTAGAAAATATCTGAGCACGCACTTCACCCACAAAGAATTACTAATGTCGTAGACGTGTACAGCCTCAAGTTGAATTCACTTGAGCAGTTTTGCCCAGACAGGCAGAGAAAATTAATCCTGGGCTGCTGATTAATGAAGCTGATGATTTAATTAAATTCTCTACTGAAGTAGAGTAGAGAGCTACTTGCAATTGTTCTTTTGTCCTGTTTGACATTAAATTTTATAAATATAAAGTGCTGTTGGTAATTGAACCAAAGAATTTTCCAATTCAGAGGATTTATTAGAAAGCAACAGAGTCTGCTTTTCTAATAGCGTTTGTGGGCAATTACTGTTACTAAAGCAATTAGTGCACAGTTACAGCTAAGACTCTGTGCACACTTTACTTCAGTGGTTGCCACACTTCTTTGGGTCAGAACCCACTTGTAAATACTGTGGCCATCTCGAGAACCACTGAATAAAATTAAACACTGTGTACTAAATTCTACTTTATAAATTGACATGGAAATATGCTGATTTACGGATACCGTTAAAAAATTGGCATATTAGGCTACCATATTTGAAACATTGAATGAAACTTAAGTAAAAACTGTCCAATTTTTAACACGAATTTCTGGAATTTACGAATAAATGATGAAAAAATCCCCCGAAAAATATTAAATATGGCGACCCACTTGGCAGAGAGCTTCGTGCTCAACTTTTGGATTGCAACCCACGGTTTGAAAAACGCTGCTTTACTTGACACATTCTGATGATGAGCACCTGGCTGCGTTTAGTACACTGTCATAGTCACAGTGTTAAAAGACTATTATACCAGTGGAAGTCTTTGCATCAACTATGCAGTTTCAACAATCTTTTTACTCCGAGATCTCAGTGAAAAAGCATTAGGAAGTAAGACTGCATGAAACAGTCTAGCATTAAGTCATTATATTGGGAGGCCTTGAAGCCATTACTGACAATTAATTGGAGGTGCATAATAAAAATGTTTTAAAACATTTTCATTATAATATAGAGTCCTGGGCACGACGTTAAACTGCATCCATCCTCTGCCACAGGGAACCAACAAAGTCCCTGTGCCGGTCCTAAGCCCGGACAAAATGAGGAAGGTTTGCCAGATGGGTGGCGATACTCTGGCAGTAAAAAACCAAGACGATTGTAATCCGCCAAAACCACGACACAAGTGACATGGCTACCCAGATGCTTCAAGGTGTCATGATGTGAAGCAGACATGCACAGGTCGGTCAGGACAGACTGGTGGAGAGAGTCGGGGAGAGAGCGTGGGACACAACGGGCATTGACCCACGTTGTCCTTCATGCCTCTTTTTCACGATTCTCTTCAATCGGACAATGTGGTCTAGATGCTCCAAGATGTTAATGGTATGGAGCAGACCTGCTGACCGGACAAGTTGAGGCTGGGCAGCATGACGCGAGACAGACTCAGACAGAGAGTGGCGTCGGACTCTAACGGGCATTGAGCCCTATGATATTGATGATGATGATGATTATAATATTAAAACCTATATGTAATGTTGAAAGGTTACAACATTATCACTTGATCAACCTTGACAGAAAAAAACTGAATTACACGGCAGAAATTGTTAACCTTCATTTTACTTCAAACACACATCTCTGTTACCTTGTTGTGACATATTTATACATGATTAGCAATTACAACAAAATTTATAATTAATATTATAAGGAACATAATTATTATTCACAGATAACACTTGAAAAATATAAGCTGGCAAAACATTCAATAAAAAATGCACATCATAATATTAGAAAAACAACCAACATCAAACAGTAACACATGCATTTCAAACTGAACGGTTTTGTCAAAAAATTCTGCACATCCACTCTCAATCTACAACCAGAAACGCAAACTTTCAAAGGTCACATAGTCCGTTTCTCGAACAATTGCTTTTATAAAATTCTAAATTGCAAACATTTTGGTGTTCTGTTTATTAAAGTATAATAATTAGATTGTTCAATGATTACAAACAGTAATAAAATAATCATAATCTCATAATTTTGGAAGAATTATTACACAGAATTATGAAATTTCTAATACATAATTGTGGCTAACCACGGCTAAAAGAGAATTTATTTGTAGAAAGTGATTTTCAGTGTCAGTTTACTTGAAGCCAGAATCTCAATCCCTTCTCAATAGTGTTGTAACTAATATCTGTGATCGATTGTTTTGCCTTGCCAGACTAAGGCACAAACTAAGCTATGAAACTTATAAATACTGTCTAAAGTTATTGCTTAGGTTGTATTCGTGCAAGCCATAAAGTTTGAACATTGCATCTTTATTAACCTGCACCACAAATTGCACAGGAATTGAACGTGTTGGACAATTCTGACAATGTTGAATGCATAATGTAAAGCCACTCACGGTCTATCCAAAGAAGTACGGCCTTGATTGTTAGCCATCATTCAACTGTTACGCTTGAAAAATTTATTAAAACAGCGCATAGAAAAGCTGCACTTCTGCAGCTGAAAAGTGATTTTAAAAAATTTTAGCAAGCAAAAAGAAAAATTGTCAATTATAAAATGGGAAAAATCGGAAATATTAGATATGACAGAATTGTCTTCATTTGTAGCGACACAAAGGCAATTATACAAACATCTGTATTGCATTTATCTACCCGGTAAATGTCCTCACATGCAAAAAGATTATAATGCAGTTACAACACCGTAACTTTGGCCACACTTAAAACTGACAAATACTGATGCACGGACATTAAATTTTGTGCTCCGAAACAGTACATACATGTAGAAACAGATAACGGACATACACTTCCATCACAAGATTAACAGCACAAGCATACATTAATACGAGTAAACAGGAAACGCACACAAATAATGTACAGCACATGATCAACAACTTGATCAACAACATATTCAACAGTTCCAACCATCATTGGTTTGTGCGTTGACACTTTGATGACACGACTTACGCAATATTTCGCTATGACACAAAACTGCTACGTGAACGGGTTAATTGTAATTTCGATTACGTTACTCCACATTACAGCCAAGAGAAGAAAACAAGTGCTTCTCAAGACACGAATCAACATACAAAACTTCTGTGCTTTCTCTCTGTACCTACAGTGCAATGTCAGTCTTTGCTCAAAGCTGCAGCATTTTTGCTTGGCTAATGCGAAGTCTTAAAAAGTTAAGCAGAAGCTTCTACTATTTAGCAGATTTCAGACTACTGTACAATTGTTTTCTAATTAGCTACAGCAAAAACAACAGAAATCAAACACAACAATCACAATATAAAATACGAATCAACAGAAATGAAACTGAAAATCACAACTCAATAACTAAGAAAAACATTGGATATTTCTCTAAGAATATAATTATAAATTGCAAAAATCCTATGCTGTGCAGGTTTAAAACAATTAGAAATCAATAATTTATCCCTAAATCAGCTGATGTTGTAATTAATTACAAATGATTAATAAAACGTTATTTAATTACTAATGAACTTAATTTACTGAACAGAATTAACGCTTTATGACGAGCATCCGAAGGTGTCGCGTTTTTCTCAATCTTTACAAATTTAAAACTTAGACGTAACTGGTGAATTTATACACAAAATATTTGCTATTTGGGGACACATAACATGCGTGAAAGATTCATAAAATTATGGTCGACTGTTCTAATGCAACACACATTTATGTGACAGGTTCACTCTTTTATGTGGCCGTATCTCATGGTTCAGGTGGTGAATCTCTAATCAGATCGGACACCAGGACCAATGGATTCTCCAGTCACTTAGTCTGCACAATGCACATGCTTCTTGCTGAAGTAAGCAGAGGAAGACATATCTGCTATGCTCCTTCACCTCATGATCATAGAGTCCGGGGAGTGTAAGATTTAACATCTAGAAAGATCTAACAATCAAAAGTTGTAGTTCAGCAGACTGTCTACAATAGCAGTGAAAGGCCACACCTTACTAATAGGCCAAGAAGCCCATATATAATATTTAATTATAGTACAAAGCAAAAACAAAATAAGGTCATCATTAAAGAACATTGCAAAAACGGCTGACTGTGGACCCCTCCTTGCCCTTTCCCCATTTGGTATTATTCCCTTCTGCAGATCGCCACACGCCATGGCAAACTGTGTTGTTATAATTTGGTAAGACAAAGAGACTCTCTAGTCTACATATAATTACATTATTATCATAATACATGATGCTCTCAATTTGTTTGGATGCGCCAGTGAATCAAGACACAATAACACGAGAGACAGTACTGAAAAAATCATACAATATGCACCAAATTTAGATGTGGGGCACCCAATTGGGGCATAACATTAACCATACCTCCCACTGTCTGCACCTATCCACTTTTGGGCAATCCCTATCTTGCCTACTCATGGTTGTTTCAATGGATGACCCCAACAGCTAACAGTGGTATCATACCATGCAAACAATCTCTCCCAGCAATAATAGTAACGGTCCTTCAATTTAAAATGCAATCACAAAACAGAGATTCACAACATAACAGTTTAACCGTTTAACACTATGCATCACTAATAAATGCAATCTGACTAATAACGTTAATAATGACCGTGCTCCTATAAGCCTTAGAAACTTTGCTGCTAAGAAGCAACAACGAGGATAGAAAGATTAATAATTACTCTGTTAAAAGCAGGAAGCAAGGTCACTTATTTCTGATGTTTTGAGGGTTTAATTTGCAGATTAAAGTGACCATCCACTAATCTTGGACAATGTCTGAGCTTCAAAATGGATATGTTATGCAACAGACGAAATGAGATCTCAAACACTTGATCAAATCCATCTCAAACACTTGATCAAATCCATCTCAAGAAACTGAATGCTCGAAACAGATCAAGACAGAATACCACGACTAACTTCTAGCACAGTGGTTCCCAACCTTTTTTTTACTTGAGGGCCACTTTTTCTAAGTTGGGGGACACGAGGGCCACATTTTCTTAGTTTAAGGACATTAAGGCATTCAGGGGCCCACAATTCTAAAATTTAATTAACAAAAAGCATATAAAATGTTATAGACCTCAAAATAAAATAATTTTAATAGAAAATAATTATATGTTCTATCCTGTCCCAATTGTCAATTTTTTCATATATTTGTTTCATTCTTTGAGAGATGAGTGCCATTTTTTAGGCCTGGTCGGCCATTTTTAAGGCCTCGCAGGCCACTTTTGGCCCGCGGGCCACAGGTTGGGAACCGCTGTTCTAGCATGTCTACAAGAATCCCATAGCTCCCATACAGCAGAATTCTGTAGAATGCCTTTAGCAATTCTAAAATTATGACAAAATAAACACATGATTGCTATAGCAAAGTTCTTCTTACTCATGCTCAGATTTTTAACAATTGCTGATTTACATATGAATCAGCAAGGTTCTGCAACTTATTTCTCATATCACGAACTATTCGTGTCAATTTGAGCAACACTTAGCTAACGCGAATACTTATTTTATATAGCCAACATAAATATTTAGGAAAATTACTATTCATTGTTATGCTGTACACAATTGAACATTTTAATCAGTTACACAATTCGTAAACATAATATTGCAAGTTTATTAAAATATCAAATTTAAGTTTACCAAATGCTATTCTACTTGAGCACAGATATCTTCTCTTCTTGTGACTTTCCTCCATTAAACTCTATTCACCAGATGGTGCAGATGATCACATATGGACAGCAGGGCACCAGTCAGGTTTTCCCAGAGTCAGGTTTTCCCAGGTCCAGCGACACAGTCCAAGGCACTAGCACGGCAGATTGGACACGTCTGGTTCATCTAACAAACAAACAAAACAGACAGTACACATTTTCTATCAGATTTATTTTAACAAAAATGGATGCACGTATTGTTCAGTGATGTATGAGGCTGTATAATGTATAGTCCTTTATTTTATACTAGCTATTCATCGTTGAAAGAACTTTTCACTTGCAAGAAAAGATTGTTCTGTCTTGCTGGATGACTGCTGCTGTTACTTTCATAAAAATTACTCAACCAATGAAGATCAATATTGCTTGACAAATTTTACAAATTAGTCATTTCCACACAAAAATAACGCCAGTCACAACAGGAAAAAATTCCTTGAGCCATTTTCAATATACCAAAATACATGTAGGCCTAGTTAATTGTTTTGACGCACTCTCAACAAATAACTTACAACTCACTACAATACAGATCTTACACAAACTCTTCACTGCTCAGCTCTAAGTGATCATTATCCAACCTCACTTTTCTGATCATCAGTCACAGCTAATCTAAATTTGACCACTCCAAACAACAAACTTTACCTCAACTCTAGAACAAACGCCTTCCTAAATTTCCTAAACTCCCAGCTACTCCACCAATCTTGTCACTCACCCACCATCATCTCCCCTTAAGTTCTTTTGTCTTACGCTTGCAAAAACTACAATAAAATCTCAACTCTTCTGGAGTTACAACTTTAATTGACCCACTCCCATGTCACACAAGACAATTTACTCTCATTGTAGCATCTCCTCTGCTCCTCCAGCAACCACATTCAGCTCTCTTCTATCTTCATTCCACAGGAAGTAACTAATAACCGATGTCTATGGTTGGACCTAAAGGACCGTCCATAAATGACGTCATGCACCTGGAGGAGGTTAAAGAGGGTAAAACAATTATGACGATATGTGACAGCCCTTACTAGACATCATATGAATTTTGCGCTGATCCTGACACGTGACGAGGGGGGAGTAAAAAAATCATCCTAAAAATCATCCTAAATTGCATGATGCCATTTATGGATGGCCTTTAACACTTTAATGCCGGAGGGTATAGGATTTCCCATACCATTTACTACCAACTCGGCATTAAAGGGTTAAGACATCAGACGACACTCGAATGAACTGCGACCTCCACAGACCACACACTGACCTTGAGCCATTTGTCGACACACTTTGCATGAAATTCATGTCCGCACGGCAGCACACGCAGCGTCTGCTTGTTCTCGAAGTCACACATGCAGACGACGCACGACGTCTGATCTGACGCAGACGATGAAAGTCTGTTCAACTTGTAACGATACGACACCAGTCGATCGACTTCGTGACGTGTCAAGCCACGCGGCTGTTTGCCACTGAGAAGCTCTGCCAAGTTCAACAAGGCCTATATACAAACAATAACAACAACCATCATTACTTATTTAATTTTATTTAATTCTTATGTAGAGTAATGGTTAACACGCTGGCCAAGAGTGCGAGAGGTAGTGAGTTCGAGCCCCCGATGGGTGGATTTGATTTGTAGGCTGCTATTAGCGCCATTGTAATTGCAAAGCTGTCTGCTCAGTTGGTAGGCCTAGTTAAGTTTAATTAAGATTACTGCATAACTTGTAAATGTAAAGCGCAGTGCGTCTTGCAGGCGTTTCATTAAAGAAAAGATTATTATTATTATTATTTATACAAACAATTACAACTATTTGCAAATACTTATAATAATTACTCAAATAGATAATTAAGGTTATTTTGTACAAATATTATTCATTGTAAGAAAACTTTAGACTGCAAGGAGTCCAAGGGTTTGGGATGAGTAGATCTGTGTGTACTAGCGATCGCAGAGGATGGCAGCCAAGGAAAATGGAAATTAGGACACAGAATTCCTTTAAATAGATCAGAATGCAATTCCGCACTGTAAGAGATGGAAACCAATGGAATTGCGCCAGCTCGAATTTAGAAATGAGTCATACATATGGTCATATTTAATGGCATTTCATGGACTGCAATATGACAACGAATTGAATCCATATTGGTCAAAGCACTGAAACTTAAGGTCTCACCATCTTTATCCTAGAGTCTTCAAAAATATGATTATAAACTATACTATTTCTTGTCAGCATCACTGTTTCAAACCAACTCCATACACAGAATCTTTCTTGTATGATTTATAAAACGCTGGCACTAGCAGTAAATAATACTGCATTTAGAGTAAGAGCTCATTACCTCATAATTTTCTACTTCAGCACCAGGAATATTTCGAGCAAATGGCAAGTTACGGTAGCTTTCGACGAGAGACCTAAAATTTGCAAACAGCAGCATCTGTTATACAGCGACCACAAGCTACTTCAGAGGTGCAACAATTTAAAACACATACATTGATACATACATGCATGTATTGTATATATATATATAGATAGATATACAATTATACATTGATACATGCATGTATATATAATACATGCATGTATATATATATATATATAGACATACAATTATACATTGATACATACATGCATGTACAATTGTACATATCAGCAGCCTGTCAAACTGGACTGACCTACAATTACCTGACTCCATCCAGCTAGTTCAGACATGTCACCAGAATTTGTACTTGCCATGGACACGAAACAACAGTGCCAAGCACCAAAGCTATACACAATTGTTGCTATTGTAATTTTTTATCTACTGGCAAGAGTGAAACCATGTACCTTTGCAACGTTGTTCAGTATGCAGTGAAATTCGACTCCTGTTAAACTTGCTACAAATTTATCGCAATTTAACGTGAAATAGGAAGAATATGAAAAAGTCCCAAGTCATCCTTCAGACTGCTGCATTCCTCTGACAATGGCTTGTTACCAAAAACCAAATACCAAAAGCCTACGTTTTAAAGCATATCTGTATTGCTTATCTTTCACCTACTATGCCATCATGTATTAAAACAAAAGCCACAGTCCGGCCACAGCAATTTTTTACATTTAACTCACTTGTCAAGACCTGCCACAGTATGATAATTACTTCAGTCTTGGCATTTAAATAACCTGTCCAGATTCACTGCTTTACCCTGGTCTGTGCACAACTGTCAACTGCCTAATCAAATAGCCAATAATACTTCATGTATCAAACAGAAAACAACTTAACACAACAACCAAGCATAATTTCAAATGTAATGTAATCTATTACATAAACACTAGCAAAAATTCTCAAGCCAGCTTAGCTTCCTTCAGCATCAAGAAGAATCAGCAATGATCAGAGACTTACAGGAAGTGATGAATGATGCCATCCTGTGATGGACTGACAGTAGGAGGAAGAAAACTGTGGAAGTGATGTGGCGACGAATGCTGAACATGATGATGTGGTGGATGAACGTACTGCAATCAATCACATGACAAGCCACACTAAGTAACAACATCCTGGCAGTTCAACAACGTTAGTACAGAACTTTACTCACGCAACAGTGGCAGGTTAAACTAGACATTAAAGAAAACTTAGATAAATCAGAATAAAGCTCTGACATTGCTGATCAAATTTAACGCAAAACTAGCCTTGAAGTAAACCAGTGTTATTTTACTTCACAAAATAATTTCTATTTCAGTTTCAGTTCAGTTGGAAGTAATTTCAGTTTCAGTTCAGTTTCAGTTCTCAAATAATTTCAGTTCAACTTCAACTTCGCGTTCTTAAATAATTTCAGTTCAACTTCAACTTCGAGTTCTTAAATAATTTCAGTTCAAGTTACAGTTCTTAAATAATTTCAGTTCAGGTTACCATTCTTAATTAATCTTACTTCGAGTTCAATCGAAAAGAACCGCTGAACGACAACACTGTGAACGATAATACCGTTATATACCGAGAAATCTCGCGAGATTAACGACTTTCTCTTAACATAGTCCAACGAAAGACTGGTTCACCGCTAATTTAAGTCAGTAAGTAAATTACTTCATTTCTATTTTTAGTCATAAATGTGTATAATTTCCGTTCGGATTTTAATTATCGTTACAGTTTTTATTCAGTTCGGCATCATTTATTTCCGTTTCCGTTCAGTTTTCGTTCTTAGAATATTTTCAGTTATCGTTATAGTTATCGTTAACGGAATCGATTATTTTCAGTTCGACTTATCGTTTCCGTTAACGAATATAACACTGAAGTAAACATAGAGCCAGACATTTCCTGCACAACAGATGGCACTCATACTCAACTAAGTAAGTAAGTAAGTAAGTAAGTATTTTCTTTATTACTCCACTTGCAAACGCACAATGGGACACAGAACATCATTATAATACATAGAAGTAATAATAGGTAATAAAAACGTGCAAATTAAAAATCACAAGGTAAATTATAATATAATTACTAAACTATTATTGTCACATAAGTTAACTATATAACAACTCTAGACCCACAATAAAATCTTAAATGTGACGGCATGTGGAACAGCCAGCGAATAAAAGACACAACATGCAATCGGAAATATTAAGTAACTTAATTTGGGCATTTCAACAAAACTGCAAATAGCAGGCAAGTAAAACATCATTCAATACAAACAAAACAAATTTTGCTACATGAGACAATACCATGCATTTCAGACAGCAAACAGAAACAAAAGAAGCACCGATGAATCATGACCTGGGCAGAAGAGTCAAGTTTTTTACAATGACAACATTAAGTTAGAATGTAGAAATGCAGGGATAATTTAAGATCCTGGATAAACTCACTCCTGCATACAGTTTCGATCTCCTTAATTTTTTAGTTTGTATAACAGTTACGATAGAGGATGCACAGTAGTCTAGTGGTCAGCATGCTGGACTGTCAAGCTAGAGGTCGGCGGTTCAAATCCCTGTCAGGGCAGAAATTTGTGACAAGATTTCTGCTCCACCCACACCCACAGCCAACTGAGCTGTGACTGTCGGTGGGAAGATCAGAAAATGAGGGATAGGACTGGCCAATCGTCTTCGTATGCCGAGACTAAGAAAATGAAGTCGCTAACACTTCAAACCATAGGTGTCTCACGGCTTAACCCTTTAATGCCGAGATGGTAGTGAATGGTATGGGAAATCCTATACCCTCCGGCATTAACGGGTTAATGGATTGCTCCTCTTATTCTCTTATGAATGATAACTCACAGATAAGTCACGATGAATCCGAGTGTCTGCGTACGGATAGTGCAACATCATCATCTCAGCGATAGGATTGAACCACGATGATATCGTCGAATGATACTGCGGTCCGAAGACAGGAAAGAAATTGACGTATGGCTCGAGCAACTGTTCAGCTGCGAGAATCACTTGATCAACCGGTGGCAGCTGACCAGTCACTGGTCTCTGCAATGTTCAATCACCCACATAAAATTCAATTTCAATCTGTACCTTTATCATTATTTATGATTTAATAGTTATATTGTATTCATATATCATCTGTTCGCCTCATGCTGGCATCCTTGCAGAAGCATTTCCATCCATATATTCTTTGTAGACCAAAAACAAATCAAAGAGCTTGGATACATGTTTAATGACATTTTCGTATCAAAGATGATTAGTGTCGCCCTCCTCCCTTCTCCAGGCTTGGGACTGACACTGTCAAGTATGAGACGTGGCAGAGTTCAAATGTAGGAGCTCTGAATAATCTTCCTTAAATGGACAGCATTCAACTTACATGTAGCTTGCTTACTAAGCTTGATATAAAAAAAACCATGCCCAATATCACAAGACAAACTTCCAACAGTGCTCAACGTTTCAGTGCTCACCATGAAGCCTGTATGCTGTCCGATGTGCGACACGGGAACATTTGGCACATCAACCATACGATGCACAAATGGATACGGAGGGTGAATTGGTGCCATCTGGTGCACAGCAGCAGAGTGTCCTGTAGTAGTGGGCCACATTGAGTGACCAAACACCTGTTGCACGTTATGTGATGAGGCGCCAGAGCGATGAACAGCACAGGCGTGAACAGACGAGGCGGCGCTGTGAGCTGGAAACTTGTACCTGTTGGCAGCAGCAGCAGCAGCACTTGTGCCGGCACCGGCGCTGGCACCGGCATGATGATGAGGCAGGGATGTTGATGGATGAACGAATGATGATGGACCTTGGAAGAGTTCGTCGGAGAGGTAACGATTGGTTAAGGCGGCGGCATGCTGCACATGCGGGCAAGTCAAGGCAGTCTTCAATAGAAAACAATTAACTTCAAGCGGTCATTAAGTGCATTATTGACTAAACACAGCACTAGCTGTATAATGCAAGACACTGTACCAATGTGCTCAAAACACCATCACAATGCAATTTCTATTTTCTACCAGCTGTGGCATTTGCCAATTTCAACATCATTTGCAAGTCCATAGAGAGATCCAGAACTATAATTTCATGAGTATTTAGAAAGTAGACACTACCATAGCTGATGATCAATCAACCGTTAACTTTAAAATTTGTAGACATGCCAAGTAACAGAAAAAGAAAAGTCTGAGCATTGTCTGCTGAACTGCCAAAAACATTGCATATTAGCTTAAAGACCGTAGGCCATCAATCTTTTAAAGCAGTGCTTGCCAATCCTTTTTGGCAATGGAAACCTTCTGATCTTAAAATTTTCAAACTGAACAAAATGTATTCTGGTATAGTACTTTACAACCGTGACTGCAGTATATACAGCTTTAATTTATATTATAACAATATATTTAAAATAATTTTAAAACAAATTTCAATACAGAACCTCAGTCTTAATAATGCAATCAGTAACACACTCAAAACCGTAAAGTTACGTGGAACACACTTTGAGAAAGCTGCTTTACACGATAAACAATGAAGGTACATTAAATCACCATGTCCTCTCTTTATGAACTATTACTTCCATTATAAGGCCTTTTCAATTCATCCAGTACAACAGCATCCACAAGCAAGCAGCAACAACAGAAAATCAGCAACTAAGTACTCAGTTAATTGTAAAAACTCAGTGCACCAAATACAACAATCCGTGGCTCAAGCTGCATTTGTAATAATACATCACGTCACCATATGTATAGACTTTGTCTATATATACTACAATTGCTACATATCTAGAATTCAAACAAAGAAAGCAACTGCGCTAATAATTACCTGGTTGATATTAAGACCACTGAAAGGTTCTGTTGGTTGTTGACCATTGGTCATAAAGAGAGGCACTGGAGGTAGATTAGACACAGCAAAGCCATTCATTCTTCTGTCATGTAGAGTTTTATTCTCTTGCAAGGTGTCACTACTGCTGCGGTTCAAAACATCGCTCGACCTATAGCCAGATTGATAAAAAAATGTCAGTTTGGCAAATGTACAATAACAAATTCAACCCAAAAATTTACTGAAACAGACAAGAATGGATAGAAGAGAAGAAATTTTTAGAATTTTTTTAATTTGGTCTGAATTGAAGGATGCCTGTTAACCCTTTAATGCCAGAGGGTATACGATTTCCCATACCATTTACTACCATCTCGGCATTAAAGGGTTAATGTTAAGTGCTGTACATTATCTGTTGATGAGCCATTGCGTCGAATGTGTCTTCTGGCCATGAATACATTTAATTAATGCTAGAACACTGTTCTTGCCCTTCCAGACTAAGTTGGAAATTCATCAGGATAGAGCATCTTTAATGGTTGCTATAAATACTCTGAATGAATGAATGAATGAATGAACGAACGAATTGTAAATTAATCGAGATACATGATAATTTATCAAACAAGCCCAACAAATTCAAGCTAATTTGTAATTGCAAAGCTGTCTGCTCAGTTGGTAGTTAAGTTTAATTAAGATTAAGTACTGCATAACTTGTAAATGTAAAGTGCAGGCGTTTCAATAAAGAAAAGATTATTTATTTATTATTTTTAAGCTAAATTCAGAAATGAGTCAAAAAACGTCTCTAGAAGAAGATATAAAAGAGCAAGTTCAAGTCAGCAGAATCTCTCACAAAACAACCCAACACAATTCAACTTACCTCGACGCCCAAAGCTCTGGCTGATGTTCGGCTGCAGCAGGCCAAGCACGGCGACATCTTTTCACCCTGTGCCCTTCAGTCAGATCTGAACCATCAGCAACATCTGATCTCGTTGGCACTGTCAAGTCAACCGGATCCTGAGACAGGCGACGCTTTCTCCTATTGCAACCGACCAACTGAAAACAGCACATCACCAGAAAATACTAAAATATTAATAACAAGGTTAGTTATATTTATTAACGTGGACAAGTACATAGTAAGAGGAGTTGAATTGAACTGTATGGCAGTGCAGCAAGGCACCATACAGCCTATCCCACAGCTTATTGTACAGTTACCCTTAGGAAATTGAAGGGGGGTAGCGTCAACCTAATGGGCTAGCGGGTATAAAACCCATGTCCGTCAGTACACCAGATAATTTGTGAGTCCAGTAACGTACATATTGCTGGTGATCTGTGCCAACAACACGTAGGTCAAATTATTATTGTCAAATTTTTAGTTTTTTCGCAGCATTCTTGATACACAAAAATGCAAAAAACAATTGCTAATACACTTTGTGCACAGCCATTTCAGAATTCCTTAGTTTTTGGTTGTCCAGAGTCTTTTTGTAAATGTAAATTTACTGACCTAGTCATGCTACACTATGCTTTTGGATAATTGTGCATCAATGACACACAAGTGACACAACAGAATAGACAAAGATACACCGTTGTAATGTAGAGAACTTTGCTTGTAATAGAGGTCATTAAGTACACCTTTGTAACGCTGCATATAAATCACGCTGGCTAAACATCTGTCGAAAAATTACTGGTTCCACAAAATTCTGGCCCACAGAAAATTTACTTTAAATTCATGCTCATGCAGAAAGATATTAAAGATGTATATTAAAGACATATCAGTTGCATTCTCTTACCTCATTCATTTTATTTGTTGTAACATATCAGTTGCATTCTCTTACCTCATTCATTTTATTTGTTGTAACATATCAGTTGCATTCTCTTACCTCATTCATTTTATTTGTTGATGCAGGATTAAATTGTGTAGATATTAGAAATTGCAAGGCGGTTATAATTGTTGACTGAAATTCATAACCACGTCACCATCTAAACAAAGACAATTTGAAAACTCCCAATGTAATAGCAATAATAAAAAGTAATAACAAACAAGAATATAAGAAAAACTGCTTATGAAAAATAAATAAAATAAGCATAATACCCCGTATTCCAGTATACACTGTACAGGTCACCCACAGAGGCGCACTGAGAGCGTCTCTGAATACATTGCCCTGTAAGAGGTGCTTTAAAAATTCTCAGATACGATAAGATTTCTACTGCACGGGTAAAAATTTAATAATAAAAGTAACTCAACAATCTCACTTATCCGATACACATCATTCAGTCAACATGTCAATATACAACCAGAAGACCAATTAAAATTGCTCAAGTCATGCAAAATAGTAAACTGCAAAATAAATCGACCAATTTTGCTGCAAATATGGACAAATAACAATTAACTACTTTATATTTCTAACCACAAAAGAACAACTTGATAAACAGAGGGGTAGAGTAAATCAATGGATGCCTGGCTGTACTCAAGACAGGATCAAAATTCCAAGCCATCAGAGATTCAAGCAAGTTTTGAAACTTAACTTTCACCAAGTCTTTTCCAAATTTTCCTATTCTAATCTGTTGTAATAACCACATGAATTGAAAATTTTATACCCAGCATAAACTGTTTGACTGTCACCTAACTATTCTGCCTGAAAAATACACCAAATCCAACGATTATATAGCTCCATCAGAGTAATGAGAAATGCACCAATTGGTGGTTAATACTTCAAATGACATTCACATGTGAAATTGTAAAAATCATAATCAGCTGGAGAAGCAAAGTTTAAAACTAGTTATTTATTCCTACCACGACCCTGCAGCCAAGACTGCCCAAGAGGCCTCCGAAGAAAACATCATTTTCTGCAGTAGAATTACAGGTAAATGGCCCATACTCGGCACTAATATCAACTGGAGTCAAGTCTATAACTCGGCAAAACAAACCTTCCTGGATATATCCATAAGCTGCTTATGCCGCTTATCACGTATGACATCCACACATTATACATGTACATTTAGTATTTATAGGTTTTAATGTAATAATAAATTCGTAAAGCTCATGTTTGTATATATAATAATATTATATACGTATTTACGCGACACGAGAGCGTCTATACCTTAGAACGGTGACCTACATAGCATTTAAATGTCTCAGGAACACCATCCGCAAATCACCGTTCTGTGATCGATCGACCGCTAAGGCAACTTAAGCCGACCTAAACCAAATTATACAGAAATGCGATGGAATAGGAGAATTTGGTCGAAATTCTTGATTAAACGCGTAACTCCGGTCTTTCTCATGGTGGTCGTCTCGTCCGGTTAGACCACACCCATTCTCTGACGTCATGACCGGAAATCAACCATCCCTTCATCTGATTGGCCAGCAAAAATTAGAGCGGGTCTTGCTGGAAAACACCAATCGCACTAAATATAGCGCTTTTCGTCAACGATTTTAATTAACTTTTGAGAAGTAATTTTAATTCACACCAGATTTCTAATGTTATGTTATATTCACTGTCAACCTCTTTGCGGCAAACTAACCACACTTCAAATGGCTCCTACTGTATGTCAATATCTGTATAATTTTTCCCAAGTGCGATTCACGGCTCTGGTGCGATTCACTCGTATCGCGGACGGGGTTTATTTCAATTTGTAGCGGAGTACGCTCGGAGTAACCCCGTCGCATACATGTATGTAACTAGCACAATGCGTGAAGTCTTTATTTTGGCATCCTACTGACAGTCTAAGTCTCTAAGAGGTCAAAAGCACATCGAAAGCATCCTCATGCTCATTCAACGGAACAAACCTAATTTTTAATTCTTCTGGTTCTGTTTCTATAGGCAGGTGCAAATGTCTGATGTCGTCATTCCCTTCGATGTTGGGCCTCTTCTGTCGTGGTCGTCCTCTTGTTCGCCTCTATCGGCAATCTTCCCCCCAGACGCTCGTAGCCCCAGCTAGTATTCACCACCATCACAGAGGATCGAGTGCACTCACTGACATTACTTGCCCTTTAAGCATGCAAGAATCAGTAATACACTTCAAATGCTAGTCTAGCAGGCATATAGTGAGCAGACGGAATTTCGGAAAGCTTGTTTTAACGCCCACGTAGGGCTTAGCCTACTGTTTCGCCGAAAGATGTAGGCCTAGTCATCGCGTATCTACAGCTACAATGAGCAAACCCTAGGCATATTTATAAGGTGTCGTGGGCGAGGTTTGGTTACACTTCTTGAGGGGGTGAGGGTGGCTAAAGCACAACTTAATTGCCCTCCTGGGTTTAGGATGGATGAGCGAATTGCGCTGAAGGACAATCAATAATTATTGTTAGCCCACAAATGAGACACTCCAAGCAGTATATAATTAGTTATTTTCATTTGTCTTTTCTGTGTGGTGCACTGTGTAAAGACAATGGGAGTCCATTCCATAACCAAAATGGCCAATAACAGTGAAAGTTGTCTAGCCTAAGGGCAGTTTGCACTCTGGGAACGAAGGGTTCACCGTGAGTAGAGCAACTGATGTGGTGCCGCCACTGAATATCATAACTCAGATCATTCCTATACAACGCTAAAATGAGACTAAGTAATTATTTATAATAACCACATGTCAATTCAAATGGTAATGAATCTAATAAATTTATTTCGGAGGGGCTAAGCATTTCGATGTAAAATTCCTACTGAGCTTGTTGATTAATATAATGACGAGGACACTAAAAATTAGTTGGACTCAAGTAGCCTATGACATGTTAAGGCAGCAAGAAAAGTCGTTTGATGAATAGATGCTAGCTGCTACACTGAGTCTTGTAGCCAGTCCTTTCATAAAAAGCGCCCACAAATGCGGGAGGGATGAAGGACAAAGATGAATGCGGATAAGGGGAGGGAGGGTTCAAAGTGGGCAATTATATTAGACATCATTCATGGACAAATGCCATTTTCACAAGTTTTGCATGACCAACCAGAATCAAAAACACAAATGTCTGTGAGTCAACGTAATTAATCAGCCATAATGATTCAGCTACATTGCTTCAACCAAACAAGTCAGTTTCATGATGCCTCATGTTATGAACAGGCTTTCCTCAAAGATCACAAAGTATCAAACGTCATTGTAAAGTCACAGTATCAAAATTAACACTTGACAAAATTTATACCAAACAAACTAAAAATACTAAAATAACACCACGGGGATAGTGAAACGAAAAAAAAGATTTATGTAAAATTTGGAAACGAAAACTTGTTCAGATACTAATTCTGTACAATCAGTGGTTGAAAGCCTCTGCAAACTTAAAACAGAATAGGAAGTTTGTCAATTTACATATTCATTCTATGGATTTATATAGTGCCCCTTTAAGGAACTTCTCAGAGGCACTCCCAGCCCAGCCATGACAAAGAAAAAAAGACGTGAGAGATTTACGAAACAAAGTTTGATTGGTCAGATGTAATAAGTGCAGCTATATAATTTATATCCATTTCGATGAGGGATTGAAGATTAAAATGCCAGTCTAAGCAGTTATACACGGTGTCCCAATTGAACTGATACCCTTTTTCGTTTGGCGATAAATTTGTCAATTCTAAATGAAACTCTATAAAATTTCAGAGAATGTAACAAGGATAAATTATCAATGTTTCCTGAAAATGTTATCCAATTCTACGAACAGATTCCGAAGTTATGCACGTTCAAATTTAAATTTTAATAAACAACCACGTAATATTGAATTCACTGTAGCATGATGCATTTCTTAAAGTGCAGCCATCAACACAAAAATGAACACAAGTGCGTGGTACCCAATCTGTCACAGCAGTAGGAGCTTATTAATAGTATCAAATAAAAAAATTGAAAGAGTTGCCAAGAACACATGAACAATTAGAAAATCACACATGTACATAAGATAAGAATGTGTATAATGTACATACAAGTATACATTTAGATACAACTAGTTTTATTCTATCTATCATGTTCATACAAAGTGCACACCGCACTGGTTTCCAAACCTGCTAGTCAAATTGTTTAAAGTGTTCACCTCATCGCAAAAATATAAAAAGAAACTTTTTATGCACCAAGACATCGAATTTTATACCTTTCAGAGCTTCCTAAAAGTGCCAAGCAAGCCTCCCTGGCAATCTGCTGATAAAAAATGCATTTAAGACAATTCGTATATATTTTTATATATATTCTTGCAAGAAAAATCAACAAACTGTTTAATTAATTCCAGGTTCAGCTTAGCCAATTTAAACCAAATCACAACAAAATTGTTACAGTACTTCTAACTGTAGGAAATGGAATGTAGAGACTATTAAAACAAACCAGTTAACTGAAACAGGAAACAAAAAATACTTTAGAATTTACATCTTTACACTGAAAAACACCATAAAGCACACAAAATTAAACTAACAAAACTTCATCAAAATATACAACTAGTTACTATAGCTTAGTTAGCTACATTGCTCACAGCACACAAATTTGCCACATCTACATGATAGAACAGGCTTAACCTCGTAATGCTGCCATTGGAAGAGACTATATTGGGCTACAAATATAGTAAAATAAATGTTAGTGTCCCTGTGTATGATGAGGATCCCAGATTGAATGCTCATCGTGGCTACATCAATCAGATTTGAGATCTCAGAATTAAGCGGACAGCATTGACAGAGCATTTCTAGACGATGTAATATTCCCGCCTCTTTCAGTCTCATCGTATTGTCCACTTCACTCTTCAAACAGATTTGATATTCTAACTCCTCATACTAGAACGGCTGTGGCTTAAGTTCGGGTCCTTTACCTCAGTTGGTCTCTCTCTTTGAAACATGCTCTCTCCATCTACTCAACCTCAAATTCTAGCTGGCAATGAATGCATCCTCATCATTTTATGTTCTCAAAACCTATTTCTTCTCTCGTGTTCTTGCGCACTGGGAGCGCCTCTGAACGGTTCACCCTATTAGACATGCATTATAAATTGCTTTCAATACAATACAGCATACAATACAATTTCACCCAAAAATACACTGAATAATGAACAGGACAGAGGCCGTAATGTCACCACAGAAAATCAGGGACATTTAGATACAGCGAGCTGATATCACTGGCCAACGATACATTGATACTCAGTGATACACTAATTTTTTAATAATTAAGTGCTCTGATGTGCACACATGATTTTAAAAATGCTCTAATTGCCGGGTACACTTGCATCCAACAGTCTGTTCACTGCAATCATCCCAGCTTCATTTAAATCACATCAAGAAATGGATTTTAAATCCACCTTCACTTATTTCACACTCACCACACACATTCCAATCACTTGTTACTCAAGCATAATAACATCGACATATAAAAATATTTTGTTAACATTTTAGAATAAATATACAGCTCACTAGACCATATATTCACAACTTCAGACTTGTTTAAAAAAATTAAGAACCGTAAGAATACGTAGAAACTATGACAGCGTATTTATCGAGTATCATCCAGAATAAGAAAGTGTCTGTCCTGTAAGAAGAGATCATGATCCACTCAGGTCTAGAGTTGGAAAGGCCTCAGATTTGTGTGGAGTGAAGAACTACTACTGCACATATTCTTCTTCCTACTCTCCGATAATCCTTTCTACAATAAAAAATGATAGAAAATAAACATGAATCCTCAATTCAACAAGAGTACATAATATACGCTAGGACATAATATACCGATTTCTCGTATTTCTCAACTACTATTATTATATTCGTTTAATAGTACGGTAATCATGCAGGTTGTCACAAACAGTAGTGAAGCAAATAATGAAAATAGTTTCAATTGAGTTGTTGTTACATGGTTTGGAGAAAGATATGATGCTGGCATGCGGTGAAGGAAGGAGAAAACAAGGGCGACCAAGGAAAAGGTGGTTTGACGATGTTCAAGAAACAACAGGAATGAATCTGGAACAACTAAGAGAAGCGACATCAAAAAGAAAGCAATGGAGAAGGCTGGCCATGACGATCGCTAGAGTTCAACGAACTGACAGCACAAGGTGACAAGGTGGTGTTGTTACAAATAAATGGAACATGTTATGGATCACTATTATTGCAGCTAATGTGCTTAAGCACATACATCTGGAATTTCCAAAGCATCAACTAGTTACCACTAATACAAGACTAGGAATAAAATTCTTGTCATCCTTAACTTTTGGGTAGTGCAAAGTTTTGAGATCGAGTGCACAAGTTACAGAGTTGCTTTAATGAGCAGGAACAATACATATGTAGACTCTTGAAAACAAAGTCTAAATTGATGCAAAGGCATAATTCTGAAAAACTTTTATCCAGCTTTAGAATTGGCACTACCAATACTATGAATTATGAACAACAGTTGGGTGTTTTAATTTTGATAAACAGATAATTATTGCAGCTAATGTGCTTAAGCACATATACATCTGGAGTTTCCAAAGCATCAACTAGTTACCACTTGAAATTCAAAAACTGTTTTCGATTTGTGACACCATACTGACCGTGAACTCTTGATACGATGGTCCAATTGGCGCTGCTTCACCAGAGTCCATCTTCGGAACCGAGTCAGGAAGTGGCTGGACACCAGACACTACTGTTGTACTACTGAACATCGTCGGATCCACATTTTCCTCGCTGCATTCGACGGAAGGCTTCGGTCGTTTGACGTCCAACGCCAGCTTCCTGTTAGTCAAACAAGCTTTGACACCTGGAGAAGAGAACAATGCCCTCTCTCGTTCTGCTGCCTATGACAAAAGATAACAACAGTTTAATATGACAAAGAGTCTATTATATCAAATCACAATTGTTAACGATATACCATATATCAAACTGTCTGTGCAATTACTATATTAGCTTTACAACTGAATGCTCAGGCAAAAAGAGAGTCCTGTGGTGTCATTTGTTAATCAAGGCAAATAATCTTACTACAGTTTCCAAACCATAACATGAACTTGTTGAAAGGAACAATGCATGCTTAAAATTTTTAACAATTTAGGGCTACCTCAGTTTATAATCTGCAGTGTTGAAAAGATGAACAAAAAGGGACATATTCCAAAATGTATTTGCATCTGTTAGTTAGACTGCAAAAGTTCTTGAAAGTAGAGCAGGACTTATATGCTGATGTCAGGCAATTATGTCCAATTACTTTAAAATGCCACATTGAAGTGTAGTTGATAACCTTTAAAACCAGAGTTTCTTTCTGTCTACCCAGTACATAAACATCTATCGCTTGCAGACATTACTTTACCCACATTATTAACCGTATATGAGACTGCCATGCAAGCCAAACTGGGCCTAGAGGTGCTAATAATAATATTTACATTTATCGACAAGCTCACTGACAAACCACAGTAGCATTGAAACACACCAGGCATAAATTTCATGATATATTGAATATACATCTTGGCATTCTGTTGGGCAGCTATCATTTTACAGCTGACCCACTCATTTTACAGCTGCAACTCGACATATTAGCCAAAGAAAATAGTCTGATTTGTCACCTACCGTGCCTGATGAAGGCGCCTGACGCAAAGGTGTGAATAGGCAGCCGTGGTTGATCCTGTTCTTCGCTGACAGTGGACTGAATGGTGTTTCACTAAGTTGCTGAGAAACAAAACACACAACATACTCATCAACTTTTTCATCCATAAATATCAGTCATCTCAACCACTTATGAGTGTATAACTGATTCCAATAGTTATTTCCTTTCAATTAGGCCATGTCAAAGGTTGCCTTACAGTTGCTATGGCAATGGGCAAGTGTTCCTGTGGCCTTGAAATTTGCATAATCTAACTGAAATAACAAACATTCAAGCAAACCTAACAATCTTAGATATCAAAATCATACTATAAACAAAAAAGCAACAGTACAATGTGAGTTTGTTAATGTGAAGTCATTGCGGCTAGAGGAGTAAAACAACATGTGTTATGACACAGCTTGCAAATCAGAATGCACAAAACAGAAATAAAATTATGAATAAGTCAATGTTTAGCAAAACATTGCAGTTCATATGAAGTGCATTTTTGTTTAAATGGTGACTTATCAGCTTTGGAACACGACACCACTTCACGTTAAACAGAGTGGCACGTAAGCCAGGAGAACACAAATGAGCAAAACGACAACATGCTGTAATAAATTTCCCACATCCGCCCATGAAAGGTAATGTTATTCATGTCAATAACAGGATAAACTGCAGGAATAAAATATCACTTTCTGATGGATATTTATTAACATAAATTTACATTTAATTAAACGATTATACAATGCAAAGGATGTGCAGACGATGATACAAACCTTGACCTTTGTTATGACCATTGGATCATGAGGAATCACAGCCCCTCCTCCTCCTCTTCCGTATCTTCCTTTTGTTTCAGACTTCTTCTGACTGCCAGGAGAATTACCGGTACGGAAAGCATACGACTGTGGAGCACTGCGACAGCTTTCTCCGTCGATCTACATGTTAAATTTTACATGATTATACTTTAAAAAACAAATAAAACACCAAATCTTAAAGCTCAAACAGCAGAAAAAGACAGAAAAAAAAAACTGAATCTGAGAAATTAGCATTCTGAAACTCAAGAATCAAATGTTAGCAACTGCACAGTAAAAGTAAAACCCACTAAGATACAATTATAAATCATCATAGCATACAATAGTCAAATTACTCAAATTTAAAAGAAAAGTACACAGCACAATATCTGAAAAACTAAACGAAAGAAGAAATCAAAGAGAAAACAAAATATCTCAATGTCTTTTACAGGATCCTTGAATTCAGTTTTTATTACAGACTTATAGCTGTAAAATGTTACCAAAACGATTTCATAGAGTAACCTTTAGCAGTTTGGCTGCGATCTTATTTGGCGTCATACAGGCAAATCGCCTCTTGAACGGCGCACTCGGTTTCTGTCCAAGATTCAGCGCTTCCTTCTCAGCAACCTTTGCCTTCAGCTAAATTCAACAGGAATACAAATTAGTTTTTCTATTTCTGCATTTCAACAGTCTACACATAAAAGTAGGAAATTTTTTAACTCTCAAAGTTGCAACAGTGTACATTGCATTCTTATCTTTAGCCATGTAAACCATTGTTCTTAAAGTGTCCAGTAGATCAGTGCTGCTCTAACCTTCTGATGCTGTGGACCTGCAATTGCTTCACCAGTCTTAATACGGACAAGTGCTTTTCAGCCTACTCCTGACCCGCCCTCGGCTAAATAGGATATTCTTAAGGCTAGAAAAGAACGTGGTGGCGTGAACCATGGGCACTAGCCGAAAAGCCGGTGCGCGGACGATTGACCACCGGACGGTTGACCACCGGACGGTTGACCACCGGACGATTGACCACTGCGGACGTTTGACCATCGACCGATTGACCACCGGACGATTGACCACCGGGCGATTGACCACCGGGCGATTGATTACCGGTCTAGTGGTGACTTAAATTTATTAACAAAATTTAAAAGCAAACCGGTATAGCTTTTATCTTAGCTTTTAGCTAAGCTTGAAAGCGAAATTTCGTATTTACCGCCTGTAGGCTAAAGATAAACATCGTCGGCTTCTTTTAATTCTTATTGTGTGCACAACCTATAGGCCTACCGGTACATGAAATAGCACATCGCAGTTATTAAGTACGCATTCCAAATAAACCTCTTTTGTTCTTAACCGTCAAAGGTCCAGCGTAGTCCATCAAAGTTTCAAATCAAACCGGTATAGCATTGAGTCTGTGTCGTAAAGTTTTTTTTAAATCAAGCGATGGTCAATCGTCCGGTGGTCAATCGTCCGGTGGTCAATCGGTCGATGATCAAACGTCCGCAATGGTCAATCGTCCGGTGGTCAACCATCCGGTGGTCAATCGTCCGGTGGTCAAACCCCCTAGAATCGAAAAGCCACAGGAAGCCCATTCCAGGAGGAAGGGCCAGATACCTAGAAAGCTATTTAACGATGAGAGGAATAACTTTTACATGCATGTTAAAGTGTTAGCACAATGATACCTCAAACCAAAGACAACATGGAAGCAACAGAAATTGATGTATTTATTTAACCCTTTGTATCTGTTCATCCGCCTTCTCAGCCTTGAAGTCCTGCCACTGACTCTTCACGTGATCCTTGAATCGACTTCCATTAATGAGGAAAAGTCGGCCAGACTTCTTCTCCCATGCCTCAACTGCACACAACGCATTCTGCTCAACCTGGAGCACAACGACGAAATTTCACATCGTTTCAATACAATTAAATTCGTCTACTTAATTTTGCCTTTAAGACCACAAGGCATTTCTTCACTATCAGTTACCATTTAGGCAGGAAAAACATCTAAATGCAGCAGTAATTCACAGATGCATTATAAGCGCATGCTTCAAACGATGTCTACATTTAATGTTCACTTCAAATGAAATGATGTTCAGTTTTTTGTTCACATAGATCAGTGGTTCCCAACCTTTTTTGACAGTCGGGCCACTTTTTCTAAGTAGGAGGACACGAGGGCCACTTTTTCTTAGTAGAAGGACATTAGGGGGCCACAAGGGAAAATTTAATCAACTAAAGGCTCATAAAATTTTTACAATTGAATCAAAATAGAATGTCTGATGCAATTTATTAACGTCCAAATGAAACATTTTGTAATAGAAAAGAATTATATATTCTATCATGTCTAAATTATCAATTTTTACATATATTTTTCTTATTTCATTAAGATGCTGCGGGCCATTTTTGTAGCCACGGGTTGGGAACCGCTGACATAGATTTATTGTACATTCATTTGTTGATTGGTTCTAGCCGTTATAATGCAGCTAGTATAACAAATATTCTGCTATGAAAGTCTGTTAAAATGAAACCAGATTAATATATAGTGCTGATAATAATCTTTTACTGGCCTCATGGTCTGTCCTCATTTTATTCCTCCATAGTAAATATCTTTATACGACATTCATGGAATGAACTTTATTTTGAACGACAAATAGAAGAGGACTATAGCGCAAGGTATATGTTGAATCACTCGGTGTTTCTGGTCACAGCCTTCGAAATTCGTGTTGCAAGTCGTTGCGATAAAAGGGCACTTGTAATGACAAACAAAATGATAATGATAAATTATACCAAAGTGTGCATGAGAGAAGGAAATACTTCAGCCAACAGTGAAGTGTACGCAACTGCATCATGTGTCAAATCATATTAACAACAAAAATATCTTAACCTCTGAAACATCTTTGGCCAGTTTGCTTCTTGCTTTTTCCTCCATAAGCAAGTTGCATCCACCGTTGTAGAATCTGTCGGGATGAGACGCCTTGCGCTGTAACAACAATCAAATCATCTTGAAACCCAATCAAATCATCTTGAAACCCAATCAAATCATCTTGAACCCCAATCAAATCATCTTGAAATCCAATCAAATCATCTTGAAACCCAATCAAATCATCTGGAAACCCAATCAAATCATCTTGACATCCAATCAACAATCAAAGCATCTTGAAATCCAATCAAATCATCTTGAAACCCAATCAAATCATCTTGAAACCCAATCAAATCATCTTGAAACCCAATCAAATCATCTTGAAATCCAATCAACAATCAAATCATCTTGAAATCCAATCAAATCATCTTGAAACCCAATCAACAATCAAATCATCTTGAAATTCAATCAAATCATCTTGAAATCCAATCAAATCAACTTGAAATCCAATCAAATCATCTTGAAACCCAATCATCAAATCATTGCCAAAGACAAATCTTATTCAAAACTCATTTTTGATTCGTAACAGAATGTCACAAGCTTCAAAGTAATATTCTTCGTACTGATAAGGGGGTAAATGACTTTATAGTAAAATCAACATTTTGCTATACATATAGAACTTAAAGTGTGACTTGATGGTCATGGATGGCATTCAGGCACTTACCTTTCAAATCTGAACACCATCCTGCTACTTATTAGACTAGAACAACTTGTAATTGTAAGGGGCATTCAGGCACTTCTCTTTCAACACTTTTAGCTCTGTAGACCTATACAGTATACATATTTCTGCATAAGGATGCTCACGTCAGCACCATGTCTCACAAATGTGACAACATCATGACTTGCAAGCGTAGAATTTTCCTAAATAGTCTGATATTCTAGTGAAACATAGCGTTTTGTTTAGACGATATAATCGATTGAGTAAATATGCATGCCAAGTAGTTCCAGATATACTGTTAGTGGCAAATCATGGCCACTAAGTTCATAACTCCGAAACAACATTAAACCTCAGCAATCAACAAATGTAACTGTTGCTTCCTCTACGTGAAATGCACCTGAAACGATCAATGGTTAATGACAAAAAGTAAATGAAGACAGATGGCACCACAAGTCATGTTAACACGCCATCACAACTCAGTTTATTTATGCAATACAAGTCATGTTAACACCCACCATCACAACTCAGTTCATTACAATACAACATGTTAACACCCACCATCACAACTCAGTTCATTACAATACAACATGTTAACACCCACCATCATGACTCAGTTCATTACAATACAACATGTTAACACCCACCATCACAACTCAGTTCATTACAATACAACATGTTAACACCCACCATCACAACTCAGTTCATTACAATACAACATGTTAACACCCACCATCATGACTCAGTTCATTACAATACAACATGTTAACACCCACCATCACAACTCAGTTCATTACAATACAACATGTTAACACCCACCATCATGACTCAGTTCATTACAATACAACATGTTAACACCCACCATCATGACTCAGTTCATTACAATACAACATGTTAACAGCCACCATCACAACTCAGTTCATTACAATACAACATGTTAACACCCACCATCACAACTCAGTTCATTACAATACAACATGTTAACACCCACCATCATGACTCAGTTCATTACAATACAACATGTTAACACCCACCATCACAACTCAGTTCAATGTTACAATACAACATGTTAACACCCACCATCACAACTCAGTTCATTACAATACAACATGTTAACACCCACCATCATGACTCAGTTCATTACAATACAACATGTTAACACCCACCATCACAACTCAGTTCAATGTTACAATACAACATGTTAACACCCACCATCACAACTCAGTTCATTACAATACAACATGTTAACACCCACCATCATGACTCAGTTCATTACAATACAACATGTTAACACCCACCATCACAACTCAGTTCAATGTTACAATACAACATGTTAACACCCACCATCACAACTCAGTTCATTACAATACAACATGTTAACACCCACCATCATGACTCAGTTCATTACAATACAACATGTTAACACCCACCATCACAACTCAGTTCATTGCAATACAACATGTTAACACCCACCATCATGACTCAGTTCATTACAATACAACATGTTAACACCCACCATCATGACTCAGTTCATTGCAATACAACATGTTAACACCCACCATCACAACTCAGTTCATTGCAATACAATAGAGTATAGAGTTGTTCATATCCTACCTCCACCTCAACGTAGTCTTTAAACGTCTGCTGATGAAGCATGACCTTATCCAACGTATCTCTATGGCTGTCGTAATACGTCTGCATCTTTTCAATTTCCTGGTGGATCAGTGGAAGACATACAGTCTTATAGTCACCTGCAAAGAGGAATTTTCTGCGTTCAATTTGTTTTCAAAGGAAGAATGATTTTCACTAAGAATAGAAACAATCAATCAATCAATAACCTTTAGGCAGTGCCCAATGCACTCTTCACAATGTCTAAGAACAGAAGTCTTCTCTTTAAAAAAATTAAGCAGATGCAAAGGAGTCCCTACCCCTCAGGACAGGCATGACTTGTTGCTTGTCTTTGTATGTGAAAAATTCCAAGATTTGACAAAAGATGGTCTATAATTAAGTATTTTGTAAAGTATTTTGCACTTAACAACAAGCTGCAGAGTTACGAACTGAATTGGTTGCTCAATTAATCCTTTTATCGGCCGACCGGCACATAATCGTATAGAAAATTGACGATTATAATCGGGGTTGCCGGTAAAGGGGTTAAGTAGAGTCACTTCCTGTCAGAACTTAGTAGACAACACGGACACTACAATGAAGTACTTAAATAGTTTCACTTCTTTTAGGACATAGTACAAGTATATAGCAAGCTATGCTCTTTCAAGCCATGCCTATTGCCTTTGTTATTAAAAACAGATCACAATAACTCACAGATTGTTCCATAGTGGAGACCTAGGCAAACATCACAGACAGTAACTGTTCACACTTTCAAAGCATAAATTGGGTGACAATTGGAGTGATCTAAACAGGTTTTACACTCTAGTACACAAAACCGTTCAAGCATAAAATAATACTCATCATCATCATTCGCTGCCTACTCCACCAATGGGAGCGTTGCACAATGAGTTTAATAAATGTCTCCACAATGTTCGATTCTCAGCCACAGTGATGGCCATGCTCAGGTCCATCCCCAACCCTGCCAAGTCTTCATCAATCATGCCGATCCATGTACATCTAGGTCGCCCTCTAGGACGCTTCCAGGAAGGCAGAGCCAGCGCCAGTAGCGCCTGTCTCGAATCAGAGTCTGCCGGCATACGAGCAATGTGCCCAAACAGTCCCAGGCGCCTCCGTCTAATAGTACCACATACCGTTCTTTGTCCAGTTCTAGCATAGACCTCTTCATTGGAGATGAAGTCGGACCACTTGATGCCGCATAAGGTCCTCAAGCCCTTAGTGCCACAAATGCGTCTAGGCGCAGCTGATCCCGCCTTCCGAAGGACCATGTTTCAGAGCCGTAGAGGAGAACTAGCATGACATATGAGTTGAATAGTCTTATCTTGGTATGAGGCTGATACGAGTGGACCAGATGTTATTTTTTAGGGATCCAAATGCTCCGCTTGACATTCCCAGTCGTCTTGAAATCTCCGGGGTGCTCCGACAGGACTCATGGGTGAGCACGCCCAAATAGTTGAAGCCCTCAACACACTCGACCACCTCCCCCTCAACCATGATGTCCGAAGGCCGTGGAAGGAAATCGCTCAGACTCTGCACCTTTGTTTTCTGCCAATTGACGTGTAGACCCAACTCTGATGCCTCCTCCTCAAAGATCGTAAGGGTTGATGCCAGCAAATCATAAATCTGGACCAATAGAGATACATCGTCGGCGAAATCAAAGTCAGTGAATGCAGCTTCGCCGATATCAGCTCCAGGCATAGCCCTGGCAACTGTCCTTCCCACAACTCTATCCATTGCCACGTCAAACATGTCCGGAGCCAGGATACAGCCTTGCCGAACTCCTGACCTAATCCGAAACCAGCCACTGGTATCTCCCTCACACCGAACACAGCTGATAATAATAATAAAATAATACTCTCAATGTCAAATAAAAAAACAGACCAGACCCTAATAAGATTACAGAGCCTGAACTTAAGCATTTATTTTGTGAACGTACACTGATGGAGATGTCTATATGGTTCTCGCTGTTCTTGACTATAGAAACATTTGTCCCACAAATCTAGAAGCTTCTTCTGAGCTTCTTCAACGACCTCCTTTGCCCTCAGCTCCTTCACAGACTCCAGACGCCTGACTTCCTCCTGCAGCTTAACACAAGAAATGAGACAAAAAATGTAACTGCTTTTCCAGTAACTAAATCAAAATTTAATAAGAAACATTGCAGGCAGTGCAATGAATCCTTGCAAGCAGACACTGTAGAGACACTAAATGTTTTTTAGATGACTCTATGGAGTGAAGTCACAAGGTTCAACAGAACTTCCTATGCTCTATTATCACTCAACTTAAGGTACATCAAAATAATTAAAAATATATAACTTGAGTCTTGCTTGAAATCTAAAGCCATGTTCCTCATGCTAAACGTTTATTGATCCAAAATAAAAAGAGCCTCAACTGTTTGTACGCACACATGTATGCACGTAACTATGTATGTACGCAAGCATATATGCATGTGTTTATGTATGCATATGCAATATCTATGTATATTGTATAACCACTGCCTCCACACTAGATAACAGAGTTAACCAAGTGCATTTTAAAACAGTTTGAAAATGTTTATAGAAAAGTCATATGCAATAGTATAATTATGCCCAGCAGAATACCATTACAAAAAGATCCAAGAAAAGAAAGACACAACAGGGATTCATACGAGTTGATGTGCAGAACCGCAGCCCCTACATATCCCCACAAGCAGCAGAGTGCACCATTCGCAGGCCTCATGCAAGAATGACTGGAACCCACATCTCCCAGACAATAGACATGGTGCCAGTCAACAAACATTAACTTAACAATTGAAAAGTATTCAACGACTTACTTCACAGATCGTTTTAGAATCACAACCACAGTATCGTTCCATCAACGATCCTTCTTTCTCGGCTTCTGTCATTTTTAGATCAGAGGAGAGCGACTGAAGCTGACTTTTTAGAGTTGTGACAATCTTGATGTTTGCGCTACGATGCTGCTCCAACTTAAAGATATAAATAAAACTCTATTATGCATGCATACTTTCCAACAATCACTTCTAATTAATATTTCAAAATGCTAATTTTAAATTAAGGTCAATCAATTTTGCCAGAAATAACCAGCGATTTGATTAAGTAAACAGTGAAAATAGAGCAAAAAAGAACCCACCACTACACCAGCGCGCCACACAATAATGGAGAATAAGAATTGATTTTAAGTATTGTGAGTAGTCAGAGTATCACGTTTTATACAATCATAGTCATTTACGTACACGGTAAAACTAAACATGCATAAATCTTTACTTGATCGCTTATAATTGAAATAAACATACATTTTCACATAAATTCTTTAAAGCCGTCATATTTTCGGTTGAAAAAATGAACAGCTCTTCTGGTTCGCAGGTGACATCTCTTTCAAAGGATGTTTCCGGAACACGAACCAAATCATTCAATAATCGTATGACTTTTGCCTTCGTTTCATTAAACAGCTGCCGTCTTTTCTCCTGGATACAATTTACAACAACTTGCAATGAAATAACTTTAAACTAATTTGCAACAGCTCTCAGGAGCAAAAACACACTCATGGTTCTTCAATCTTCAGTCAAAATTAATAACATTCAGTGTTTTATCCATAAAATAAAATAGAAATATAAGTTCAATGCATCATTTCATTAACATCAACTTTCTATACTGAACTGCAGGTTAAAAGTAAATAAAACCCAACAAATAAATTTTGTAGAACTCAACAAAAAAACACAAAATTATATAGAACTACCTGGTATCAATTGTAAGAGAGGCAATTTTTAAACTTCTGAAAAAATTCAGTTAAAAATACACATGAAACAAGGAACATTTATATAATTATTTTTGTCGACCAGTGAATGTTGTTAAGAACCCCTGTTTTAATGTACTACAAATTTCACATGGCACACAATGAACAACAGCAAAAATCATACAAAAACCAGCATTATCCCAACTAAAGCATCACTACATCCAAAACCAAAGCTTACCATAATTACCAAACCAATAACATAACTTCGGTGCTTCAAAATGTTGAAACCAAGCAGTCTCACATTAGCCCTCATAAGAATGTGTCACATGCCTAACACAGCATAGCCAATTAGACATACAACTACCAAAAAACTTTTAAGACATCTAAAACTATGCATAGTTCAGTCACTCAGTGTATAAATAACATCCTCTTATCTCAGGCTTAAATTACAGTCTGATTTTAGAAGAAAGCAGGAAAGATGTTTAAATGATTCAAACCATTTCTTGCTTCCGTTCTTCAATGCGTGTCTTGAATAGGTCAAGCTGGCTGATACTAGGAACCGATTCAGATGTGACGTGGAGGGGAGTGACCTTCATCTTTGCACTCAGTTCTCTATCAACTTCGACGAGATGCTTCAATCTTGACATGCGATCAAGTTTCTCTTTCAAAAGAACTTCATAGCGATTTCTCAGATCTTTCTCATGCTCCATAACAGAATGGCCACTCGACATCTGAAAAACAAACAGTATTAAGGTTTACCTTTTAGAAACAACTGAAACAAGTATGCCATTCCCTACACTCAATATACAATATACATACTTCAAGAATACTTTATTCATTTGTCTACTCATTGGATCTTGGCACAATGAGAGTCACTGTCTTTTAACCTAATAGCGCATTTCCTGATTATCGTCATTTTGCCATGTCGTAAGTACGGTCTTGCCAATCTTAAGATTAACCCATTTCTATGTGCTTATCGTCCGATTCATTCATTCATTCAGAGCATTTATATAGCGCCCCTTCAAGAAACTACTCAGAGGTGCTCCCAGCCCAACCACGACCAAAGAAAAAAGACTTGAGAGACTTGTGAAATCCAGCCGGATGGACCATAAGTAGAGAGCAAAGCGTAACCGGGAGGCCATTCCATTCCATTCGATGACGCATCTTTCCTCAAAAAAATGCTTTCTACAAAAAGAATTTGCATGAGTAAAATTGTGTAGAAGGAGTACTATCAATTTAAACCATGAGTATTCTTATAACAATATCAGCTTATTTATGAATTCATTAAAGTTATTTATAAATCGACGCATCATTAAGTGCTCAGTCATCATCTCCACAATTGCTGCAGAAGAGTTAATTTTACTATATATAGGGTGTCCAATAAGTTCGTGAACGATTTTGCTTGCAGATAGCAGAAATTTTTGCAACACACATTAATAATGCTTATGTCATTTGAAAGAGCTTTATGTCCCGAAACCAAAAAGTGTAAAAAGTGTTAGTTTTTTGCAACGAGGAATTGACGTCATCAATTTATGCGGAAGGACTATTTTTAGCGAATTTTATGCAGTTCGCGATCGTTTTTCGTAAACAAACTTGGGGCAAATGGGAAAAATAGCAGACTTTCAGCTACGCTTGAAAGCTGCTATTCTTGATGAAGAAGGATATTCATATTTTGTTGTAGGGGATAAATTAGGATGATCGAAAGGCTGGGTAGCAAAATGGGTTGAAGGAAGCAAGCAAGGCGAGTTAGGCGATCATGCACGATGCGGTCGAACAAAGATTTTGACACAGGCTGCTATTAAAATAATCAAAAAGGCGAAATACAGACGAGGACCTGGATTGAGGCAGATAGAAAAATCTCTCAAAACAGGTGGACTTAAGGACAACAAAGAAACAATCAGAAATTACATGAAAGGGGAGTTAAAGTGGAGAAGTTGGAAACACAGAAAGGCGCCATTGCTAACAGACGCTCAGAGGAAAAACGGTTGTTACTCGCGAGCACATACTAATTTATTACATCTGCTGTTTCGCGAGCATGGCTGAACGAAAATATTCCTAACTACATTGAAAACTGGTCCCCAAACTCTCCTGATCTCTCACCGATTGAAAATCTCAGGAGTATACTCTCAGGCAGTGTCTACAAAGATCCTGAACCAAATACTCCTGCTCAGCTAAAACGTCGTTTGCGAAAACATGGAATTCGATATCGGTTGAAACTTTGTACAATCTCATCGAATCTTTACCCAGACGAATAAAAGCTGTTTTAGCCAGCAAAGGCAACACTATTGCCTATGAAATGGTACAATAATTATTGATTTTTGTTGTGTATTTATTTTCTAACAAACTAGCAAAATCGTTCACGAACTTATTGGACACCCTGTAGAATGCAATTTTATTTCAAGTCTTTAAAACTTTAGGCAAGACTAGTATTCAATCGGATAGTTCTAAGTCCAGTCATCTGCAGACGGCTTTGAAATTCAAGGCTTATAGTAGTAAAAGACTAAACAAGCCAACCTTAAACTCTGGTAAATCCATTTCTTGACATAATTTAGTGAGCTTTGATGAAAACTTTTCGATGTTTTCCACGACACGTTTATGGAGATTTTCCTCTTCAGTCACCATCTCTTCAAGGAGATTGCCGACGTGAAGAAGCACAACATTCTGACGCGCAGACTGCTGGTCCAATGGAATTCCAATGTCTTTCCAGATCTTTAATAACCGTTGCATGAAAGGTTCGGCTGCTTCTGCAATGCTTTGGCTCATCTGTTTGCACCTGTGCGAAATAACTCCATTATTATTCAAACAGTATTATGAACAGGTATAATCCAGGCTATGCACCATTTTTCAAAATATACTTCACAAATTAGTACCGGTATATGTCTTACATGTATTTAATAATAATGTTAATAATATTAAAGATGCTATAAAGATAATAATCTTGCAGTGCATGAGTTGATAATAATAATAATATTGATAGCATGAACATCATTACAGACTTCAAGTAAAGAGTATTCTTTACTTGAACAATTGCTATCTGCAATGGTGTACAGACATGATGAAACATCCACAGAGCCGATAAAAAGTCCAATTTTTAAAATCACACACATTTATCCTAAATCCAATATAACTATATCACTATATTCTTTATGATGGCCAACTAGGTAAATACCCATTTTAACGTCGGTAATTATTTTTCAGCGTTTTTCTAGCGGTTTCATTTTCAGCGGTTATTATTTCTTAGCGTACGCATTTCCGCTTTCATGCGCTTGAAATATAAGCTGGATGAAGGTTCTCTCCTGGGTTCTCTCTAGGTGAAATGGAAGCTGGATGATAGGATGAAACCGGTGTGTTTACGACCCCCAAGAGGTAACGTTGCAGCGTTGTTATGTTGAATAAATCCAACTTCTAGTTTACCAAGACTCCTTTTCGTTCATCCAGCTTCTGTTTATGCACCAATTTGTTCCATAAATCCCACTTCTATTTCGTAAGTGAATATTTTTCATCTATTTCATTGATACTTATTGTTTATCATTCCAGCTTCAATTTCAGCATAATGACTGCACTAACCCTAACACTAACCCTAACCGACCCTCACGGCGCCTAACCTGAGCCCTAACCGACCCTCACGTGAGAAATCCCGCTTCTATTTCGTCGGAAAATATTGTTGTGTATGTCATTCTGATGCGACGATTTAATTTCACATGAAAATAATTACCGACGTTAAAATGGGTATTTACCGGCCAACTATTTATACTGCATTTTGACATGCATGACATTAAAATAAGATAAATAATCCTCGTCAAATAATTTTTTAAGCGTTTTCGAGGATTTTGGCTGCTCGTAAGGCTGTTCTCAAGAAGATAGTGCAGTCGGATCAAACGTTATTACAGAATTCTCTGTACCTCTCAAAAGTTTAATCGTCGTCCTATGCAAGCCAGGAATATCAGTTTTTACAGACTCAGAAATTCAGAATCATATATCAATATTAATTTTATGCTGCATATTCATTAGATCGGGGTGCACCTGAGTAAAATTCTGCACTATCCACCACAAATAATTCTACGTTCCTACAAATTCGCAGAATTAGATATCCTTTTACAATGGTAAGTAAATCAAGCATTAGATTTTGTTAAACTAAATATTAAGAGCTAGAAACCTCGTTTGCTCCATTTTCTTCTATTTAAAATTTGTAAAGTTTTATTCACAATACGTATTATTTTTCAAATCCACATGTAAACAATTCCGTCCAATAGAAAGTTGCCCAATCATTATCGTACAAAATCCGCCCAAAGTAAGCCTGTCATGGGCACATAGGCTTTGAGGCATTTTATGTTCAGCTTCTTTTCTTCTTTCTCTCTTCCGTCAGTCATGCGACGACGATGAGGCTTTCACATGACTTCTCCAGACTTGTCTATTTCTGATGAGATCCTTTGCTCTTGGTATACCGATATCCATCATCTTCAGATCCTCTCTGACATTGTCCATCCAAGTCTTTGGTTGTCTTCCTCTGCTTCTCTCTCCTTCTATATGCCCGTGCAGGGCCGCGAGTGGTAGTCTTTTTCCCTCCATGCGCTCCACATGACCGAACCATCTGAGCCGTCTTTTCCTGATTTTTTCCACTACCGTTTCTTCTGCGCCCAGCTCCTCTCTTGTCTTCTCGTTCCTGATTCTCTCTCTCTTGCTCCTGCCCTTGATTCTCCTCAGCCAACCCATTTCAGCCACCAGCAATCTTCTCTCGTCTTCTCTACGCAGACACCAGCACTCTGAACCATACAGCAGTACTGGTACCACTAAGGTTCCATAGAGTTTCATCTTGGTTGTGATTGAGATGCTCTTTGTCCTCCACATTTTGCCAAGTGTACCAAATACCGCACATGCTAGGCCGATCTTTCTCTTGATGTCCTCAATGTTCAGCTGCAAGCCTACAACTCTGTGCATGGACCAACAGTGTTTAATCTAGTGATCTAGTCCCTCTGCTTTCGGGGTGGGAGGGGTGAGCTGCAGTGGAAATTAAGTTCATCTTAGAGTTGAAATTCGAACAAAATGTCAAGTGACATCCGTCGAATTCGCTGTGGCATCACACAGGATATTAAAACCTGTCACTAACAGCACTGTAAGGGCGCAGACGATATTATTATATAGGGTATAGGCCTAGGCCTATATGTCTTAAAAAGTTTGATTTGTCATTTTGTTCACACCTTTTGCCACCACGTGTTTGGTCGTGAGGGGCGCCGTCATGCAAACAAAATTAATGGGGGAACGGGCGACGAACTAGGCATATGCCCCGGGCCTATCGCTAAATACACCGGTCACTGGTTTCTTCAGCAATTTATAATTTTGACAATCCCTATAGGCCTAGACCAGTGGTTCCCAACCTTTTTTGACTTGGGGGCCACTTTTTCTAGGTTGGAGGACACGAGGGCCACGTGTACTCTGTCTTAGCTGAAGGACATTAGGGGGCCACATAGTTAAAATTTAATTAGCTATAATTAAGCATATAAACTTGTTGCAATTGAATAAAAAAAAATAGAATGTTCTATGTTTTTATAGACGTAAAAATAAAATAATTTGTGATAGAAATTAATTCTGTGTTCTATCCTGCTCAAAATGTGAATTTTTCATATATTTTTTTTATTCTTTTAGAGACGAGGGGCCACTTTTTAAGGTCTGGCGGGCCACTTTTGGCCCGCGGGCCACGGGTTGGAAACCACTGGCCTAGGCCTATTATATGGGTTCAGTGACGTAGAATGCTATAGGCCGTAGATGAAATAAGCTTATGGTGCAACCTTCAGTTAAGAAATCAAAGTTTGATGTGTGTGTAGGCTAACTGAACTCAGGATTATTGTCTTCTTAATTAAGGAAAGTACGTGCAATTACGATGGAACAGTTTTCGCTCCCCATGGCACAATGTCAAAACAGATTTAGGCCTACGGTCCTGTTCGAATTGTTAGTCGCATCACAGGAGGTCTTTAAGCTGGGTTCAAAGTCTATTTGCCATGGCTTTGGCCTTTATTGTCTTGGTTCTCAAAGAATGACACCTACGTTCTTCGATTAATAATAAATTATTGTTCTCAGAATTTATTTCACACCTATCTGTACTCGCCTATCCTGTCCACTTAATTATATATAGGCCTGCTCGATCGGTGACCTCAACGTAGGCCTGCATCTCGACAGTGCTATTTTTTAACACCTCGCCCATTGAACATCTTCTGTAGGCCTGAGTGTAGGACATCAGCCCCCCCGCTGGGGGCCTAATTCCACCTACAGCTCTTTTGTAGCCTACCCTATAAAGTTATCACAGTTATGTATAATAAAAGATCCTTTGACCGGTCTGCACTGGAAAATTTTGAGGTGAGTAACCTAGGCCTAGTACGCTACGGTAGAGAAAATCGATTTTTTTTAATACATGGAATTTTATGATGACCTTTTTAGTCATCTGCAGATTTTCGACCTCGTAGGATAATGCCTTTATCGTGGCGTGAAACCTTTACTTTTTTTATTACTTTTCCTTCTTATAATTATAGGCCCTAACTGTCTTTAAAATTTTCTACTCCTAAGTACACGATGCCAATTTTTTAGGTGAGTACACTACACATCAGAGCCGTTTTAAGGCCTAGGCACGCGAGGCACGGGCCTAGGGCCCCGCGCTATAGGGGGGCCCCGCGGTGACCCAAGAAAATAACACTACGTCAATGAAACAAGCAAGACTATACAAAAGGCGGACATGGAACTATTAGTAGCTGTCAATCTGATTCAGTCACTCAAGCTGTATGTAGATAGACTTAAAGATAATAACTGCTTCGAAGAATATGAACGTAAAGCCATGATTAAGAATGACAAATTGGAATCAACATTTCCGAACGTTGAAATTGCAATAAATTTTTCTATCGATGATGGTGACCAACTGCACCGGAGAACGTTCTTTCTCAAAACTAAAATTAATAAAGAATGAAATTCGCAGCAGCATGTTGCAAGAGCGATTAAACTGTCTGTCTGTAATGAGCATAGAATCAGATGTACTAGAGCAGTGCTGTCCAACCTTTTTGGTACCGCGGGCCGCAGACGTAATAATATTAAAGCCGAGGGCCGCATCAGTAATTTCAAAAGCAATAGCTAAAATGAAACGATAATATTAATCATTGAACAATTCTAATGCAAAATGAATAATAATGCACAATAGCAAATAATATGTATACACACACACACATATGCCGTATTATTCATGCCTTACAACGGTTCAGCACAAAAAAGTTTGGTTGGCTCAGCTCCACTTTTTATGGCTGAGCCGGATTTCCATCCTTCTGCCCGTCGAAAATGGCGAAGCCAGAGTCTTCTGTCTAAAGAGCAGTCATAGTTGTCGGTCGAGAAAGATCACAAGGTAATCACCTTTCGTCGACCCTGGGGTCCCTTAAGCCTATCGATTGTTTCCTTCCAGCCCTCAGGACTAGAACTGGACTATCTCTCGAAAGGAACCCACTTACAGACATGGTTGAACCGTGCAAGGAATGACTAGAAATGATCGGCTTGTCGTTTGCGAAATACACGGCCGGAGAGCTGAGGTAGCCGTAGGAAGGGTTCGAAGAAATGGCTGGCACACCGTCCTGGCCTCCATCAACGGCGCTCTGGAAAAGCATCGAGGACATCGAAGAATGTGTGTCCGCGTTTGGCAACCGTTTGAGGTAATCGAGAGCCGGAGCGGGAGAGATTTCGATTGCTACTACCCACCGGTTTCGATCCGCCCTGCCCCACGAGCTTCAGCATGTCGTCAAGCACACGGATTCGTTCCTCGATCGAAGGTAGCGACGGCGTTGGTGACAGATCGGATACGCCAGAGTCGGAGGCGTTCTGCTTTGACGACGACGACACGACTTTGGATTCGTCCGACTCGAGCAAGTCCTTGTCGGTGACTACGACTTTTGCTGCGTCGGCCGCGGATTCTGCGGCGCATGACTCCAGATTCGCTGCAACATTACCCATAACATCCAAGTCACCGTTAACAGCGTCGCTCACGATCGGTTCCTTCTTCGCCTCGTCTTCCGGCAGCTGCACGTCGCTGCCGCTAATCGCCTCCATCTGCGGCTTCAGGAGGTTCAACAGAAGCTGCTTCTGCTTCTCCAGCGTCTGAACGTCGTCGCTGCCGTGCGAGTTCCGACCGCCCTGCGAGTCCTGATCGGAGTTGTTGACCGGGGTTTTGCTGCCGGGTGTCGTGGACCCGCTCGACACCTGGGCCACGGCTACAGAACTGCTAAAGCGTCTCACCAAAGATAAATCCATTGAACCACCGCCAGAAGCTCCTTCGTCGTACTTCGGAAAGAACTGGTGCTTGGGGACGGAGTCGGCGGTGCCAAATTCGGCTCCAAACTCGCCCCTCGCAGAGCCCGAACTCGGAGGATAGCCGCCCAGGTTTCGTGCGATCTCCAGCTCGAGCTTTCTCTGCCGCTCAACATTGCTCGGAAGCTCAATGGAACGCCGCCTCGCACCCGGTTCGTCGACAATCCTTTCTGGTCGGAGTAGCGGCTGTTCAAGCCCACGCAAGCTGTCGAATGGTAAATCTAGGAGGCATGGTATGCCAGGTATGCCAGAGTTTTCCTGCAAGCAAAATAAAAAGTGTTTGCACGTGAACGTGATATAGCACTCTCTTAGACATTTTTAGTGCAGCATTTACAGCACTTACCTGGGCACATTTTACAGCACAATTACATGACATGCTGACATACTTGCTGCAGCACTGCTTAAAGCACATTCTTTTAACATTTCAATGACAATCGTTCCAGAAATTTCATTAATGTTCTTCGTAGCTCTACCTAAATTTGAACAGTCATATTTCAATCTGAAAAAATAGTTAAAATTCACAACCAATGAACTTATCAAAGCTTGTACACAAAACCTCATCTACAAAGCACCATGTTCTGGTAATGCAGACCATGTGCACTGTATTGTGCAGAATCATCGCAACTTATAACCAGACTCATTATTATGCAACAAGGTCATCTGGTCATTTTCTTTGATCGAGAGATATGTGACCCGCTATATGAAAAGGTACCATAAGTCGGCGTACAGTTTCACGAGAAATCGCGCATAAAGACGTGGGGGGAATTTTTTTAAATTTATATTATCAAATTTGAAATCTTGGTATTTTTAGCAGCAGGTGAAAAGGACGTTTTAAGTTAATAACACTGATAATTACATAATAGACAACACTGAGAATTTGTTATGAACCTCTTGTAGGATAAATCGCTCAGAAGCGCTCCCAGTGTGCAAGACCCCACGATACTCATCGATGGAAATAAGTGGCAACTTTTTCATGAACATCATTATAAGTCGGTCATTTATCATCCAATTTTGATCTGGTTTTCAGCAAAATGTTCAGCTCACTTAGCTGGTTTGTGAAGGCATAATAACTCCAAACCCGACTTATGGTACCGTTTCATATAGCGGGACACATATATATTTTTGTAAAGACATCTTTTAATCTGACAAACACTGTCAAGCAAACATTTGTGGTTGAGTAACATGAGTTATACTCTCTCCACAATGAGATGCTTTACATGATAACATAGCAGCAGAGAGTTAAAGCATTGCATCATTTCACTTTTGTCTAGTTTTGAATTCTTCTTCAAGGTGTTCCTCAGCAAGGGTTAAGCAAGCGACTTCACATTTGAGAATCTAACAATGCATTTCCGAGCCAAAGACATCACATTGTTGTCATGTTACAATTCTTTTCAATAACTTTATATTACTCAGTGTTGTCGCATTTTTCATTTGAAACATTTGACAACATACGAATTGCCAAAAATTCCTAGTTAGCCACTGACCCTGTTGCCTCGAGGGTGACAATGACAAACCATCGGTGTCTTTTCCTTCCTACAAAAATCAGATTCAGTAAAATACCAAGCATTTCATTAGCAATGTCAATGAAGGTGCTACGTAATCTTTCACAGGAGCAACAAAATAATAGTAAGTAAGAAAACCAGATACACTCATCATACTCTGTGTCCAATAAACTACATTCATTATTTGTAGCATATGCCACATGCTCGTCTGTTCTTGAGATCATATTATTGTAATGTATCTGGTTATAATATTTGCAAAGCAACTCTAACAATGAAAACAAATTCAGAGTCGCCTCTGCACGGAAGCCTGTTGAAACATAGATCTGCGAAATGGAAGGTTGAGTGAAGCTTTAGAAGAGTAGCGGGAAGCGATCCCACGTTCACGCGCACTTTGTGACAGAGTATTAACCCTCACCATAAACCCTTCCCAAAATTGCCATGTAATGTACCGTGACATAGCGCCTCTAGACCCTTAACATCCCTTTGAAAAGTGATGTAGTCTACATATGCTAGCATTGTGTTTGATAAACACTTAAAGATGACATGCCATGTATGCATCAATACATCTCCTTTAATACCTCTTCACACATTATGCTCGCAACACATTCACAGTACTTAGCTTTCAAGCCACAACTTCGAGAATTTTTAAACTGACACGTTTCGTCAATTTTTAAAAATTCTTAAATGTAAATGTCTAGACACCTATTCTGAGTCACAAAAGGTCAACTTAGGCATTTCCCAATGCAGAGATCAGATGAATTTGAGACATCCAAGGTCATGATACATAACATACTTAAGCTCTTTTTGCTCGCACTGCCACCATGAAGAATCACGTCTTCTCTGTGGTTGGCCCAGTGGTTTGGAATGGCATTCCTTTTGGGCTATGTCTACATCCTGGGACTCTACCAGGATATTTCCTTACTAAACTTAGACTGTTCTTTTTTGCGTGCTGGAGTCGGGAGCGCCTCTGAGTAGTTTAGTTTTGTCTTGAAGGGGCGCTATATAAATTTCCGAATGAATAATTGAAAGAACAATTACAATAATGGAAAATCTATTGGAGTACTCACTGAATTGCGTGGCTGCACCGGAGACGTCGTCCGCCGACCGTCACGGAGCCCGCAAGAGCACGGTCAACGGACTCCTGGTGCACAAACTTTATAAATCTAAAAACAACCAAAAGCAGAACACTCAAGTCACATCGTATTATATGAAGAATGCAGAAAACTTTACTGATTGGGTGAGATCCTTAAGCTTTGAAACAGACATTACCACAGTAACATAAAACCCACGAACTTAATTTTCTTACTGTTGCGATTCATTCAATCGAGAATGCCATATTCTGTCTGATGGCTGTGTGTGCATGAGTAACCATAAAGTGTAATAGTATAGACTCGGTTCCTTTTCGACTTGCTCAAAGTCGAGAACACCCCTGAAACAAAATCCTGGCTACGGAGCTGGACAGCATGTCTTGTAGAAAGCCACTTGAGAATATTTAATGTAGAAAAGGCAAGATTAAAGTTCAATCTTCAGTCTATATTCTAGCAATTATTGTTGGCATGCATATAATAATATCAGTGTTAGGCCAACAAAACCTTGGAAATCTTCTACGTACCTGCAGTCCCTTTTAGCCTGGATTGCAACACTTTAAAACTTGTTTTTGCAAAGACTGGGCTTGGAATGCCTAGAGTTAATATCTCTAATAAGACCACCATGTAAATGCTGTGAATAAGTGAATTAATTAATTATAATCCAAAGGTGGAAAGTCCGATCATAATGACTAGATCAATTCAACGAACAGCAGTCAACACAATTCTTAGTTCATATTTTATGTCTGATATACCAGTGACTTCATCATACTTACGCATATTTCATGCCTAGCTGTTGGCCATCTTTAATGGTGACGTCAACGATGGTGCCAAAAGGGCGGAAGGCCGAGATCAGAGCAGCCTGAAAAACATCATTGAATTCATTAAAAATAAACCAGACTTATTTCAACAGAAAGCCTAAACATACGAAACATGACTTAATACCAGAAAGATGGTTAACTGGCATATTAGCAATTTAACAATTAGCTGCATTGGTTTCGTTTAGGTCATCAAAGGGTTAACTCTTCAAACTGCACTGCCCAATAGATGTTAACTTGCAAGCATAGGCGCAATCACGTCCTAAAAGTTGGAGGGGACCATAATGAATCACGTCCTAAAAGTTGGGAGGGACCATAATAATAAAGTTAGGGGACCACTCAAAAGTTGGGGGGGACGCGTCCCGTGGGTCCCATAGTGTGGTTGCGCCTATGCTTGCAAGGTTTTAATAGATCATGAAAGTTGAATGTGAGTTAGCTTGACACTACCTGACATTTTATGTCTTGGGTTAATACATTGTGAAAATGGCTCTCTCGCAACCATTGAAATAGATTAGATTACCCGAACCAGCATATGCTTTATGTGTTAACTGCATACATAGGAATACTTCTACATCTGAAGTGACTACCGTACTGTGTGTGTGTGGGTGTGTGCGAATGCGCGCATGTGTGTCTGTGCATATTCAGAGCACATAAAGGGTTTGCATTCTACACTTTACTGCTACTTTTATATATGTACCGTTTAACACTATATTTCGATGCACCATTGTGCTAATGAAGCAATAAAGGCTATACTTCTCTTCTTTAAGACACTTAGCATATCTAAGGAATGTAATCATAGTGATCAGATGCTACTTACCTCAGTTGTCAGTGGCGAAAAATTCGCCACAAACAGAGTCTTCCCTTGAACTACAATCGCAAACAATAAATTTATAGAGAACTACTCTAAAGGTAAGGCCTAAAAAAATGTTGTGTTTCCAGTAACCCGACCGACCCTCTTTTATTGCCGCGACCCAAATAATTTTGTAACAAAAGTTTATTTTAAAAAAAGTTAAATTTTTTAAAATTATTTTTTTAACATTTGTCTTGACATAACAGAAAAGACGTCAACAAAATGAAATTAATAGGACTGTTTTCTAGAGCAGTTTTAGGTGCAGACAGTCGGGAAATAGGCAGTTTATACTTGCTTAGAACACGTACTTTGTTGCAGCGTGTACCTTTGTGCAAAAAAGACTAGTGGGGTATACTTTTTCGCATAGTCACTGTATAAAAATATTTTACCAAAATAAAAAAAATTTTCGACCTACCTACCCAATTTTTTTTAGCTCTGTTACCGGAAACACAACATTTTTTTAGGCCTAAGCACAACACAAAGGCATCAGCATATTTACCAATAATGGCAATGACGTAAACCTCTCTTCATTAAATATATGTTTTTTATGATCACCCCAAATTTCTTGACGGAAGTAAAATGTTCTGAGGGTGTGCTACCTGACACTCAGACGTGGGCTATTGTGCTTCCATATCTGAAACACCCTGGCCTGGTCTTAATTCTGCCTTCATGTCTAATTTCCAACCTCTATCCAATTAATTATTCTACCTGCCAAACAGTTGCATCCAGGTCCTACTGTGAATCTAACTCCCTTTTATGATTTATCCCAGTCAGTCTGGATTCTGTAGATTTCGTTCCACAGAGACATTCACTACATGCCTACACACTGATAGAAGGTTCGAGGTTCGAATCCACCTCGCCGCGTAAGGACCTTGGGCAAGTCCTTCACTCACAATTGCTCAGCGCTTCGGCGTGAAACTCCGATGCAGTGTCCGCTCTGCATTCGGGAGGGCCTATGAGTAGCGAAAGCTTGAAGGGGTGCTATAACAAGTGCACATTCAAACAAGCAAAAAAACAAACACTGGCGCCGACACCGGTGCTTGTGGCCGTCTTACCCGCAGGACTGGTCGCCAGGAAGACCTTCTGCGCCCCCCCCACACGTCTCCATCTTTATACGGTCCCCGTCGAGGTGCGACACGGGCGACGGCTTCACCGTGATGATCGGCTTCGAATCCTTTGACGACGATGGAATCGGAACTGACGTTACGTGAATCGCCTTCGTGATGCTCTCCATCAATCTCGGCTTCTCTTTCTCCTTCGGCTTCTCCACAACCGCGACGGCAGACGGTACCTCACTCGGCTCGTTGACCACCACCTTGCAGCTAACCGGTTTGTCCACTTTCGGTTCTTCCGGCAAGACGACCGGCTCCACTTTTGTCTGTTCTGCCTCGGGAACAACTACGCTCTCGCTTTCCTGCGTCTCCATCTTTGTCGAATCCCCGACGTCTCTCGCCTCTAAACCAGGTTCCGCTTCCAGCTGATCTTGACCAAGAGTTCCGTCCAGATCATGACTGAAGTCGGCCTCCGAGGTCAGTGGATCGACGGAAACAGGTTCGACGCTGTTCAGGAAGTCGACCTCAGCCGCAACCTCAGCCGGAACCTCGGCCGGCAACTCCGGAAACTGCATCGCCTCCACGCTCGTCATTTCGACCCCACCAACCATCTGGTCGTTGAGGACGTTCTGCAGGATGGACTTCTGTCCTCCGTCCATTCCCGATTGGTTGAGGACAAACTGCGGTTGAGCGGAGGTTGCCATGTCGTCGCCGCTCACGAGCACGTACTGTACGCCACCGTCAGTCGTCGTCATGTAGTGTTCCCCGTCCGTTCCCTGGAGCACGTTCTCTCCGTCCGCTCCCTGGATCATCATGTACTGGCCCTCAGCCGACTGCTCGTCGCCGTACATGTGCGTGACCATCGGTTCCTGGCCCTTACCCTCGGCGGTCGTGTAATACGTGTTGCCGCTGACGTACAACACCTGCGGCCGTTGTTGTTGTTGTTGGTCAACAGATTCGGTTGGATTCAGCTGATGATCACCTTCCTCCATGTCGTCGTCTTACGGTTCTTGCGTGGAATCTACAGAAATAAATATAAAAAATATATCCCATTATAATTCATTAAGTGCATCTGTATAGCACCTCTTCAAGTGGACTACTCAGAGGCACTCCCAAAACCAGTACAGCCAAATAAAACTCCCTTAAGATCAGAGAGGAATGCCTGAGAAGAAGCTGTAGAAAGGGAGCGAAGCGTGAAGGGCAGGCCATTCCAGGTCGACCACCAAAAATGCACTGTTCTGCGTAGTGGAGGAACGAGCAAAAGGTACTGAGAGCAGACTCTGTGCAGCTGAACAAACGAAGCAGAAGTGGCGAGTACTAAGAGTATGGCTACAGAGCACACAAATAGAGGGAGGAGCCAGACCTTGCAGGCAGAATGTCAGTCCAATTATGTATGTTCAAATACAATATGTGAGCATTGTTCAAATGCTTTTCAATTGCTGTTGAGAAGAGCTGAATCAACCTAATGTCTTACTGCATTTAGGATTTTTCTTAGAAAGTGCTGAAAGTATATGTGTGCATTGTGCGCCTCAGATTCACATTTCGGTGTGACCTTGCACGCTTAACAAATTTATGTAATAATAATAAAATGCATTCTATGAGTTAGTGTTTCCAGTTACACTAGAGACTTATTATAAAAACTTATGATTACTTGTTTGTGGCATGCACAGAAGAAAGTTTGTATCGCAAATTCTGATGTAATACAGGTTTGTACATGGATTCCACACTGAAATGACATCATCTGAGAAATCTTACTCACTTAAGTCAAACGTTGAAGTGACCACAATGGACATTGAACCGATTCTCACCAGCACAAGCTGAACAGATTCCGTTAAAATGACGAAGATAAATCCGCAAGTAGGAAAGCAGCTCGAAAATTTACAGTGACAGTTTTTTCGAATTACTAAACTATAGTATAAAAATTGTTATTTTTCAGATTCAAATGAATGTCAACACAACAAATACCGCCATATCGAAAATAGACCACAGTCAGCCTCACTTTCAATTAAAGACTAAGGGTTTTTCAGATGCATTATGTAACGCTTGGATAATTATTATCTACTTTATTGACATTCAATCTGACAGACCGCAGAATGATTACAGGTACAGGTTATACGAAATACGGCCCACACGACACGCAGGTCGGCTTTACAGCAGTGGGTTCGGTAGCTTAACACTATGGCCTAAGTGCTGGATCACCCCTGATTCGGCCAAGCGGCCCAAGCCAGAAATGGGGGACTATCTTATTTTCAGCAGAACCCGAGTCAAGTAACACAACAGCAAAGCGCCTACCCATGGCATTTAAATCTCTAGGCCTGCATAATTTTTTTATTATTAAAATTTGTTTTTGTTTTTTGTTTTTTTATTACCCGAGGTATTTATGATCCCTCGGGATTTTTTGTGAATCTAATCTATGTAGTTAGTGGTCCTCGTCCTCGGTGCGCTGTGCGAACGTGCCTCTGAATACAACTGCATATTATTATATCTTTGAGTGCAAATGGATAACCGCTGGAATAAGTGGACGGTCTCCAAATGGTCACCTGAGATGGCGGTCATTCTGCGCCCCAACTCTACCAAGAACTCTCTTCCTGCACGGTTGATGAGGCCCAGAGATTCTACAGCCACCGAAACATAGGCCTAGGCCTACATAATTATTTTTATTATTTAAAATTGTAGGCCTACGTCGTAGCATACCTGCAATTTTATGTTTCAATTTGTTTCTAAAAAGTTTGCTTGTAAGTTGTTTAAAGCCTATAGGCCCTATGGCACTGTTTAGGGGCCCGAGACAACGCTGCCCATACAGAGGTCGGGAATTTCTCTCGTGAGTGTCGTCAGAACTGCGCGTAACGTAGGCCTATATAGGCTAATATGGCCTACATGATCAAGGCCTATAGGATATACAATACAATACAATTAGTCATTTATACCGCGCTTTAACAAAAACAAGTCTTGCACAAGAGAGCGTAACGTAGACATAGGCCTAGGCCTACATAATCAAGAATATTATTATTTTAAATAATAATTTTAAATAATAATAATAATGTAAGGGTGAATATTTGATAATAGGTAATTTTAAGTTTCAGCATGCTAGATAAAAATCGGGTTATCATATTTTTAAAATCGAAACACCATTAAATAGGTATTAACTGAGCAGATCTATTTGGTCAAAAACCAAATTTTAATATTTATATATTTTATTGATTTATTGAAAGAAAAGCCAAAAATGTCACGACCGCAACCTGTATCCAAGGAAGGTTACTTATTTTGAATTCCAAGTAGTAGCTGTAACGATTGTCACCGGTAGCGGCCTAATCTAATTTCGCTTAATTTCGGAATGCGCTCGAAACCGCACTTTTACTCTAAATTCGATTACGTAATGGCTAATAATAGCTCGGGACGCGAGATAGCCAATCAGGAGGCTTCCCTCCTGTCAGGTGGGCGGTTCGGGGTTTGTGATGGCGGAGTTGTTGTGATGGCCGTTAAAATGAAAAAGAATTATTGAGGTTTTTGCGACCAAAAAGTTTGATTTTGTGTCATCGCAGAAGGTCTTGGTGACCGCAAATTTGACTCTGTGTCGTAATCGCTCTGTGTGAGTGTGTGGAAAGTTTTCGGACGCTGAACCTTCAAAAATTCCGATCGGAACCAAGGCTGTTGTAAAAGAAATCGACAAGGGGAAGAATTATTTCTGGGACCGGAACTGAAAGATTTTCTACGTGTATTCTCTGGATTGTCAGGGAAGTAAACAGTGTCAACTTAAAAATAATAATTCTCGATTGAATGTTACTGATTGCGTATTTTATGAATGTTCTATAATAATTACTAACGAGAATAGTCAGATATTTTAGTTTACCTTTATTCAAGAAATCTGAATGCAAATTAGATTATACTGAAATTAATAATGACAATAGTTGTGTAGGCTGAACTGTGAATTTAATTAACTGGATCCCGATGTGATCCCTTTCGTTCCTCTCGTTAGTGATTGAAAACAGGACATTTTCCTGTTCGTCGATAGGCCTCCTCTGTCTCTGTGAAAGATAAAACAATTGTCATAATAATTATACCTGCAATAAATAATTAAGGAGAAGAATCTGAAAAGATCAATAGTCGTATTCTTTGTGTAACTGAAAATAATAAAATAATGATGTCAGAAAGTGAAACGGAAAAGAAGGGAGAAAGTGAGAAGAGTGAGTCAGAAGGAGAAGGTTTAGATGACTCTAATTCAATTCGGCTGGAAGGGACCAGTAAGGATCTTTCCGCTAAGGTTATGTCCCAGAGGCTGTCGGAAATCTTTGGACGCTTTGATACCTTGACTTCCATATGTAGAGATAGACAGGAGAGATTGGTGAAAGTACAAGAGAGGGTGGAGAATCTAACTGAACTGCTTTTGAGGAAAACTGGGTCTAAGAAAACTGCTGCATGGGAACCGAACCCAGATAAGTCCTCAAGGGGGGCTGTCGTCGTCCACCAAACGACCGTGCGACCATGTCCAGCCATCACTCGTTCATCTCCTGGTGTAGAATCTGGTAACGAGACCCATTTCCCAATAGAAGCAGGGACAGCAGTTACTGATCGAGACATAAAAGAGGGCCATCTTTCCCTGGAACCTGAGATTAGGTTTCCCCTGTCCGAGGACCTGGCGAAGTACTCGTTTCCCCAGCAGTTAGCCCTCTCGCGGGTGGTCCAGTCCGAAACTCCAAAAATGCAAGAATCAGGAACAAGAGTAGGCGGCCACCTATCGAGTGAGTACGGCGCTACAAATGGTACCAGAAGTGGGGTAAAAACTGAGGTCACTCCAAGGTCAAGGACAGAGGAAGGAATGGGAAGATGGAAGGAAAAAGGTCTGGAAGAGAAAATAGAATTTTCTAGTGATAAAATGTCAGATTATGAAACTCCCGTTGAGTACTATGGAGCTAGGCCTAAAATGTCTGAAATGTTAAGTACACAAACTAGGCTAGGTGAAAAGAGAATTATGCAAGAACCGATAAAATCTGTCTGTCTTAGTGACACAACATCTAATGTGAAGTGTAGTGATTTTGAGATTTCTTTGCATGAATTAAATCGAGACCTGTTGTTAGAAGGGATGGAAGAAGAGGTGTTTAAGATGAAGTCTAACTCTGAGTTTTTAGTTTCAGATAAACGATCTTGTGGGCCCTTGACATCCAGTCACTGTCATCTGCCGACTGTGAGTGCACATCCCAGTCGTCTACCACTCGGACATTCTTGGGCTACCACCGTCCCCTACAAGACAGCGGAACAAGAATTTCTGCTGAAGGAAAATTCGTCGGCTGTGAAAGAATTGCTACCATCAACAATTTCTATTGCTGCTGTGGGGATTTCTCAATTCGACTCATGCTGTTCAGAACTCAATCCAGCTTTTGTGCCAGAGACTGTAATCAATTGGCCGACTTCAAGAACTTTACCAGAAAGAACTGTGGCTTCGGTGAATGGATCCAGAATTGATGTTGCTTCGTGGAAACCGCAGAAATGTAAACAGTTTACTATGTGTTCACTGGTGGAATCTGTGGATCAGTTGCTACCTGATTTTGGTTCAGAAACTGTCGTCACCTGTTCCGATTTGGTTAGTCGGCTGAATACGAGACATGTAGAAGGAAATAACGATGCGTATCTGTGTGTAGCTGTGAAAGGAAAGAATTTGTCAGCATTAATCGACACAGGCTGTGAACTGACTTTGTGTCCCGCTTCGCTGATTGATCCGACTGAACTTTGTGGGTCTACTCAACTGATGAAAGCGGCAAATGGGTCTGCTATTCAGGTGCGGAGAGAAACAACGCTGAAATTGAGAATTGAGGGACTGCCGTTTGAGATTCCCTGTCTGATGACCAGACAAGTCTACGTGATTATCCTGAGGTTATCATGGAGGAAGAAGGAAAATGTCCTGTGGCACATTGGCCACAATTGGGTAATCGTCAGAAATCATCGGTTTACCGTGCGCTGTAATCGGGTCATCATTGTGTCCGTCAATACTAGGAATGCTCCACTGAGCAGTAAAGCCTTTTCCATTGTCAGGAACAGTGAAACGGAGAACAGAGCTTCGGAACCGGAATGTTTTCAGGAAGACACGGACGAACAGTCGAGATCGGCAAACTCAGTGGTTGCTCGGTCGTTGGAGACTCTACCCACATTCTTCGCTTCTTCGGTGGTAGCCCGGGATCGTCATCACCAGGATGTGCACTCATCGGCTAGCCTCGCAGTTTTCCCTTTTGCTTACGTGCCTCCTCGTGCTTCAATCGCTGCCCGAGTTGATAATCAGGAGAGTTTGGTTTCAACAAGTCATTTCTCGTCGAGAGTGCTTTGTGCCTCTGAAGCGTCGGGTTCAAGCTATGTGCATGCTGTCAATGTTATGTCAAATGTTGATGATTCTGATGTGAATAAAGCCATGCATAATAATGAAACTCCCCTGAAAATTTGTCTAGCGCCGAGGTCCCAGTAGGTACCCCGGGTGCGGGATAGGGCGTAGGGAGTAGGGTAGGGTAAGGTGATGCGCTATAGGTTAAACCCCTTTTATGTTTTTCCTTGTGTATAAAGTTTGTACAGCGCTCTTATTGCATGTGTTGCGATTGACTTAGTGGTACGGGTGTCAGAGCATGATCTTTGTGATTAGAAAAAAAATTCTCTCGTAGTGGCTCTAAGCAGTTGAGGATATAGTACTGTGTGTCATTCTTATAACTTTGTGTTATTGTGAGATAGATATCCTGGAACCGTTATACCCATGGGACCCCGGAGGTGGAGTGAGCAGTACCGATAGAGGTCTCCTCCGAAGAACCCTTGGGGGTCTTAAGCCCAAACCCACCGATCTGTATTATGGAAATGGTCTGTGTGACCGAAGTTGGTCTGTGTGACCGGAAGTTGGTAGAAGCAGACGGTAGGGGGAGTTTGGAAGCGAGAGTAGAGGAAGTGGCTCCTTCTCTGTTAAGGTCTTTAGGACCGAAGTTGGTCTGTGTGACCGAAAACTCTTAGACTGAGAAGTGGAGATTGGGATAAGCAGTTACTACATTTCTACTGAAAGGATCTGTTTTAGTTTGACTGTGCCCAGCTGGAGGAAATGTGTGAGGCCACTCCGGCACTTCTACCTGAGATAGTTGTGATTCCAGTAGTGGCAGCCTCTGTGCAAACCCTGTCCAGTATTTACTGATGGGTATTTGTCTAACTGTGTTAGAAATTGATATATGCTTTGTGGCTAATGATTCACTGGTTTATGCATAGATAAGATTTGCTCTTGTTTCGTTGCTTGTTTAGTTAAGAATTAAGCGACAATTGAGTTTCGATTGTATTCAATCTCAGTGACACCAAAATTTTTCAGTTCTGAAAATTTTTAAAATTAGGGGGGGAGAGTGTAACGATTGTCACCGGTAGCGGCCTAATCTAATTTCGCTTAATTTCGGAATGCGCTCGAAACCGCACTTTTACTCTAAATTCGATTACGTAATGGCTAATAATAGCTCGGGACGCGAGATAGCCAATCAGGAGGCTTCCCTCCTGTCAGGTGGGCGGTTCGGGGTTTGTGATGGCGGAGTTGTTGTGATGGCCGTTAAAATGAAAAAGAATTATTGAGGTTTTTGCGACCAAAAAGTTTGATTTTGTGTCATCGCAGAAGGTCTTGGTGCCCGCAAATTTGACTCTGTGTCGTAATCGCTCTGTGTGAGTGTGTGGAAAGTTTTCGGACGCTGAACCTTCAAAAATTCCGATCGGAACCAAGGCTGTTGTAAAAGAAATCGACAAGGGGAAGAATTATTTCTGGGACCGGAACTGAAAGATTTTCTACGTGTATTCTCTGGATTGTCAGGGAAGTAAACAGTGTCAACTTAAAAATAATAATTCTCGATTGAATGTTACTGATTGCGTATTTTATGAATGTTCTATAATAATTACTAACGAGAATAGTCAGATATTTTAGTTTACCTTTATTCAAGAAATCTGAATGCAAATTAGATTATACTGAAATTAATAATGACAATAGTTGTGTAGGCTGAACTGTGAATTTAATTAACTGGATCCCGATGTGATCCCTTTCGTTCCTCTCGTTAGTGATTGAAAACAGGACATTTTCCTGTTCGTCGATAGGCCTCCTCTGTCTCTGTGAAAGATAAAACAATTGTCATAATAATTATACCTGCAATAAATAATTAAGGAGAAGAATCTGAAAAGATCAATAGTCGTATTCTTTGTGTAACTGAAAATAATAAAATAATGATGTCAGAAAGTGAAACGGAAAAGAAGGGAGAAAGTGAGAAGAGTGAGTCAGAAGGAGAAGGTTTAGATGACTCTAATTCAATTCGGCTGGAAGGGACCAGTAAGGATCTTTCCGCTAAGGTTATGTCCCAGAGGCTGTCGGAAATCTTTGGACGCTTTGATACCTTGACTTCCATATGTAGAGATAGACAGGAGAGATTGGTGAAAGTACAAGAGAGGGTGGAGAATCTAACTGAACTGCTTTTGAGGAAAACTGGGTCTAAGAAAACTGCTGCATGGGAACCGAACCCAGATAAGTCCTCAAGGGGGGCTGTCGTCGTCCACCAAACGACCGTGCGACCATGTCCAGCCATCACTCGTCCATCTCCTGGTGTAGAATCTGGTAACGAGACCCATTTCCCAATAGAAGCAGGGACAGCAGTTACTGATCGAGACATAAAAGAGGGCCATCTTTCCCTGGAACCTGAGATTAGGTTTCCCCTGTCCGAGGACCTGGCGAAGTACTCGTTTCCCCAGCAGTTAGCCCTCTCGCGGGTGGTCCAGTCCGAAACTCCAAAAATGCAAGAATCAGGAACAAGAGTAGGCGGCCACCTATCGAGTGAGTACGGCGCTACATAGCTAATGCATTTCAACAATTTTACAAACTTTTGTGAGCATTTAATAGAGATTATAATTTTTCATCACAGTGGGTACAGAATTAATCTTCAGGGATAGGTTTTCAGTGTTAAATATTTTTTCAAAAGTCTGTAACATACTTTCAAATTTCCTATGTCAACACCGCAACCGCAGTTTGTGCACACCTATTGTAATGCCTCGCGTGTGTTAATTACGCCTGCGCACTGCTACATTGCATCTCCTGCGTCTTGACTAGCCGATCGCGTATTGTAAATTTAATTTATGATAATTTAAACCAGTTTATTAGGAATAAATGTCGGATAACCATCACGCGTATGTTTATTTAAGGTCACCACCGCAACCAACAATGCAAGCATGCCATTAATATCTAAGCAATTTTAATTGTCATGTATCAAACCGCAAGCAAGTACAGATGAGATGGGACCTATCATTGTATACGCTAGTGAAGCGGGGTTGGCCTAATATTTAAACTTTAAACAATTTTGTCACCACCGCAACCGTCACAACCGCAACCATGCAAGCAGTCGCGGTGGTGACTTCATGGTCGCGGCTCTGACACTTGCTCAATTGCAAGGGTTTCAGTGACTATTAACATGAGTAACCATTGTGTTTTGACACTGTTCCAGTAGTAGAGTCGGGCTACCAGTTAACTCTAAGTCAAATTTTATCCATTTCAGTAACCATACCCTGCTATTTTGTTAAAATTAGGTATGTAATATTTAAAGCAGTTAAGCTGTGTTCAGTTTTTTATTCACTTGTCGTCTCAGTTCTTATGATGTGAAATAACTGGCTTATACAATGCATTTCAGCAGCATGAAACAAAGTAGTCTTTGGTGCTGTGGTCTGATATGTTCTTTATTAAAATTTTTAATGTCTTGTAGTTTGCTGACGTTGGCTGACGGTTGCGGTCGTGACATTTAAGACTGTTACTTTCTGTTACCTGAACTTTTATTCAGAATAAATATTTCGAAGCTTTTGTTAATAACGGCTGGCTTACTTATATAGGCCTACGTATTTATGCAACAATTTAATTATTATTATTATTATTACATGAGTAACATGATCATTATTTCTATGACAGCTTAGAGTATACCATTCGGTTGCGGTGTTGACATTTTGCGCCTAAACTTATGTTCTTCCTGTAATTTTTTCTGATAATCTGATGGTATTCATATTCATTTCACATTATATTACTTTTTTCCATATTATGTAGTTTTTATTGGTCTATTAAATTGCAAATAAATGTTTGTTATTAAGCTTGTTTACTGACATTTTAATTGGTTGCGGTGGTGACATTATGCGGTTGCGGTGGTGACATGGTGTGCTACACCTACCATTTTCAAAACGATGTTCATGAGGGGTTCTAGGACATATCCGTTATGAATCATATTTTTAATATCTTGGGACTATATTTGCACTTCGATTTATGTAACTTTTAACAATAAATATCACAACTTTTTTTGTCTTGTATGGAGCACCTAAAATTACCGGTTTTCAAATATTCACCCGTAAGGCTACATCGCAACATGGCGTCGATCGGCATCATCACCATCATTTAAATGTAATTGCAGTAGGCCTAACTACACTAAGTAGGCCTAAATCAAAGCTCTATAAGAAAAATTTGATTTTGTATAAATTAATAAATTAATGGTTTGACGTCATATAGGCTATCCCGGTAATTACGTCACTGTTTGATTATTCGGATTATTTGATTAACGAGCAGGGCGATTAAAAGATTTCTTTCTGCTTTGGTTAACCTATAAGTTGGTGTGCTATATGTTGTTGAGCAGTAGGCCTATTAGATTTAATTGGATTATTATATTGGATGATGAGTTCTCCCGACGGAAGTCGTTTCTCAAAGAGGTAGGCCTATAAAGCAAATCATAATTTTTTTATTATATCAATCATAGGGTTTGATGCTCAATCTTATTCAGTGTTGTAGTTGTAGTCATGGGTGGAGTTTATCAAAGGCCAAAGGCTTGGGGGAGAAGGCCCAGATTCATTTTGGGGGTATTTTTCGCGGTTGGCCCACCACCCACCCCAAGAAGGCCTATAGGTTACACGCTACAGTTGCCTAGGCAGGCCATTTTCCCGAAGGCGGCATAGTTATAGTCAGGCCCGGCCCTAGGGTTTGCGGGGCCCAAGGCAGCATCGGGTCCTCAAGCATAAAATTACGCAGTTGGTTTCCTGTCAACACGGCACTGGTGGGGGATATAGTCACCTAAGATGGGAGATCATGGGACACTTAACGTTGTTTCCCAACTTTCCTTTGAGCTAACAGCACTATTTCACAATAAGCCACACTGATGTGGCCTATACAATAAATTTACTTTCAAATGATGCATGAATAGCAATTTTCCAAAAGCGATATTATTGTCATTAAAAACAATAACTAATAATTATGTCCCAACTTGAGCAACTATATTCATAAGATAGGACAATAATTTCCGTAATGTCAAATTGGAAATTTTTTATAATGTGATATCAGATATAGCATCAGCGAACATGAAAAATTTCAATTATCAATAAATCAAGACAGCAGCACAATTGCTAGGTAGCCTAGAGTTTAACTAATATAACCTACTTGATATGTTATTCGCAACTCTGTATATAGCGGTAGCAATTAATAGGTGTGTCCCATTTTATGAAGCGTTCCATATTAGGTGGCTTTGCCTACAACCTTAATAAAATTATGTAGGCCTATCTATAGGTAATGCAACATCATCAACGCATGGACTTAAGGGCGAGAAAGGCTCCGCCACCAAATTGAGAATTTTTTAACAACTGAGGCCTACGTTTTGGTTCTTGACAAATTTCTTTGGGCCAGAGCACTAATGATATTTAATTATTTATGAAGTAAATTTATATTATTTTAGACACCTCTCTGAAAATATCCATGTCCTCAATTTCCTGCTTTGCATTTTCTAGGTTCTCGTTATTTGCGAATTTGAAGCAAAATGAGTTAATCCCTGTTTTCCTGAGAACTTTCTACATGCAGGCCTATAGGCTAAAAAAAGTAGGCTGTAGCGGTGTGAAGTTTCTTTCTTTAAAAATCACCCTATCACATTCACGTGACAAATGTGTCAAGCGGGATCGAAAGCCGTCGCTTGTCGCTACACAGATACAGAGATATAGGCGAGTAAAGGCGAGAACGGTCAAAAATACGAAAAATGGTTTTATGGTGTATTATTATTTAAAAATATGTCTACTTTCAATATCTGCAATTAAAAATTTTGAATTCAAATGCTTAGTGTTGAAAAAATGACTTTTACCGCATGTGGTGTCAAAATTTGCGTTGAATCAATCGCTCCATGAGCTATTTTCAAAGTTAAAATTCGCTACGAACGACAGAGCTATTATACGCCATATGGACTATTTCTTGTAGTCGTGTCTACCACATAATAAATTTTCCCTTCAATATGGTACTGAATGGTCCATAAAAGCTGTTTCACCCGTTTAAATGAGCAGGTTTTGGTCAAAGTTTTAAGCATTCATTATTGCTTGCCTGACAACAAGGATGATTATTATTCAAGCCACGCCTCCGACCCAGTTTTCTTAGAGTCTAATTGGCTGACGAGACATATCGCGACACTGACCTTCGATCGTGCGCATGCGAGCTAGCAATTCTTGGTCTCTCAACTTGTTGATGTTGCTCATTTTCTTTAGTTAGGCCTACTTTCGGAGAGAAACGTTATTTTTGCGTTTGTTTCGGAAAGAATTCGTATGAAAATTATTCACACTAAGCTTAATTTACATTAGCCTAATGGAAAGTGAAATTCTGAAGCTGTTCAACTGTTCAAATAGTGATAGCCTAGGCAGGCCCTAATTGTTAGATTGAAAGTTCAACTTACTAGAAAGCAAGACTCTGCTGACAATAAAACGTATATTAACATTATTCAGAAACGTTGAAAAGACTATTTTGACAATTATATAAAACAAAACCGGCAGTCCGTAAGAACTAGAAACAAGAAGACTAAACAACAAAACACGAGTTGCCCTACACTGCAGACAAACCCGTTATAACGCTTAATTGAGTTCCAACATTCTCCCACCTTGCCTTGGCAATAACTAAGGAACGACATTAAGCTCGCCCAAACATAACACGAAACAAAAGTAATGTTACGAGTAATGTAACATCGTACTTTACACTAACATCCTGAAATGTACATAATGAGATATTATCTCATTCTTCTAATCTTTTCGGTTTACGAATAGTACGTCCAGACCTAGTCACATTCTTCGATTCAGTATGTTCTGTATTTTGTTCTTGAACGTAATATCCTCCACGAAGTTTGGGTTGTTTGACCTTTTCTTTTGGACCGTTAAATTGTTCCAACATAGTTTGTACATCTGCAGAGGCCGTCACCTCCAAAGGATACAGCCGTTGAAGTGGACGCAGTAGAACACCCTTCTGGGTCTTCACCCTGGCAGTACGAATTGAACCATCTCGTCCAGGTAGTAGTTCAATAATTTTTCCCATTGGCCAATGAACTCTTTTTTGATCATCCGCACCGATCAGTACCACATCTCCAACTGAAGGTTGATTCTGTTTCTTTTCTTTGGCTCGCTGCACCAACAAGGACAGATATTCATTCCTAAATCGGGTTGTCAATTCTCTTTGCAATGACATCCTCCGTTTGTATTCGGCTGACAAATCGACTGCAAGTTTTTGACTCTCTGGAAATGTTGCAGACTTTATACCTCTCAAGAACATCGCCGGACACAATGGAATTAGATCATCCTGATCTTCCGTCACCACCGTCAATGGACGTTCGTTAATGACATTTTCCACGTGACTCAGACAAGTCCGAATATTTTTTAGATAACTTGACAAGGGTAAATACCAGTGCAGATGACCTTCAACGTCCTCTATACTTGACTTCACTAGCAGTACTGCAGAATTTTCTTGTGAACTATCAACTTTCCTTTCTGATGTCAATCCACCCTGTCGGTGTTTTCCATCGGGCTTCTTTCTTTGCTCTTCCCGTATGGCGTTTTCATCCCATGTAGATTCCTCGATCGGCCAGTCCTTACTTGGATGGTATAACCATGTTGGTCCATTCCACCATCTTGATTCCAACAATTGAGTAGGTGAACACTGAACACCCTCTTGAAGGAAGATCTGCCGGATTGTAGATTCCTGGAACGTGTCTCCAGTCCTCGACCTTGACGAGAGAACAAATCTCTTTTACTCGGTTTCCAACAAAGGATCCCCACTCATCGTTTCGCTTAATCCAGGCCAACGCAGTCGTGGAATCACTCCATAGATAACATCGTATGTCTGTCAGATGCAAAGCTTCTTTCAAGAAGTGAGTTAGTCTTGCTCCCACCACACACGCCAACAATTCCATTCGTGGTATTGAAGGTCTCTTTAAAGGTGCTAGTCTCGACTTTGCCATCATTAACTGCACAGACACTTGTTTGTATTCATCAGTAGTGCGAAGGAATATCACTGTGGCATATGCATCCTGGCTCGCATCACAGAATGTATGTATTTCAGAAGAACCTTCTTTCAAACCCTGACCACCCGTCAAGTCTCTGTTGATTTTGACATTTCTCAGGTTCTTTATTTCATTGTGCCATTTCTTAAGCTTTTTCTCAACTGTTTCAGGTAATTTCTCGTCCCAGCCCAACTTTGCTGCCCAGGTACTCTGCAACAACAACTTCAAAGTCAATGTGGCTGGACAAAGCAATCCCACTGGATCAAAGATCTTGTTTATGTATGCTAGAACCAGTCTCTTGGTCATAACTTCATTCATTTCACCGATGATTACGTCACAGGACAACGTATCTTCAGCTTTATCCCAGAGAAGACCTAACATCTTCACAACTGTAGGTTCATTCTCCTTCTTTTCTGAAGTCACATCATCACTTTGTTCACTTTCAGTGACACGGCTGTTTATCTCGTTGTCTGATGTCGGCAGAGAAAATTCCCAGTTTCTCAGATTCATTCCTGCTGCTGACATGATTTCTACAGTTTGAATTCTGAAATGTTCATATTCTTCATGCGTAGACACTGATGTCGCACAATTGTCCACATACAAACAGTTCAACAACTTCTGTGCCAACTCCTTATTTTCTCCGTTGATTGACTTCAGATGTAGTTCTAGTACGGCTGCCAACCGGAACGGACTGCAGTTAACTCCAAACACCACTCTACGATGTCTGTACACCCGAATCTTTTCGGTCGCAGGATCGTCCCACCAAAGGAAACGAAGAAAGTCTCGATCCTTCTCCGCAACTTCAATCATCTGAAACGCTTTTCTGATGTCTGCCACAACACCAATCTTGTTTTCTCGAAATCGCAGTAATATGGTCGGCAAGAGTTCCAATAGGTTAGGACCCTTTTCCAATACATCATTCAGTGATGGTGCTCTTCCTGACTTGCAAGAAGCGTCAAATACTGGTCGTACTGGTGTAGTCTGACTCTCTGGCTTGAACACTGCTCGGTGAGGAAGATAATGACACTGACTCAGATTATCCTCCGGTTCAACCATTTCAATCAGACCTTCCATCATCCAATCTTCAAATACTTGTTCATATTCTTGATATTTTCCTTGTGCTTGTAGCTTTTTCGTCAAGGACCTGAGCCTTTTTTCTGCTATCTCTCGATTATGAGGAATTTCTGGTCTTCCTTCAATCCACGGTAGTGACACTGAATACCTGCCTTCTTGCGACCTTGTCACCGTCTGAAGAAAGTGTTCTTTTGTTTCTATTTCTTTTTCCTTTTGAGTTTTGCATTCCACTGGATCACGGATACCAATAGCCTCTAGATTCCACAGTTCAGCTACACTGGCTTCAGTCACCAACATAGACGTGACTAACATTGCTGTATCACTGTCATTATCACTTTGCACTTTTCCAAGCTTTCCAGATAATGTCCACCCAAAACAGGTTTCCAAGGCAACTAACCCATTTTGTAGGCAATGTCGACGACCCGTCAACCACTGCGCATAGTAATCTGATCCGATGAGAAGTTCAATCTCTTCTGGATCACTTCCAAGATCGTCAACAAAAATCCTTTTCTCTTTCAGTTCTGCCATCCATGGTCCTTTTGACATTCGAGGAATTCCACCACAAATCTTCTGCTGACTCAAAACTTTCACTTGAGCACGACTTTTATTGAAACGCCCTTCTATCTCAATTTCGTACAAACTGTGACGCTGCTCGTCTTTGTAACCACCAAACAAAAGATGACATAACTTCACATCACCCTTAGATTTTATTCCTAATTGTTGAGCAGTTTTCTCCAGGATATACGACTTCTGTGAACCTGGGTCCAATAAAACTCTTACAGTTTTCTGCCTGTCTTTGTTTCGGATGACACACTTCAGTGTCTGTAACAAGACTTCATTGGTGCAATTCAACTGAGAATGTACCACTGTCATTTGATCCACATCATGATTGTTCTGCTTTGCAACTTCTGTTGACTTCTTGTTTGCCTCTAAGTCTGGGCACATTAAAGTCACATGCTTCTTTTGACAAACAATACATTTCACAAACGATTTACATGACTTTGCCACGTGAGCTCCTTTCAAACACACCAGGCAAGCCTTCTTCTCTAATATTTTCCTCTTTTTCAGACCATAGGACATGGTCTGAGCAGTCACACATGTCTGGCTGTCATGTGTTTTGTCACAAAACACACACCCTGATTTGTGTCCATCAAACAAACCTGCTGTAGTAGGTGGGCTGTACTGTCTCACAGTTTCTCTTTTTTCTTTCTCCCATTTCACTTTGCTCAACTCACCAAAACCCTCATTGACATAGGACAATCTTTCAGCTCCCTTTACTTCCATCCGTAGAAATTTCATCAAGGATTTCAGGCGCTCATCGACTGGTTTTTCCTGTTGATCATCACCATAACCTGACAAAGCACTTCTCTGCCAGACTCTGACAACCTCTTCTGGTAGACTGGATTCCACAAGAGGATACAGGAACGCTGCACTCTGTTCTTGTGTTACTCCCAAGGTCTCAAGAGCTCGTAGATGTGATTCTAACTCATCATACATGCTGCCAAGAGGTACAACTTTTGTCTTTCCTGCATTTCTTATGACCAGCTTCAACAACTGTCTCACATAAACTTCAGTCAACAGAACTTTGTCTCCAAATCTGTCTTTCAAAGCTTTTATAACTAACTCGTAGTTTTCTGCAGTTTGTGGATAACTGTTAACCAACTTGTAAGCTCTGGTTCCAGGAATCATCGACTGTACCAGGTACTGAAATTTGTCGCTGTCATGCAACGCACTATCGTCATGAATTTTCTGAAACTGAGACCAAAAACCTAACCATTCTTTCAAATCTCCATCAAATTTGCGAATTTCAATTTTCGGTAACTTGTACGTCTTGGTGTGGACCGTCTCTCCACTGTGTGCACTGTTATCCGAAACATGATCAACTTTATCAGCAAGAAACGGTTCTGCTTTCAGCTTGGCTGTCATGAACCTTTCTTCATATTCGGAAATCGTCATCATCTCCGAGTCTAGATCATCGTCTGAACCCTGTAGAGTCAAACTGGTTATGATTTGTTGATCCATGTCATCTACCTTTTTGAAGATCGTCTTTAACATCTCCAACTTTACATGAACTGCCGTTTTGTCCGGAATATCTCTGGATAATTCTACTTCGATTTCTTTGCTCCTTTTATTCAACTGAGCTCGAAGCGGCCGTCTTCCCTTTTTCAACGTATCTAAACTCATTCCATCCTCCATGTTGAAATCTCACAACAATGATCACGCTGCTCTGGCGAGTATGAAATGTTATTCACTAATCGTTTTCTTTACAGCAAAGATCACGTCGGGGTCACCACAATGTTAGATTGAAAGTTCAACTTACTAGAAAGCAAGACTCTGCTGACAATAAAACGTATATTAACATTATTCAGAAACGTTGAAAAGACTATTTTGACAATTATATAAAACAAAACCGGCAGTCCGTAAGAACTAGAAACAAAAAGACTAAACAACAAAACACGAGTTGCCCTACACTGCAGACAAACCCGTTATAACGCTTAATTGAGTTCCAACACTAATCGTAATCCTAGCCTTATCTCCAAGCTTCTAAAGTGCCATTCGAAAGCCAAGTGTGGAGCACCAGCTTATTCACGAGCGCTGCGTCAAGTCAAAAGGGTTGTCCGTAAGAGTGGTCCAAAGGTGGTCCGGGTCGAGTTACCATAGAAAATGAATTCATAAGACTGTCCGATGAACACGGGTCTTATTCAGCGAAGCGATAAAGATTCCGCCGACGATAGGAAACATGTGGTCTATTGTCTAAGTGAGTACATAATTGGAATTCTTTATAAGATTTGAAAGAGTCTCGTATTTAAGTCAGTTCTGTTTATCGGACCCAACGTATTCCATTCATGCCTGCTTGTCGAGTCAACAAATCGCGAACAATTAGGCCTATATCGTGGTCCCTTCACTCTTCACTCTTAGCTGTTAAACTGTTCAAATAGTGATAGCCTAGGCAGGCCCTAATCGTAATCCTAGCCTTATCTCCAAGCTTCTAAAGTGCCATTCGAAAGCCAAGTGTGGAGCACCAGCTTATTCACGAGCGCTGCGTCAAGTCAAAAGGGTTGTCCGTAAGAGTAGTCCAAAGGTGGTCCGGGTCGAGTTACCAAAGAAAATGAATTCATAAGACTGTCCGATGAACACGGGTCTTATTCAGCGAAGCGATAAAGATTCCGCCGACGATAGGAAACATGTGGTCTATTGTCTAAGTGAGTACATAATTAGAATTCTTTATAAGATTTGAAAGAGTCTCGTATTTAAGTCAGTTCTGTTTATCGGACCCAACGTATTCCATTCATGCCTGCTTGTCGAGTCAACAAATCGCGAACAATTAGGCCTATATCGTAGGTCCCTTCACTCTTCGATATCAAAGCCTTATTTCTTTGACTAGCGGCTCATTAGCCTAATAAGCCTCCTACTCGAGTCAACAAATCGCGAACAAATGTAGGCTATCATCAGTCACAATGTTTGCATAAATTTAATCAAATCAAGAATGGGGTATAGTCGGCTACCATATTCGAGCTTACCTTGAAGGACCTTGTTAATTATTTGTTTGTGTTAGGCTATTTAAGACTCATACATCGTCGGTCGGTCAAAATGAAACGTCGATCTGTCCGCCTGCGCGTTAGATGCGTTGTTTGCATTAGTTTCATTAATTCAATTCAGCAGTAGATTGTATTTCTATCACAGTTTTGAAAGTAGTAGTTCGATTTTCATGCCGTTTGATGTATTCGATACAGGATATAGCCATGCATTGACCAGCAAAATTGCAGAAGAATAAATTAATGGTTACTAAGGACTTACCCGACACAAATGTTCCGAAACTTTGAGCTCGATTTTCTCAATTGTAATGATTTAGCAAATTGCAGATTCAAATGAGTATAACTTCAGTTAGAAATAAGATATTTTCATTCTGTAAAAAGTATTTTGAAGAAAAATATCTGTAGAATATGAATAAATAAAAAGGTCCATAACCGTCATGTGACGGGAAATCATCCCCCCGTCACAAATTGTCTGTACGCATAAGCTTAGTTGTTATGAGGCGAAACCATTGTCAATCTCGACAAAGAAAAAAATTAGCCAGCGGCGCGGGGCCCCTGGAAGCGCGGGGCCCAAGGCGGCTGCCTCGCTCGCCTTGCCCTAAGGCCGGGCCTGAGTGGAAATTAAGTTCATCTTAGAGTTGAAATTCGAACAAAATGTCAAGTGACATCCGTCGAATTCGCTGTGGCATTACACAGGATATTAAAACCTGTCACTAACAGCACTGTAAGGGCGCAGACGATATTATGATATAGGCCTATAGGCCTATATGTCTTTGAAAATTTAATTTGTCATTTTGTTCACACCTTTTGCCACCACGTGTTTGGTCTTGAGGGGCGCCGTCATGCAAACAAAATTAATGGGGGAACGGGAGACGGACTAGGCCTATGCCCCGGCCCGGGCCTATCGTTAATCTTCAGCAATTTATAATTTCGACAATCCCTATAGGCCTATAGACCCAGGTCTATTATATGGGTTCAGTGACGTAGAATGCTATAGGTGAAATAAGCTTATGGTGCAACCTTCAGTTACGAAGCCAAAGTTTGATATGTGTAGTGTAGGCCTAGGCTAATTGATCTCAGGAATGGTCTTCTTAAGGAAAGTAGCCTACGCGCAATTACGATGGGGCAGTTTACGCTCCCCACATGTCAAAACAGATTTACGGTCCTGTTCGAATTGTTAGTCGCATCACAAGAGGTCTTTCAGCTGGGTTCAAACGGCTTCGTCTTGATTCTCGAAGAATGACACCTACGTTCTTCGGTGAATTGTTCTGAGAATTTCTTTCACACCTTTCTGCACTCTCCTATCCTGTCCACTTATAGACCTATATACTCGATCGGTGACCTCAACTTAGGCCTACATCTCGACAGTGCTATTTTTTAACACCTCAACCATTGAACATCCTCTGTAGGCCTGAGTGTAGGACATTAGCCCGGGAGGACTAGGGCTAATTCCACCTACAGCTCTTTTGTACTCTATAAAGTTATGTATAATAAAAGACCTTTTGACAGGTCTGCACTGGAAAATTTTGAGGTGAGTAACCTATACAATAGTAGGCCTACACGCTACGGTAGAAAAAATCGATTTTTTTAGACATCAAATTTTTTATGGTGACCTTTTTTAGTTATCGCATGAGTTCCTGCAGATTTTCGACCTCGTAGGATAATGCCTTTATCGTGGCGTGAAACCTTTACTTTTTTTATTACTTTTTCTTCTTATATAGGCCCTAACTGTCTTTAAAGTTTTCTACTTCTAAGTACACGATGCCGATTTTTTAGGTGAGTACACTACACATAGGCTACCTACCCGCGTATACCCTCGTGTACAGCGCGCCCTGCTCATTGATGTTATCGTCACACCTACAGTCTACAGAACTTATGTGTTCTTCCAATCAGAGGCGTAGGCCTACCGGTATCGACCGCCCTCCGTATAGGTCTACCCTCTGACCGGAGGTGGTCCCGAAAGGAAGGGCACCTAAAAATGGCAAAAAATTACGGTAGGGGTATAACCGTATTAGTAGGTTAGTGACATGACGTTATTGCCCAATCCATGTCAGTTTTACTGACAAAACCGTGAAGTAAATGAGGAATAGGGGCCTACATACATGTACATGCACACTGTAGGCCTATATGTAGGTCTATAGCCTACATTATGACGATGATGAGTTCTCTGTCAGAAGGCAGGTTCATTGTCTTTATGCCCCATGGGGATTAGATAAGTAAGGTGGTTTCCCGTTGACTTCCTCACAGACAATAATTATTGGGTGAGCAGCTTGTCCAAGGTCGCTAAGCAGTGACTTGAAGTAGATTCGAATCCAAGGTGTGTGGCTTGATCTTCATTCGAACCTGCGACCCTTCGGTTACAATTAAGGCGCCGGACTTACTCCTACACCCACGTACGGCGTCCCACTGTACAATACGTAAAGTTCATATTATGAACTTTACGTATTGTATAAAATAAACAGGGCCTACCTCATTCAAGTTTCTGCATTGTAATTAGGGCCGCCGCTGCCTCTGACATAATTTTCGGAAGGGGCCACGTAGGCTACGCTCGTTGTTGCTCATGGCCTTGCTTCCAATCTCAACTCTGATCTCTTAGATTTCTCTGATAAACTTTTGCAACGGCCGACAAACAATCATCGATTCGATATATATATAATTATATATAATTATATATATATATGTGCACGCACATATATACATGTATAGCCTACTGTGAAGCGCTGATCATGTTTCACAGACTTCAGCCTGGACAAATTATTCCCCAAGGACCTTCTATTCTCAATTGCCTCTGACAGTAAGTTCTTCCAAAGAACCTGTACGCCTATTATTCTTCTCAAGCTTCATCTGAACCTCAGCAAGTCTCTATGTTATACTCTGTGAGTATAGCCTATAGGCTATACTCACTGCCAAACCTATTCGCTTTTGATGTTTAACGACATAATGTGTCATAACAAAGTTGACTAGTGTTGCCCTCCTCCTTTATTCAGGCTTGGGACTGGCACTGACAGAGTGCAATCGGGGGCCTAGTTTCGATTCTCACTCATTTATAATAGCACACCATCGACTTAGCCTACATGGCATGGCGTGAGGCACGTACGTTGTTTTACGGGACGTGCTCAAAGTTAAAGAGGTGATTTGAAAGGTTGTATCGTTGTCTGGTAACAATAGAAACTCGAGATGTCTGGATTAAACAAGACAACCAGAGACAGCATTTAGTCTAGCAGAACAAACATGTGTCGAATAATCATAACACGTTAATAACTACCTGACGATGATCAGTGAAGCAAAACATCTGGCACATCCCGATCTTTCATTGTTAGTCATTTATAGATCCCATGCAGATTGCCAATTCAGTACACCGGATAAGTTGCCAAGTATTTCCTCAAATGAATTTGATAATGCTAGAGATAACAAAGTAAACCATCCTCTTCTTCCTCCTCCACGTCCTCTAGCTTCGTCCTTCTCCTCTTCCTGTTCCTCCTGCTCCTCCTCCTTAATTGTTTCTCTCCTGGTCCTCCTCCTCCTGGTCGTCCTTCTTGCTCCTCCTCATCCTCTTACTCGTCCTCATTCTCGTCCTCCGCCGTCTCGTCCTATTCTTCTTCTCCTTCTCCACCTGCGGTATATTATCATCATATCGACTACAATCTCACTGTGAGTGTGAACCTTTGACCCTGTCACTCCTGTCTACATTGTGCGACTGCAGCTGATGACGTTTACAGCAAAATACTCTGAATTTAGACTAATTTAGAGCTGTGCAGTTTAAAGCTCAACCTCACTTCTTTGCATTTTCCTATCTTTACATAATAATTGATCTTTCTTTTCATTTCTATAATCTATACCGTCAGTTCCGTCAAAAGTCCTAATTCTCGGAAGAGAGCAGATATAGGCCTATTCGTTCTCATTATCAAGAAGAGAGTGCATGTTCTTCATTCTTAGGCTATAGGTTCTGACCGTTCTGTCACATTAGCTTGTAGGCCTAGGCCTATTTGCTTGTTGTTTTCACTTAACAAATTGATAACAGCTGCGTGTGTGGGCGGTGCATGCGTGCATGTGTGTGCATGTGCGCGTGCGCGCGCGCGCGCTCTTCACACACAGCGTAAGCTATACCACAATTGCAGCAAGTGAAAGTATAATGAGGAAATTGAGAGCAATACGATTATTTTCTTGTTGACGTTCGTGTTGTCAAAATCGGTCTATTATAGGACGTACTGGTTTGGTGCTTCTAAATGGGGACTGCGTTGCTTCGAGTTATCATGCAGTTTATTTGCATAATGTGTCTACATGTATTGCTGCATTTTTTTTGCTTTATGCAAGTTTGCATCTTTTTGTTTTGAGAAAATGGATGCTCGTATGCTTTTATGCATGAATCTCCTATGCAATGTCCACACTTTTGTTTGAAGTGCCATTCATCAGCAAGTTTTAATGGGTGCAAAAGCAAATGTGATATATAAATTGATTATAATTATGAACATTAATGCAGTTTAATGGTATAAATTGTGTCCATGATTTGCTGTATTTTTGTGCATTGAGTAAGATTTACATTTTTCAGTCCGGGTCAGTAGTTTAGATTGGTATAGTAAAACCTTTGCATGTATATTGAAACATTACAAAGTGTTGAAGTGTTTGTAGTCTTTTTTACTTTTTCGTGACACTGGTGCTGTAAAATGGCGACTGCGCCACTTCATTAGACATATCATTAATGTTTTTGTAACACATTTTTTACTCAACTGCCTGGAATTGCACAATTGTTGAATTTCATACGGTTTGGTGGTATACTTGTAGGTTTTTGTCTACTGAATGACTAGAAATTTATTTTGTCACTATGATATAATAAAGATTGCAATGCTATAACTATATATGCTATTTGTTCTTATTCAAATTTGAATTATGGCTATGATGTTGTGGTAAAGATCAACTACATGTTGAGAGGCATGGACGGAAACTAAGTGCATGTTAATAACTAAGTTACATTAATGCTTCGTTCATTTTAAAAGCACACCTCCTTACAGTCGGCTGTTTTTTTAATTAGTGTGCAACTTTATAACTGTGAAAAACTTAGGAACACATAGCAATCCACTGAATGAAATAAAGAGAAACTTTAGCAGTCCATATTCTTCACTTGGACTGCTAAACGGAAGCATTAATGTAACTTAGTTAGGATTACTGTCACTGACAGTAAAAATCGACGGCAGATCATTGTAAAATACAATCTAAATACAGTCCTTCACAGTGACCCTAACGACAAAATACTGTAAACCAGACCTGTTCTACAGATTATGACCGTCAAATAGTAAGGTAGAAAACTGCCGGATGTACTAGAATACTGTCGGGCACCGTTACACATGACCGTAAAATAGTACGGTAGAAAACTGCCGGATGTACTAGAATACTGTCGGGCACCGTTAAACATGACCGTAAAATAGTACGGTAGAAAACTGCCGGATGTACTAGAATACTGTCGGGCACCGTTAAACATGACCGTAAAATAGTACGGTAGAAAACTGCCGGATGTACTAGAATACTGTCGGGCACCGTTACACATGACCGTAAAATAGTACGGTAGAAAACTGCCGGATGTACTAGAATACTGTCGGGCACCGTTAAATGAGATGTAAAAACTTACTGTCGTGAACCGTTGGGAAAACGGTCAGTATCATAGCAACGGTCTGCCGTTTTTTTCGACGGTCTCGACCGTGTTCTTAGCTGCCAGTCCTTTGACCGTTAGATTTACGGTCGAAAGGCTAAGAGTGTAGGCTATATGCTATAATTATCCAGTTTACAAAACTTCAGTACCTACTTTCGGAGAAAGCCAAGCCCAAATATTTCAGTTGACCAGATCGATCTGGTTTCTGACATAGATTGAGCAAAATAGAGAAAAGAGGTCTGACAGCTTCATGAAGGGCAGTTAAACAATGATTCAATGGCTGCATGCGATGCATGAACTATGCATACATACATTACACAGAGGCATAGGCCTAACTCTGCCCCGCGCATCTCCTCCAATCCTCTCGAATTCTCAATTATTCTCATTCCTTCAATATGATGTTACTAATAATAGGCCTAAACTTAGTTTTGCAACAAAAGCAATAAGTAAGCAGGCAGGTTAGCACGAACGAATCAATGGTATGCCTATCGTGATAGATTTGATTATGGCTAAGCTTTGCAAAAGTTCACATACGTCAATTTGTCGGTGCTTGAAATTGCTGTGTCATATGTCACGAGGAGTATTTTAAGCAGAGGTCCGAAAAGTAGCGATGAACTTATCTGCGCGTCCTCTGTCGTCCTGTCTCTGACATTGAAGCGCGTCGGGCCCTTCGCTCCGCTGCGAAGGAACAACTGCTTGTTCCACGGGCTCGCTTAGCTACCAGACAGCGCCGAGCCTTCTCGGTTGTGGGACCGTCAATCTGGAATGACCTCCCCCCAAACCTCCATTTCCTCCACCTGTCTAGTCAATCTTTATTTCTCAAGTCTCTTAAATCTTTTTTCTGTGGTCGTGGCTGGGCTGGGAGCGCCTCTGAGTAGTTTCTTGAAGAGGCGCTATATAAATTCTAATAATGAATGAATGAATGAATGAATGAATGAATAATGAACTGGTGATGAACTACATGTCACCACACACATATAAAAAATGATGCATGGTGACCGGACACCATTCACACAATAGACCGATAGTGTTACACCGGTGGTCCTCTGTCAGGCTCTGTGGCTGGTGTGCTAGACCTCCTCTGATTTACTCGCTTCATTTCTTCAGTCTCTATGTAGTATAAATTATAGGCTAGATGCCTATTCCCTGCACACACACACACACGACTTCGTTATGCCTATTGCACATGGCTGTTCAGATAGACGACGTAGGCGGTAGGCCTATTATATGGGGGCATAATAATATTATACTGGACCTCTAAAGTTTAGAAAATCCAAAGATGAATGAAGTTAGACATGCTCCAGCAAACAATCAGACGTGTATCCGAAAACATCTAAAACCATTTCTTTTATAGGTTATAGTATGCTTCTTTTCCAATGATGAGCTGTATCATCCCCTCCGATCTGATCCTATATGGTCGCTCGACCCGAACCCCCTTTCGGGCTGCGCCTACGGACAACACTCTTGACTCGACACAACGCTCGTGAGTAAGCTGGTACCCCGCGCTTGTCTTTCGAGTACCGGTAGCGCTTTAGAAGTTTTTTCCTTTAGAAAGGAGCGGCTGATGCGGGCGCAAGCTTCGCCAGGGCCATAAGTCAAAGTAAGTCAGTTTAGAAGTTTGCAGATTACGAATTTACGATTACGATTACGATTACTAGTGATGATTGATGAAGCAGTATTTGTTCAGACTGTTCAGCAATAATAATAGCTCTAATTTAGCATATAATTTCTCAATATTTATAATTAGCCTATATGTGTGTAGGTCTTATCGTCTGTATGTACAAAAGTGTTGAAAATATTATAGGCTGTTTATATAGGCTATAGGCTAGGCTACGAGCCTACGAATGTGAAATATAGTGCGTTGTCGTGCCGTAAACAGTCCGTATATGGACTGTGCTTCGAAATGTTGTGTGAAGTCGTGTGTGTGACAGCTTTACGTTTGTGTGCGCTCTCGCATGCAAGTTTATTGGTACCAGCTTATAAAACTGCTTTGTTAGATTTGCAAGAACAAACGACGTATAGGTCTACAGTGAAAAAACATGTTTGCCTATAAAAAAGGTATAGGCTACTACTCAAAGTATGTGTTTTATACATGTTGTACATGACGAATGTAAGTATAATCATATACTACTTAGTTAAATTGCTGATTAAGAGTTGGCGATTGTAGCCTACAACGCTATATAGACTTCAGCCTATAAGCGAGCGTAGCCTATCTGGTGAACTTACAACTGAAACTTGCCATTCGTTGCTCTTATAAATAAAAAGCTGCCTTAAACACGACATAGGACAGGTGTATTATCAGTAGGCTAATTGTTGTAAAATGAGAAAAATCGGGACGTCCTCTCCTTGGGTGCATGGTAGATCTCAATGATTATAAATTATAGTTAACTGCAGCTAGATTGAATTCAAAAGGTGCTGGATTTCAGATCCGGTGAGATCCGGTTGAATTTAGCCATTGAATGATAATAGACCTGTGTATACAGGCATGCGTATGGTCTATTCATGAAGATACATAATAACATACATATATAATATATATATATATTATATGAATTATAATTTATGTGTTACACACGTAAAATGTATGTCTATGTAGCCTACGTAGGCTGTGTAAAGATATTAAATTATATACAGACACATATTATAGGCCTAATTCTTAGAGTATACACAAACATATCTATTATGTTGTAATATATTATGTGCTGTGTATTTGTGTGAATACAATGCAGAACGTGTATACAGATATAGTGTTGCCATCGACACAGTCGTTGGGTCGAAAGCAATTCTTAAGAATGGGCGACGCGCATACAATGATCATGACCGTCTATGGAGCTGCAGCTCAGCATAATGTGTTATGTCTGCATGTCTATTGCAGCACGCCATGCACATGTATGCCCTTGACTCTGCAGTGAGGTATGCTTGTGTGATGCAGAAGTCCTGCTTTACAGTTCTACTATTATAGACGTATAGTCCGTCCAATCGACTCTCCGCGTGCATGGCAGCAAGCGTTTCGGAGCATGCAACATGCATCCGAATAATACGTGTATTATCATCCAGGCTTTGCGTCCAGATCGACTCTGTTCGATTCGTCGCTGGTTTGAGAGGAGAATTCGCTGTTGATGACTATAATTATTGTGCCATTCATTTGATGGTCTCGCGTCGAGTCGATCTGTCTGCACTGCAATGGCTTGGATTATTTCATGTGAATTTTGAGTCGCCCTTTCACGAAAACTGAACGTAGGTTATAGCCTACTTGATGGAATCTTCGGAACGGATTTTCCGCTTGCGTACAGGATTCTTGGTAGGCCTATCAGACGCTGATCGATAGTCAATTAACTGAAGAGAACAGCTTACAATGAATTATTCAGCCTACCTGCAAAAAGGACTGGAGTATCATGGGCCTGGCCTGCCACAGAGGTGACGTTGTTGCAGGCTATACTTGTTGTTTCTTTGACGTATGAGTTCTCTCTCCGGGGGGTCAATAAACGACATTCATCTTCGCTATATGCAGACAATATTCGAAGATCTGTACATCGGGCACCTTATTTTTCTGTTATAGGCTACAAGGCAATAATATGACATCGCAGAGAAATGAGGAATGGCGACTCAAAGGGCATATCTAAAGCCTTTAATTTTCTTCGTAGCAAAATAGACTTGACTAGACTACTGTAATGGCAGCATTAGACATAGTCCAAGAGTAGAGTACTCCCCTTAGTGCGAGAACTATAGAAAGTTGTGCCGTTCACAGCAAATAAAATTATTCTATATCTTTTGAATTGTTTTAGGAATGTAAATATATCTTGAATGATAAGAGTAACTTTCAAGAAATCATCATCGAACGGCAGATGTACTTGCTATGCCGGTTTGCGCAGAGACCTTGACACTGAAATGAGTCTATACGACTTCAGGAACCTCTTTACGCAACCTGCTGTTAGTCTTCGACGCCAGCATGTTCCTAACAGGTGAGGAGGAGGCGCTGCAGATTGCAGTGACCGTTCCGCATAACAGTTCCACTTGGAACAGTTCCACCTGGAATGCATCAATCAAGGAACACAACTACTCCACCAACTCATCCACAAACGATTCATCGTTGATTCATCTCCATCCTTTCAAGGTGAATGAGGCAGCAGAACTCGCTCGGTTAGTGATCGTCGGCTTCATCTTCAGCATCTTCATCCTCGTCGCCATCGTTGGTAACTTCCTCGTCATAACGGCCATCGTAACAGAACGCAACCTTCGCAAGGCAGGCAACAATTTCGTCATTTCTTTGGCCGTCGCCGACGCCTTAGTCGCGTGTCTCGTCATGACCTTCGCTGCGGTCAACGACCTCACGTACAGGTGGTCGTTCGGTGCCATCTTCTGTGACATCTGGCAATCGTGCGATGTGATGTGCTGCACGGCATCCATCCTTAACATCTGCGCAGTCAGTCTCGATCGTTACATCCACATCCGCGATCCGCTTCGATACCGGAACCTCGTCACCCAGCGACGATCGCTGGTCGCTGTCGGATTGATCTGGATGATGTCCGCACTACTTTCCTTCCTTCCCATTCACTTGGGATGGCACCGTTTAGGAAAGGAAATGCCGAACGAGACAATGGCGCTGACAGACGATGTCTTTGCGGCATTCACAAACCTATCAGAGTTCGATGCTTTTTCAACGCCAGGATTCTACGATAGGCAGCAGCATATCGGTGAAGTCGTGGGTAGCGGCGGAGTGGGATCGGATGAGGAGGGTCCGGTCTGCCAGCTGGATCTGAGTCCGTGGTACGCGTGCGTGTCATCGACGGTCAGCTTTTACATTCCGTGCATCGTGATGATCACCATCTACGCTCGTCTCTATCGTCTCTCGCTGAAGCACCGCAAGTTCATGAAATCCATTTCCGTCGTGAAGGATCAGCAGACGCCGAAATCGTCGAATCTTCACATCTCACTCGCAGGTCTTGAACCGGAAGAAGAAGAGGAAGAGGAGGAAGAGGAGGAAGAGGTAGCGTGTGACCTTCCACCTACACCTGGAAGTAACGGACCTGGATCTGGAAGTGGTGTGGACGACCGTAGCGACCAGCAGAACAGTTGCTACAATTTCAACACATCACCCGCCGTTGTCACCACCTCAACGCGTTCGTCGATGCTCGAAGGTCTGAACCTGGACAGCAACAACAGCCGGCATTGGTCGGTTGGGTCCAGTTCCGTTGGAGTGGACACTTCGACGGGGAAGCGACGCATGCTCAACGACTTCCGGAAGACACTTGCCACCAGTCGCAGCTTCAGCGACTTTGAACGCAGCAACGGTGGAGTGACACAGACGATCCTGGAGAATGGACCAACATCCATAACACCCAATAATACTCACCACACCATGCACGGCCGGCAATACGACGCACTCAGTCAGGAGAACAACAGTCGGCATTGGTCGATGGGATCCAGCTACATTGGCGCCATCGATACTTCAGCCAGCAAGAGGCGCATCTTCTGCTCAAACCTGAGAAAGGCGATCGCCGCCAGCCGCAGTCTGAGTGACTTAAACCGCGGAGGAGGCGGAGGAGGAGGGACCGCCCAGCAGACGATCCCTGAGAACCGTCCTCCGTCTGTCATCAAGAACGAGCATCCACGACAGTCCGACTACAAGACTGCCATCACAGTGGGTTGTATCGTAGGGATCTTTGTGTTCTGCTGGGGTCCGTTCTTCATCATTAACATCATCGGATCATTCGGAGGGGCCATCTCTCCCGTCGTCTTCACATGCTTCACGTGGCTCGGTTACCTCAATAGCTGCGCAAATCCCGTCATCTACGGCGTCACGAACGTCGAGTTTCGAAGGGCCTTCCTTCGAATCCTCATGGGAAGCTGCTTCGCGTGGAGGAACAGGAGACGGTGGCGACGTCGCCTGGAGCTCTCCACGAGCCAGACCTCGGCTGGGAGAGGAGGAGGAGGAGGGACTGGAGGGCGTCATCGTCAGCGAGGCAGGGCAGCAGTCTGGAGGGAGAACAACAACTACCGTGAAGTGAGAACGTACGAGTCACCGCCACCTGCAGTGAACGGCCAGCGGTGAGGCGGTGAAGCAGACTATGAATAATTATTACGATACGTTGTTTATGATGCTCCTTCATGAGAAAAGTTTCTTCGTCATTCATCTGGTCAGCATCTCAAAACATAAATAGGCTGGGGTCATAAAATAGACTGGGGTCGGCCGGTCATAAATAGGTCGGCTTATATGCCCAAGGAGACCAGTCTACATATGCACGTCCCTGTGACGTCAGTCGCCAAATGGTCCATGCAAGACGCGATCGGTCACGGCTACATATCCGAACGAATTTATATTATTATTGCTGTTCAGTAGGGATCTGCAAGAAGAAGACTTGGAAGTCAAATCCACGTGAACTGCTGCGGTTATATTCTATTTTCCGGTCGGCTGCGCTCGGCTGCTAATCGCAGTCGATATCTCGATCGTCCGTGAAGGAAACGAATTGGTGGCCGACGTCAAACCGATCGTCCCCCCTCCTCCCCCCACCCCCCTGATCCTCCCAAACTTCTGTCCACCGAACGACGATAACATCTGTAAATGTCAGAATCTGATCACAATTGAGTAGTTGTCGTATTTATGGAGATGATAATGATGGACGCACTGCTGCACGATTATCGTCTGCAGCACATGCGAGATTGACAGACGTCAATCAAGATAGCCTACATATAAGCTTAGGCCTATATATTACGATATAATTATAAAGGGCCTATGTGTATAATGATATGAATATAATGTGTATATAATAATTGCTTGTATTTAAATGTATATGCATGTGTAGATATATGTACACCGTGATTCAAAAAAAACTAAGCCAAATTGTTTTTCTTATATCTCTAATGCCTGATAACATATCACGCTAAAATTTTCCATTTATTTAGAGAATTGGACCAAGAAAATTATTCCAAAATTTCATGAGATAAAGTTGAACGGATAAGAAGATATGAATATTTAAACTTCATATGCCGAAATTGCTGTTTACAAGCAATTTTCTGTCAGATTCAATTAAAAAGTAAGCCAAATTGTTGTTCTTATATCTCTAAAGCCTGATAATTTATCATGCTGAAATTTTCCCGATATTTAGACAATTGAACCAAGAATAGGATTCCAAAATATCATGTTATAAAGTTGAACGGATAGAAAGATATGAATATTTAAGCTTCATCTCCAGAAATGTCAGTTTTCAGCATGTCTGTTATGGTGTTCGTTGCGGTTTCGATGCTTGATAGTTTCCAATTTTGGTCTTCAGGGATCCTGGAGTTAAATTAACGGAGTAGGCCTATATTATCGCAATGTTCTGCTGTCACAACATCATCCACCTGTTATCAGAAATATATAGCCCCAGAAGGCTGCTTCCTTTTTCAACAGAACAGCGTCAGCCCACAGAACCTAGGAAACCATCGAAATGCAGACAAGAGAGACGTCAGACTTCATTTCTCCCACATCATGGTCTCCGAACAGCCCAGATTTGAATCATGTCGACTATAAAGTGTGGAGCACGAATGATGCAAGGCCGAATCTAGCAGACACCTATCCATGATATAAACGATCTGAAGCAACGCTTGTCGGAAGTGTGGGATGGCCTGGACAAGAGGATAATCGACGATGTTGTTGCCCAATGCATGGCGCCAGCGCCTCCAGGTTTGCGTGCACGCAGGAGAAGGACATTTTGAGCATGTTGTTTAATTAAAAAATCAAACCATACTGTTGGATCATATTGTTAGTTCAATTCTCTACATATCTGGAAAATTTTAGAATGATTAATCATTAGGCATTATAGAGATAATCAGGAAACATTTTATTGAATCTGACAGAAAATTGCTTGTAAACTGCAATTTCGGCATATGAAGTTTAAATATTCATATCTTTTTATCCGTTCAATTTTATCTCATGAAATTTTGGAATTATATTCTTGGTCCACTTCTCTAAATATTTGAAAAATATTAGCTTGATATGTCATCAGGTATTAGAGATATATGCAAAACAATTTGGCTTAGTTTTTTTTGAATCACGGTGTATAATTTGTATATGGGATATATAATATATGCACAGTAGGCTATAATTTATATTGGGCCTATCTGACACGACTTAGGCCTATCAACTGTCATTACAATTGAAACTTTCATTCTCACAATGCACTCCAGTAGGTGTTGAAAAAATCTGGTGCATGCTAACTGCATTCATCGTCCGGTTCTATTAAGCCAGTTCCTTGGTATAGCCTATTTTAAGAAAAATAGCGTGCTATTTTGTAATCTCTCAATTGTTCTCGATAGATGTATTGACTCTTTACCAGCACTGAATCAGGGATGATGTAAAATGAGCTACATAATAATAACTCTTTGATCATGTGTTTTGTCCAATGAATGACGTTCGAAATAAATCATAGATCATTGGACCGCGTCCAATAGGAATGATCTTTGCAGCCTTAAGAATGATTTGCCATGTGGCTCATCGATCGCACTGAAATATTGGACGAAAGTATAATAGTCGCTGTATGTATTATTGTGTATGCCTTTGAAATGTCTTTTATTAGTGAAATCCTAGCTTCTCAGAGCCTCTATTGAGGGAAGACTGAGGGTATTGAGAAAGGCGGATGAGATCAACATTTAAGAGAGAGAGAGAGAGAGAGAGAGACAGACAGACAGACAGACAGACAGACAGACAGACAGACAGACAGACAGACAGACCGACAGACAGACAGACAGACAGACAGACAGACAGACAACAGACAGACAGACAGACAGAGACAGAGACAGAGACAGAGAGACACAGACACAGACACAGACAGAGAGACAGAGACACAGACAGACAGAGAGACAGAGACACAGACAGACAGACAGACAGAGACAGACAGACAGACAGACATGTGTCATTGTCAAGAGAAAGACATAGGACAAAAACAGTGAGAAGACCTTCAAAAAGATCAGATTACAAAGTGAAATAAGAAATGACAAGGATTGCGATTGTTCACGAGACTTTGAGGAACGGAGACACATTATAATACACAAGCAGAAAGAACGATTAGCGGTAACAGAATGTTCATAAATAATAATAATTATCAGGCCTTCGTCGTATACGCTAGTAGCGACTTCTATATATCTGGATTATTATATTAATAAGCTCTATGAAAAAGCTTTTGAGTTCAGTGCAATGCAAAGATGTAGATTCGTTATTTTATTTGCATCTTCTGTCGTAATAATAACCCTAGTCAAATCTTTCTTTGTCCATTTCGTTCATTGTGCAGTCAATGCCTCGCTCCCTCCCTCCCTTTAATTTCCTAACCACTTTCAGAAGCTTGATAATAAACATTATATATTCAGAATATTATTATATTGCATTGTATAAATTCGAGTAATGACTCTTAATTACAAACTGCAATCAGTAACATAGGCCCTATAGTTTAAATAGGAACGAAAGTAGGTCGTGAAATAGATCTATTAAATTAATTGACTGTGTATCATAAAAGAATCGTTGATGTTGCCCACATTATTTCGCTACTGCAATACAAACTGCCGACATTTGATCGCAAACCGTGTCATTCTTCCGTTGAGAATAATATTATTGTTGCTCTAATCATGATCATTAATGAGGTTATTATAATACATTTGACATATCAAGAGCGGTACACGTGTCCTTTCCAAATCCCCCTCTCACCTTCTTGCCAGTGATGTAGTGGGGGGAACGCGGGGGAACGCCGTTCCCCCACTTTTTTCCAGGGATAATGGAATATTAATAATAATACTACTAATAATAATATTATTATAAAGAGCGTTCCCCCACTTCATTAAAGAGCGTTCCCCCACTTCATTTTTTAGGACTACACCACTGCTTTTTGCCTTATCTCCTTTAACTTCAAGTCCTTGAATTTCAGCTGGGACTTTGGTATGGATGGAAGCCGTCCCAGTTGTCATGCATGTTGGTGCAGTGGAAGCTTTCTGAAGTGTGCAGGAGAAAGTTCAATTATATAGGGTGGAAGGACCTTGCTCAATGCTCATGCATCTGGTCCCATATTTTGATCAGATATAATAGTTTCTTTGTTGTCCTTGGCTCTGTATATACTGCAGAAACCTTTGGCTCACAATCTAGGCCTGTAGAGTGTCTTGTGAATTTATGCATATTTTAGAAGTATTTTATTCTAGAGGTGTTGTATATTTGATTGTAAATGCTCGTGCTACCCTATTAAACAGCTATTGAAATGCTTGAGTTTATAGGACACCAAAATAAAAATGATTAAATAGGCTTCCCTGATTCATGCTCGTATCTAAACGCATGCATTCATGCGATAATGTGATGAATCATGCGATGGTCACAGCAGAATGCATGCATGGGCGCTCGCACATAGGAGCAAAAGGCCCACTTGCACCCCATCTTGGAATATTGGCACCTTTCCTTTTTAAACTATAGCCTTTTGGTTCTTAACAAATTCATTGCACTAGATCGAGCTATAATGAATATAGGCCAATCTAATGATGCAAAAAAGAAACTGAGAAATCTACATTATAAATTTTAAAAAAAAACTACACATGTCCTTAATCTTCTGATGCGAAAAAGAAACTGATAAATCTACACTAGAAACCTATCTAAAAGCTACCCAATGGATGTTATTAAAATTGTCTTTGTTTGAATGTTCAAGCTCTTTCTACAAATTTTAAACATGGCCATTGTGTTTTACCTCTCCTGCAAAAAAATATGCGAGCGCCCATGCATTGACAAACAAGTCTGAAACGAAGTCTGTAAATAATCAGTCATAGAGTTATGATCTCTCTTTCTCTCACTGCAAGTTTAGGCGAATAAATAATGACCCAGCTGCAACATGCTTTAGTCCATAATAGGTCTATGCATAGTCTAAGCACATAGCTGCATTATCTTCTAAGGCTAAACAACCAATATTCTTTGGGTCAATGCCATTCACGCAGTTGTGCCGACAAAATTTGTAAAGTTGCATGTGAACACTATAAAGTTTGGCTAGGAAGAGATAATGGCGCCTCGTGACTTGTATATCTATACCTTTTAAACTGAACACTTAGCCTAATACTCGATCATGACCTCATTAATTTCCAACACTATTGCACGGATGAGAAGTTAGGCTGCATGACTACACGGTCTATGTCACTATGTGTTTGGTGTTATTGGTCTACATGTTTCACAGTCCATGTTATTTACCATTCGCACCATTATTTATGATTAGATTCAATTTCAACTCACTCAGGCATGCAGCTATTTCAGCCTATACAGCAAAGGGGATATATTATTATGGGCGACTATGGCACATATAGACCTACGTGTAGGTTGCGTTAGATAGCAACAGAGCTGAAGACAGTCTCATACGGAGGCATGACACCAGACTGATCCTTGGGTATACGCATGTATAGGCCTATAGATAGTTAAATCAATATTAGGCCTACATGCATAATAGCAGATCTATTTACAAAGTTTTATGATATGCAACGCGAAAGTGAAGTAGAATCTAAGCAAAAAGTAAGTACCGTACAGCCTTTAATTGTTACTCCATTTGCAAACGCACAATGGCACATGGACAAATAATGCAATTTAGGCCTACCACGTAGAAGTAATAACAATAATTCTTGGAGGTATATGACAAGTTTAAAAAATAGAAAAAATACAAATTGGAGGCCTACAACGGCGCCCATCCCATGAAAGTGACGAAAGTGTTGAAGAAAGTGATGTTTGCATGCGGGTGATGAAGCTGACATCTCAAATTGACGGATAGAGACTATAGAAATTTCACTTATGAAGTTGTTTAAATTTTCTTCACCTACAATTCCACATTAATTAACAATGGACTGAAAGTTAGACTTTCCCAAAAAACTGAACCTGAGGCCATCTGCAGCAACAAAGCCATTTTAAGATCACCGATGGCAATTGTGCACAGTGAGTGTGCATTGTTGATACACGTAGCATATATACCTTGACACCGACGTACTGTAACTGTATAACCTATATAATTATTGAGTATGATTCACCTAAGTTAAACACTTTACAACGAAATTCTACATATTAAAATCATAATATAAAGACAAGTCGGCTGTAATCTACAGCAGACCGAATGACCTGTTCATTCAGTGTAGGCTATAGTTAAAAATTGAACTGGTTCGTTGACAAGATCAATACCCCTATAATTATTGCCCTCAACACAAAAGTCTATCATCACCCAACCCAGAATTATCTCAGTTCGTAATTCGTATGCCTACGTTGTCTGCAGGAGATTACATGTATAGCTCAGCGAGGGTTCAATAAGTGCGTTGCTTAATCCGATGCAGAAAATCTATAATTATTGGACTTCGATCTTAAATTGGACTTTGCTGGAAAGGAGAGAGACATAGGCCTGGGTGAGTGTTATAATTATCGACTGCGAAAAGTCAATGAAGACCAGGATGATTGGATTGAAGTAGGTATTGTAGTAGTAGTGGTAGTAGTAGTAGTAGTAGTGGTAGTAGTAGTAGTAGTAGTAGTAGTAGTAGTAGTAGTAGTAGTAGTAGTAGTAGTAGTAGTAGCAGCAGCAGCAGCAGCAGCAGCAGCAGCAGCAGCAGCAGCAGCAGCAGTAGCGGTAGCGGTAGCAGCAGTAATAGGCTGTCGTCGTCGTAGTCGTCTTCTTTATTCTTCGTAAATAGTATGTTGACTGAGTAATACATATATAATTATATAGATATATAATTATATATAATATATATAATTATATACTGATGGCGATTGATGACGATAAGTGCCCCTCAGTGTTCTGTGGATGACGGAGGTGATGTTGGGCATCGTGACACGGCCATTGAAGTGACATCACTCTGCATATCCCAGCATCATCACTCAGTCAACGGAAAATTGATTATTACATGTACATAATGTATACATAGAACACGTGAAGTTGTTGGGTTGCAGCTGATGTGTAAGCTGCTCAGGTTTCAGCGATGCAGACGCAGAAGCATTGGCTTTGGCAACACCCATCATTACGAATTAATTAACAGGTGTGGCTTTTTCAAATCCTTCCCGATGATGAAATGACTGATTACTGCCTTTCCGTATAAGCGTCAAAGCATCAAAGCGCTGCAGTGTATAACCATGCATAAACCATATAATAATACGTTGAAGCACGTGTGAGGACACTTTGATGATTCCTTTCGCTGAGGTTAACAAAGTCAACACGGTCAGAATGTCCACGTGGAGTTGATTGTGGAGGCGCGTTGGTGTAGTGGTGGGTTCGGTGCTTTCCGTGGAGCCGCAGGGTTCCAGGTTCGAATCCACTTCAAGGATCCGCGTATGGGCCCTGAGCAAGTCCTTCACTCGCAATTGCTCGTGCTCCTCGGGGTGATACTTCGATTCAGTGTCCGCGCTGTAGTCGGGAGCGCCTCTGAGTAGCGAAAAGAAGGGGTGCTATTTATTAGGCTATAGCAAATGCGATAAATAGATAAGTAAATTTAGTCGGTTTTATGACCCTAATTCCCGCATGCATCCTGTAGTATAGTCTAAGCTTATGTTTCTATCGATAGAAATGCTGCAGACTGAGGACCAGACTCAAGATGTTTATTTCACGTCTGTAAACAAACTGGTTTTCAAGAATGTCTAGAGCTGAATATAGACCTTGCCTATCATATAGAAAGAAAAAACAGATTTTGTGATTTACGATTACGAGCTCTTCAAAAGCAATCGTAATCCTATCGAAATCGATGGTGCAGCATAAATGTGCCATGACAATTTTTTCGTCAAACGGAACCAAATCAATTTATTATCAGAAACGTCGGTGATGATGATGATGACGACGACGACGATGATGATGATGATGATGATGATGATAATGATAATGATGATGATGATGATGATAATGATGATGATGATGATGATGATGATGATGATGATGATGATGATGATGATGATGATGATGATGATGATGATGATGATGATGATGATGATGATGATGATGATGATGATGATGATGATGATGATGATGATGACCATGCATCGTGGACCATCATCATCATCATCATCATCATCATCGTATCGTGTTTCGTGCTCTGTCAGTCTCCGCTGTCATGTGGCATCACGTCATCGTCCATTTGATCAGCCATCCAACAGCATTCGAAAGGAAATGTTGTTGTCGTCGTAGAATAATCTCTTGTTGTTGTTGTTGCTGCTGCTGACGTTGGTTCCTTTGATCGAGAAACTGCAGAAACTGGGTCTTACATCTTTCGTCTTAGAGAGGCAGGAAGAGAGCAAGCGACCAACCGGTGGGCAGAGGAGAGTTGGGGGTGGTGGTGGAGGTAGGGGTGGGGGGGGGGGGTCGGTGAATGCCACTGATCCAGTGGTTTTTGGCACATTCTGCGCCATATACAACCTGATGCCAACAAATTCTTTTGAATGCGTCGCTGTATATACATATAGAATTGATGAGTATATAGGTCTGTACTGGCTCTTGGACATAATATTAGAATGCCTTCGTAAATAGTTGATAGACTACACTGTCTGTGTATACATAGGCCTACATGTACGTCTATGCATGCAAAGTGAGAATTGCTAAGGAGGCAACTTCAGGGAATCTTAGTCTTTCCTAGAACCCCGTATATAAAAGTCTTAATTCCGCATCACAACTCCACATAAATAAACGTCTAACTCTCCAGTTATTTTCTAAAGTAGAGAAAAAGTAGCAATACGGCCAGAGAGGTCATAGTATATTCCGAAGAGCTTACGACCAGACGACTAAAAAAGTCATAAGTTATTTTGGCAGCGAATATGGTGTATTTCTTCCACATTTCGGCTGGATGACTAAAAAGGTCATCATATTTTTTCCGGTAAAGATCACCGAAAATCTTGCCCCCTCCCCGCTTCAAAAATTTCTGTATCCGCCCTTGACGGCCTGTCATCCCGAATGACAATAAACAAAAGATTATACATATATATATCTAGTGTAATGCATTGTAATACCTATTAGCCAGCTGAATATATATAGGCTAATGGTCATCTGCGCTTTATGATTAATAATAATTACGACAATTTATATGGCGCCGTAACACGGCGATGCCGTTATACATGTGGCATGGCATGCAGCATCCCGCGAGCATCCACGTCCCACAAATGGCGTTCATAATTAGATAAAGCTTCCGAGTCCCGACGCAGGACTAGTAATATCAATAGACAATCAAAGACGATGGTTTAACCTTTGTGAAGAAATAAATACACATTGGACGCAGTTTCTGTCTGTCTGAGCTACATGTATAAGATATTAATTAATCAATCGTGACATGCAACCACGAATTGGTAATCCAAAGGCGAGTTAGCCAATTGGTGGAATCTATTGGAGTGAATCCTCACGCAAACTGAACTACATGTATCATCTCTCATGAGTAGCTGTTGCCCCCGTCATGTCCTTCACAAAATCCACTCAGTTCTCATCCCTTCATCTGCTGTCTCATGAGGCTTATCACCAACACACACTTTCCATTAAAACCTCACCTCTCCAAGATCTCGTAATCGTATAATCTTAGTCTCCAAATTGCTAAAGCGCCACCCGAAAGCCAAGCGCAAGGCACCAGCGTATTCACGAGCGCTTTGTCTAGTCAGAAGGGTTGTCCAAAAGAGTCAGGTAGTCCGAAGAAGGTCGTAATTCGCTTCCCAAAGAATCAGATGTGGTATTATATATAGAGCATAGGATAGTTGTTAAGGTGCGTTGCGTTTAGGTCGAGAAGTGTGGAAGTTCAAGTGAGTGCCCAAAGAGGTGAGACCTTAGTTTTTGAATGGAATGTCCGAGAAGAATTAGTGATGAATAGAAGAGACTGAGGAAAGTGATGCTTTTATCCATCCTGTCCTCCGCCTTCCAAGTTGTCTCGTCCTTAACGACACCCTCCTAAGCAACTACTCTGTCTCCTCTTCCTGGTCACCTTGGTACTCTGATCTCCACGGAACATCGATTACTCTGCAGCCCCTCTGATAATACGCAACGCTCCTGAATACGTTGGTACCCTGCGTTTCGCTTTAAAGGTAGCGCTTTAGAAATAATTATGGCGTCTACGATGCAATCTCTTACAGCTATCGAAATCTTGTTCCTATTATAATACGCAGTTCGTCCACGTTTTAAAATTGACTCAAGTAATACTATAATATAGGCCTACCAAATGAATAGCAATTACAAATCATAATTACAAGGCCTCTGTCTCTGTTTCTGTCTCTGTCTCTGTCTGTCTGTCTGTCTTTATACATATTATATAATGTAAGCTTATATTATATACATATTATATACATATTATATATATATATAGGCGAGGGTTGGTTACTTTGCCACCCAAACTTAGATATAGCTTATACTCAGTATACTGATAGGCCTACTTAAAACTATTGACGATCAACACTTCCGGTGATGATGTCTAAAGACGTCATGCGTGGTGCATGTAATCGATATACGAAACTCAATCGAAGTCGCTTTAAAGACGACCGCCGTTGCAGTGCTACAAAGTACAGAGAGCTACAAAAGGAGACAGAGCTACAAAAGGAAGAGGCGGTCCATTCAATGTATCAGCTTCTGCCAACACATTGTGGGAGTCGCTTTGCATTAGTTGTTCATCAAACCTTTCTTCTCGTGTGGCTAAAAATATGTCCTTCTTTGTTGCGTTTCTTTAAATGTGCAAATATGTCAGCAAGTCCAAACGAGTCTCTTCCTTTGTCTGTCCGTCGTCCATCCATTTATCCATCTATCTGTCTTCTTGTGTTATTGCTGTGTCGATCTTTCTCCGTGAATTACACTGGCTTCCTGTTTACCTGTGAAGCGCCTCTTTCACTGCTTGTGTATATTATATATTATATATATATAGGCCTATATCATATAATATGTATAATATATTGCATATATACGGCGTTGCCAGCGATTTCGAGATGGAGCACTTTGCGCCGAAATCAACAACAACATTCGAAAGGATTACAATTGGACGGAGGAGTAGGAAAACAAGAGAGTCGATACCATGAAAAGTTTATGACTGCAAATCTATGCGTCTAATCCGTCGGAGCTGAAGCAGACAAACGGAAGGACGGATAGGAGGACGGATAGAAGGACGGATAGAAGGACGGATAGAAGAACGGATAGAAGGACGGATAGGAGGACCGATAGGAGGACAGATAGGATGACCTGGGTACTGGGGACGGACGGAAGAATGGAAAGACGGATAGGAGGACGGGGGTACAGAGGACGGACATACGGTCGGGCGTAGTCGCTGTTCTTCTCTCAGCCGGGGATTTACAGCCACCTGTTTGTCGTCTGCCATTTTTATCACGCGTGATCGATTGCTTGCATGCAGTTACGACTCTACATGGGCGTGGAGCTTTAATGCTGTTGCATTCTCATCCTCTTCTTCTTCTTTTTCTTTCATTCTTCTCCTCTTATCCACTTCGTCTGTCATTCTTCTCCTCTTATTCTCATCTTATCCACTTTTCCTCCCATTCTTCTTCTATTATTTTATTTTCTTCTCCGCTTATTCTTCTTTCCTTCTCGCATTCCTCTCCTCTTCTTTTGCTCTTATTTTGCTCTTCTTTTGCTCTTCTTTTGCTCTTATTTTCCTCTTCTTTTCCTCTTATTTGACTCTTTTGCTCTTATTTTGCGCTTATTTTCTTCTTATTTTCCTCTTATTCCGTCTTCTTCTTCTTTTCCTCACAGCACATTCTCCTCTTTTTATTTTCTTCCTTATCCATTTCATTCAAACGTTCTTTCTACATGTTCTTTATAAAAAGTGCAATCGGCAACTGGGTCGAAGAAGAGGCGTAGAAGAGGAACAGAATGCAAAAGGAGAAAAGCGGAATAAGGCACATTCTGAGTTGATGACATACACGTTGTCAGCGGTGATAGTTATTATACCAGTGCTCGACTGCTCGTGCATCTGCTGTAACCGTTGACACAAACGGTGATGTTGTCATGTTGACGGTGTTCGTCAAGTGACATGTACCGCAAAACGGTGGTAAAGTTTAATCCGTTCATCGCCTGTTTCATTGGAAGCACATCACATCGATGCGACTGAGGCCGCCTCTGATTCGAAGCCTAACCACAACAATGACTTTGGACAACAGGAAAATACAAAGCATGTGTTTCGTCAGCGTTTGTGGTTCTTTCATGTGAATTTGAGGATGAAAGGATCTGACAGAATCGAACTGAACAGATGAATTGGTGATTTCATGCAATGGACAGATTTGACAAGGCAGATGTTCATCAAAAACGGACTTACATAAAAACTGTACTAACAATGAATGACCAGACATCATTGCCAGTTACGCATTAAAACGATCGACACATTTTGTCTGGATAGACAAAGCAATAAATAATATGACGGCTATTTTTAAGTTTAGTCCGATGTTAGGTAGGCTACTTTTTCTCACAATAACTGTCTTTCACTGGTTGTCCTACAATGCAGATGCAGCTGCTGCTATAGAAGAGGGAGTGACAGAGACGTAAGCTTATACGTGGGTGCTGTGTCACATGCTGCGCATAATAATTATAATTATTGTGTCCCTACTGCGGGTGATGATTTGCCGTAACTTTTGATCTCTGGCTTTGCCATTGGGACGAATTTCACCGACGCAAATGACTCAACTCAGCATTGACATCAGGTGCGCAATGTCCTCGCTGTCTCTCTATAGCTTTATTTCTTTCAGTCTGTCTCTCTCCCTCTGTCTCTATTTCTCTCTATCGTCTCTATACCTCTGTCTGTCTTTGTGTGTGTGTGTGTGTGTGTGTGTGTGTGTGGGTGGGTGGGTGTGTGGGTGTGTGGGTGTGTGGGTGTGTGCACATGTGACTCTCTCTCTCACACTCAAACACACCTGCTCTAATCAAAAAACGGAGAGATGCTGGGAAGGAGGAAATTAGGTAAGAGGGAGATGGGGGTAGGGAGGGATGGAAAGCAAGGCCCTTGCTTTACCTTCCAGACCGGTACACATTTCCACATTCCAGTTTATATGTTTCGTCATGTTCAGTCCATCCTTCTTAAATCTGTTGCCTATAGCAATCACTAGGAAATGAACTCTTTTTGTATTTTATTTGTCTCTATTCAGTCTATTGTCCTATTGGGTCATATACACAGATCGGACAATGAAAGAATTCCAAAACAGACACTGGACTGGATTCCAACTGGCTGGAAGAGAAAACACGGAAGACCTAGAAAGACTTGGCGAGACACAGTCGCATAGGGATCTGGAAGACGGTGGAATGATGTGGGAGGAGGCTGAGAGGATTGCAGAAGACAGAGTGGTGTGGAGGAGCTGTGTCGCCCGATGCGCTATATAGCCTACCAGCGCGTGGAAGGACTAAAATCTACGGTAAGGTCTATTGTTCTTGCCGCGGAATCACGTTTTGTCTGGTAGGCACTATAGGCAGCATCCCTCTTTTGAATTTCTCTAGACATCACACAAAGTCAAGATTAAAAATTGCACAATCCTGTCACCTATCATTAATATTTTCATTATTCATTTCATTTTCGAGAATTTACATAGCGCCTGATGCTATTGCAGACAAACGATTCATCAAACGATTCATCAAACGATTCATCAAACGATTCATCAAACGATTCATCAAACGATTCATCAAACGATTAATCAAACGATTCATCAAACGATTCATCAAACGATTCATCAAATGGTTCGATTCCTTGCCGACCTATTTGTCCTCCACATTTAAGTGCGTCATCACAGTTGAACTAATTTCGTTCTGTTGTCCGATTGCGCTGTATATAATATAGCATGTAATACATTATTTATAGACACTAAAAACTTATAGTAAGACGAGATATCGGGCCTACTAATTTGGTTGAATACACACTGTGTACCCAACGCACGACCTACATTTTAATCCTAAATCTACAACATTTCGGTTTATTTAGCCTACTAAATAATTTACATGACTATACATTCAGCTGGTATTGCAGAGATGTAACATTGGTCCAGAAATTGGGGGATGTGGGGGGGGGGTTGTACACAAAATATCGCATTGTATCCGGTCCGCAACTGAGAAATCATTCTAGCGACGTCGCTCATGCGTCATACCTATTAATAGAAACAAAAACAACAACAAAAACAATAGCAGTAATAGTGACAGTGACAATTAATGATGAAGATTATGATGATGATGATGATGATGATGATGATGATGATGATGATGATGATGATGATGATGATTATGATGATGATGATGATGATGATGATGATGATGATGATGATGATGATGATGATGATGATGATGATGATGATGATGATGATGATGATGATGATGATGACAACGATGATGATGATGATGTTCATGGCGACAACAGCGACGATGATGATGTTGATGATGATGATGACGATGATGACGATGATATTGATGACGACGACAATGATGATGATGATGATGATGATGATGATGATGATGCTGCTGCTGCTGATGATGATGATGATGATGATGATGCTGCTGCTGCTGCTGCTGATGATGATGATGTTTATGATGATGATGATGATGATGATGATGATGATGATGATGATGATGATGATGATGATGATGATGATGATGATGATGATGATGATGATGATGATGATGATGATGATGATGATGATGACGATGACGATGACGATGACGATGACGATGACGATGACGATGACGATGATGATGATGATGATGATGATGATGATGATGATGATGATGATGATGATGATGATGACGACGATGATGATGACGATGATGATGACGATGACAATGACGATGCTGCTATTTGAGTGTTTTGAATTTTTAATGAAAATAGTGAAAGCCTTCTTTCGACTTTTCTTCTGGCCATGAAAAGTGAGGATCATACAGTATCGTTACTCATTAATTTTAGTTCAGAGCGCAGAGGTAGGAGTACCATTGTTACACCATAAAATGACCCCTATACACTGTGCATACACTGGTGCTTGCTTATCTGCCAAATGCTGATTTATTTCTCTACGCGATGTGGAAGAATCTATGTCGACAAGAAAGCCTCTGCAGTCGCTGACAACAAGGCAATAGATTAGCAGAATTATCTCAGACAACGGAAGAAATCGAGGCTTTGTAGCATCCATATAATAATAATAAAGACACAAACATGCAGGCACATGCACGCATACACAGTACACACACATGCATATACACACATACATGCATACATAAATTAACACAATATAATAATATATTGATGCGCACATGTCAGGCCCATATATGCACTCACAGATAAATATAATTATAGATGTACATGTATTTATACGCATACTTTATATACATGACGTTTCTTTTGATACAGAAATTCTACCTGCGTGCTGCGTTTCTTCATGTTTACAACAGTAATGCAAATGCAAGGTATACATTAGACATATACATCTACATGTATATGTACTAAGTCTAAGTATAGTATTATCGTCGATAAAAGCAAATTACAGCGTAAATACATACGGTAATTACGGTATGTCAATGCAGGCGCATGCGCAGCTGAGCAAGTCATTTAAAGAGTCGATTAGTCCGAATCAGTGACATGCATTGTCGTAATGTGTTGTGTTGTCTTCCTGTACACGTGACTGTGTGTCGATTCGTCTGCTCGACAGCACACGTTCATTGTTGTTGTTTCACGTCACTTCAACGTCATTGCAATTATGCGCTCCATGCTTCACTTTCGCTGTCAATAGTACAAAATTATATGCTGTTCAATACAATACATGCATAGTTCTGTACATAACCATGGCGCTGACTTGCTGTCAAGACGATTGTTCTGTTACGTAGTGGTTTTTTTAAATTTCCCGACATAAATTTAGGACTTGGCTAATAATAATAATAATAATAAAAATAATAATAATAATAATAATAATAATAATAATAATAATAATAATAATAATAATTATAATAATAATATGTTGAACATTCCTTAATCCGTCTCTAGGTCCGCTGTAATAAATTTGTGAGTGGTTGACCGGTGGGTCTTCACAGGAGCCCACAGAGGGGTCATTGGAAGGTAATCACTGCACTCGGACCCGCATCAGCCTTAATGAATTTGATTTGTAGGCTGCTATTAGCGCCATTGTAATTGCAAAGCTGTCTGCTCAGTTGGTAGTTAAGTTTAATTAAGAACTTGTAAATGTAAAGCGCAGTGCGTCTTGCAGGCGTTTCAATAAAGAAAAGATATTATTATTATTATTTATTATTTGTAGTGATGCTGTAAGAGTTTTTCTGAACAGGACCTCCACATTTTCTTAATTCGGCCTTCGTTCGCATTGGTCAACTGAACTTGTGCTGCATAAACAGCTGTTAAAAAGTACAATTATAATTAAACTAAGCCTAACGATTACGTATAAGCTATAAATAGTATTAGCCTATAGGCTTAGGCCGTGTATCGTAGCGAGTGAGCTATAATAAATGCGGTCGAGGGCGACTGGCATCTTCTTCAATGGAGACTGTGATGATAGAAATGTCGTCTCTTCTTCGATCGTAATTGATATAAAAAACCTTCTTCTTTCCGGCTCCTTGTCTCATTAGCGTCCCGCAGAAGGATGACAGCAGCTAACGGGACTATCGCATAGGATACATTCAGTCAAGAGACCAACATCTGGGACTGTGTGATGTGTTTAGTCCAAGAATAATGCTATAGATGAATCTTGCAATTGAAGCATGTATAGGCCTATTGTATATAACGTTAGTTAATAGTTCTGTAGAAATGCTAGTTAAAGTCGCTGCCTTCAAAAATAAATTTGTAGAAATGCACAACCAAAAAGTTTTTCTAGCGCGGCTTTGTTTGGCAAAAATTTTCTGAAAAATTTCAATTTTCCCCAGAAATGTCTCAATTCGGCGAAGAAAAAAGCCGATGACTTTTTTTAGTCCTGCACTTGAAAATTTTGTCGTTTCGCGTTCCTACTCCTTATTTTTCACTGCACAGATCCTTCGTTCTTTCGTGATGAACCGGCTGCAGTAATTATTATCTTCGTCTTCTTCTTCTCTTCCTTCTCCGCACATTCTCCTCTTTTTATTCTCCTCCTCCACATAACTGCTTTTACAACTTCATAAATTCATTTACAACAGCGCATTTTGTGTAGAACTGCACGTTAAAAAAGCCCTGATTAAAGTCAAAGATCAGCTGCGCTTAAGTGAGGTAAATCATTGATATCTCAGGCTGTTTAATGCGCAATAACAAGTGCTCATGCATACATACATACATACATACATACATACATACATACATACATACATACATACATACATACATACATACATACATACATACATACATACATACATACATACATACATACATACATACAATACATACATACATACATACATACATACATACATACATACATACATACATACATACATACATACATACATACATACATACATACATACATACATACATACATACATACATACATACATACATACATACATACATACATACATACATACATACATACATACATACATACATACATACATACATACATACATACATACATGCACGTGCTAATGCAAATTAGATCAGTCAGTCACGTATACACTACAATATAAAATACCTCTCAGTGAGACAAAAGAGTCGCTGTCATTTTCTCTAACGGTTGCTTTGCTTGACAAAAGAACGTCAGTTTCACGTGTTGTGCGGACATTAGACTTCAAGATGCAGTGCAGTTCACGTAGACTTCAGACAGCGTTACTCTGGGATAATTAGGAATTAATTAGGAGTTAATTAATTAAAAGGTGGTCCGCATTGTGCAACAGATGTCGACTAGTCACCAACTCCGAGTAGCATCTGTGGACCAAACGACGATCAACATGAAGCAGACGATGACATCATCATCCACACATCTTAGAACAGTTGAGAATATTATGCTTCGCTGCAGACCCAGAGCATTAAATGCATCATTCTGTTCAAATTCTTACTTCATCCATTGCGATCTGGACGCTCCTCCTTCTCTACCTTCTTCTTCTTCTTCTTCTTCTTCTTCTTCTTCTTCTTCTTCTTCTTCTTCTTCTTCTTCTTCTTCTTCTTCTTCCTCCTCCTCCTCCTCCTCCTCCTCCTCCTCTTCTTCTTCTTCTTCTTCTTCTTCTTCTTCTTCTTCTTCTTCTTCTTCTTCTTCTTCTTCTTCTTCTTCTTCTTCTTCTTCCTCCTCCTCCTCCTCCTCCTCCTCTTCTTCTTCTTCTTCTTCTTCTTCTTCCTCCTCCTCCTCCTCCTCCTCCTTCTCTTCCTCCTCATCATCATCATCAACATCCTCCTCCTCGTTTTCCTCGTCCTCCTCATCCTCATCCTCATCTTCGTCCTGCTGGGCTTCGCCACCAAACGACGACCATCGTCTTCACCCCCCTCTTCGTTCGTTGTCCATCATTAGCGTGAACAGATCACGTGGTGAGATCACGTGGGGCGTCGTCGTTCACAGAGGTCTTCGCTTCGATGCGTCGTCTAGACTCGAGTCTAGACATCCGTCATAGATGACGATCAGTCGCAGGTGCTGCTGGTGGTGGTGTGGTGCTGCTGCTGGTGATGGTGACGGTGGTGGTGACAGTGGTTGTGGTGGTGACGGTGGTAGTGGTGGTGATGGTGGTGGTGGTGGTGGTGGGGTGGTGATGGTGGTGCTGCTGGTGGTGGTGGTGGTGGTGGCGGTGCTGGTGGTGGTAGTGGTGGTAACGGTGACGGTGGTGGTGGTGGTGGTAGTGGTGGTAACGGTGACGGTGGTGGTGGTGGTGGTAGTGGTGGTAACGGTGACGGTGGTGGTGCTGGTGGTGGTGATGGTGGTGGTGGTCGCTCCCTCTAGAGTCAGCGTCAGCCGAGCAACAGCGAACCTTCCCTCGAATGACCCCTCCCTCACCCCCACCGATGGCCAGACATCCCCGCCCGCCCACGCATCACGATTCTGCGGGGTGGGGTATAAAATTAAGAGTAATGTGTGGGACGAACAGAGGTCATGTGACAGAGGTCATGTGACAGAGGTCATGTGACAGAGGTCAGAGACGGGTGAGGCGAATCGACGACGCATGAAGGTACACGTGGCATTTACATAGCGCCTTTTAATGAGGCATTCGCTGAGACCATGGTGTAAGAAGAGGTACTACAGCGTTCAAGGTCTCAGCGATGATCGGGAGGGTTGTAGATAATCAAGCGCAAACAGACGTCAGACTCCGATAAAAACTTAAAAACAGGCGTGTATATAACTATATATATATATATATATATATATATATATGTGTGTGTGTGTGTGTGTGTGTTTTGGGGAAATAAAGTGTGACTGGACACGCACTAAGTTTCAAATCTGGATGCCGTCCTGCACCTATTGGACATAATTATAGACCTATTATACTGTGTCTGCAGGACAGGTAGACCTGGTAGAGTGGTAGACGACGAAGGCACTTCCAATTACTACATTCTAACTTCTGAACACTCGTGACAGCTTGGATATCATATAGGCCTAGATATAGGCCTAGCATCATAGCGACGTAGCCAAAACGCAATCGCATGTGCAGCATAGTTTTTTTACATAATTATAAAAGAGCGGAGATAGAAGACGAACAAAACACATTGATATATCATTTTCATTAGCACGAAGTACATAATAAGCTGATTGATTGCCGTAGATTATATAGCTCCTTAATTCCTCATCTCGTCAGACTCATCAATTATCTGCACTGCACAGACATTACAATAAGTTGATGAATCTTCCACGTCTGAGGATTACGGCTTATAATTATGGATCTACGTCGACTGAGTTTTAATAATTTAAGACTCCTATAGCCAAAAACAAAGTCTCGGATCGTACATATTAGCCTATATCCTCTTCCTCTGCAGTCTGGTTTCCACCATCGTCTGGAATTATAATACTTCTCAGCTGTTACGTCCATAAAATTAGTCAAATTAACGTCAATCACTCTGCAGTCATGGCTGGAAATCTGTAATTATTATTAATCTGCTTCTCAGCGACATTACCACCGCATTTTGAGTCTTGCTATAATATGGCGCTACAGAAAACACCAAACGTTAATCCAGCGTTAAATAAAACAATAATGATAATGACGTCATCAGCTGATATCGTTGAAACTTGTTGGAAGACGATCGTCTAAACTCTAAATTAAAAAAATTCATAAAATTAATATTGCGAAAATTTATTTATTTTCGTAACCGTCAGCCTTCGATTTCTACATCTTTTCGAAATCAACAGTTTGTGACTACGATGATCGTATTCGTTGAAGAAAACCCATACAGGAAACCAAGTAATTATAGATTTTCTCGCTTTTTGTCAGCGTCTTAAAAAATTTCGCCGTTAGCCGTTGAGACCACGCGACGGTTACTAATGGCAACGTATTTTGTAAAAGGTGTAGATTTAGACTCAGAGTACATACAGTGGCGGGGTTGGGCCTATACTTGCCATTTGAATGGGCGTCACGTTATTTAAAGTTTCCCCCGTATGGTACACAGAGCGTGATGATGAATATGATGCGATGATAGCCCGAACCTAACAGAGGCGGTAGCTGTTCAATATCAGCCAGTCGCGTCAGGGTGACGGGTGTTATTAAGCAGGTCGACGAAATTTAATGTAAAGACATTCCTAACAGGCACCTTGAGTAATCATCAAAGCTATTCCCACAGCACCCATCATGAGTGGCCAAAGCTATTTCCCAAGTGGCACCTACATGTATGTAGGCTGTATGCACCATTTGTGACTCTTTCCTTAACACTCGCCAGGTGTCTTGAACGATTCAGGTCAAAGATGGATTTCTATGTGGAATAATGGATTGGCTGAATCGTGAATGGATGGATAATTAGGTAGATACTGCATGGATAGCTTTTTTGGTGAAAAAGAATGATGGATAGATGTCCGTTTGGATGGTTTTTAGATGGATTTTTTATAACTATGGATGGATGAGTTGTTAGATATAATTATGTACTTTTATGTTGGCATAATTCTGTGTTGCTTGATGCAACCTGGATGGATGGATGGACGGACGGACTGACGGACGGACGGATGGACGGACGGACGGACGGACGGACGGACGGACGGACGGACGGACGGACGGACGGACGGACGGACGGACGGACGGACGGACGGACGGACGGACGGACGGACGGACGGACGGACGGACGGACGGATGTATGGACGGATGAAATATTGGATGGATGGATGGATGGATGGATGGATGGATGGATGGATGGGTGGGTGGGTGGGTCGGTCGGTGGGTCGGTGGGTCGGTAGGTGGATGGATGGATGGATGGATTTGCTGTGTCGATTATATTTAAGTCGTCTTTGTTCTTATGTTCTCTTTCATCTCGTTCTTAATTATATTATTTCTTTGTCGTCTTCGTTCGTAGTTATGTTCTTCATTAGTCGCCTTCGTTCTTCATTACCCTCTATCTTTAAATTTTCGTTCCTAATTACACTTCTTGGTTTTTTCGTTCTTAGATACTTCTTCTTTTCATTTTTAATTGTTTCCTTTCTTGTTCATTCTCGTGCTTAGTTATGTTCTTTTTCGTTTTCGTTCTTAGTTGTGTTTTTTCGTTTTCGTTCTTAGTTACTTTTACTCTTGTTCACTTTTGTTCCCACTTCCCAGTTACGTTAATCTTTCTTTGTCGTTTTCGTTCTTATTTTCTTTCTTTCTTGTTTTCGTTCTTAGTTATGAAGTTTTTTGTTCGTTTTCGCTCTTATTTAGGCTATGTTCGTTATTCTTCGTTTCCGTTCTAAATTATTTTCGTTTTCTCTCGCCTTCGTTCTTAGTTATGTTTTTGTTGCTTGTTTTCGTTCTTCGTTTAAGTTCTTCCTTTTTCGTTATCGTTCTCAAATATTTGCTTTCTTGTTCGTTTTAATTCTTAGTTATGTTCTTTATTTTAGTCTTCGCTCTCTTTGTCTTTCTGTTTCATTTTGGATCTTATTATCCTCTCTGTTTCGTTTTTGTTGTAGGATATTTTATTTCTTGTTCGTTTCCGTTCTTAGTTTTGTTTTTTCTGTTGGTTTTTGTTCTTAGTCATGTTCTTCGTTTCCGTTCTAAATTATTTTCTTTTTCCTCTCTTTCGTTCTTAGTTATGCTTTTTCTTTTTAATTTTCATTCTTTGTTATTTTCGTTCGTGTTCGTTTTCGTTCTTATTTATGTTTGTTTCTTTTTTCTTTCTTCGTGGTTGGGCTGGGAGCGCCTCTGAGTAGTTTCTTGAAGGGGCACTATATAAATGCTCTGAATGAATGAATTACTTCTTGCTTCGTTCTTGGTTTTGTTCTTTCGTGTTTGTTTTTGTTCATTGCTTTGTTCCTTCTTTTTCGTTTTCGTTCTTTGTCATGTTACTTTCGCTTGACGTTTTCGTTCTTAGTTGTGTTTATTTCTTTTTCGTTTTTGTTCTTGCAAGCTTGGTTATACTTCTTTCTTGTTTCTTTCGTTCTTAGTTATTCTTTTTATTTAATTTATATTTTTTGTTTTGTTTCTTCTTTGTTGTTTTCGTTTTTTGTTACGTTGTTTCTTTTCGTTTCGTTCTTAGCTATGTTCTTTCTTTTTAGTTTTCGTTCTTTGTTATTTCTTAACGTTTCCTTTTCTTGCTTAGTTATGTTGCTTCTTCTTTGTTCCGTTCTTAGTTATGTTCTTTCTTGTTCGTTTTGTTTTCTGTTGTGTTCTTTCTTTTTGTTTTTTTTTCTTAGTTAAGACTTATACTTTTAAGACATACTTTTTTCGTTCATGGTAATTTTGTTGTTTTTTTCGTTTTCGTTCTCATGAGCACCTATTTTCTTTCGTTTTCGTTGCTATTGTTATGATCTTTCTTTTTCATTTTCGTTCTTAGTTTTGTGGTTTATTTTTCGTTTCGTTGTTAATTATGTTCTTTCTTGTTCGTTTTTGTTCTTAGTTGTGTTCATTTTTCGTTTTCGTTATTGGTCATGTTTTCTCTTTGTTGTTGTCGTTAGCTGTTTCTGTTTCACTGTTTTTAGTAAGCCGGTCTATATAGGCCTATGTTCTTCTTGTTCGTTTTGTTCCTAGCCTTTAGCTGTAGGCCTACGTGTTCTTTTTTCGATTTCGTTTTTCAGATAAGCTTTCTTGCTTGTTTGTTTTTGTTCTTAGTTATGTTTTTTATTAGTCGTTTTCGTTCTTTGTGATATCCTTTCTTTGTCCTTTTCCTTGTTAACTATTTTCATTTTAGGTTTTTAGGGGCCGTCCATAAAGTACGTCACGCTCCAGGGGGGAGGGGTGTAAGAAAGGGTGACAGTTTGTGACAGAGGGAGGGGGTCAGGCCATGTGTGACGTCACACATTTATTTGTTTTAAATTTTATTTCTAATTCTTTTTTATATTTTTTAGTAGAATTTAATAGCTTTAAAAATATTTTTCAAAAATTTTGTGAAACATTTGAATTAGTTTCATGTCAAAATAGCATGAAATGCATATCCCTGAATGTGTTGTTCACGATTCCTCTCGCTAGGAGCGCTAGTAATGCTGTTGCGAAGCCTTGTTTCAGGCCTATGTATAGCCTTGCGGTGTTAATTTTTTTAAATCGAAAGTGTGACGTACTTAAAGGGGGTCCGAGATTTGTGACAGTTTGTGACAAGGGGGGGTCAAAAATAGCGTGACGTACTTTATGGACGGCCCCTTAGCAGTCTTAACAGACGACAATCGCCTTAATAGTAGGCCTAGCTGCTCTACCTTTTCCGAACCTCTGAAACGGTGGAGATAAAATATTTTCGCAGTGGTAATAAAATACAAACCACGAATGAGCTACGGTACAGTCGTAGTTTTTTACACGTAGGCCTACGCCACCTAGGCTAACATAGGCTACATAAGCAGATGAACTCGCATGCACCCTGCCGGTGGCAGTTCCAAGCCTGAATAAAGGAGGATGGCGACACTAATCATCTTTGGAATGGTAGTGTCGTTAAACAGCAACAATTAGGCCTAAACCATACACACAATAATGCTCGCTGCGGCTCCGCATGTCTTGTTCCAAGTCGCTTCGATTTGCACTCGAATTTTCAGCATAGATTAAAACAAAGCTCGAACCATGTTCTACTTCCATTATTGACCATTAATGCAACTCTGAAGCACCTTACTGTAACTTACTGTAACCTTAATTGCTAACACTGGTCCACGATCGAATGAATAGCCCAATTCAAAACTACAGTTTTATCACAGTATAGCCTATACTGTGGTTTTATTGAAAGGAATGAAAAGAATCAAGAATTGAGCCAGAGCATTTTATTTAAGAAGCAGCGCTAAGTGTAGTACCGTGTAGCTTTACGTAGAAGTATGTGGGTTGGTTGGCATGGTAGGCGTCAAGGATGTTTGGTGGCATAACAAAGATAATGGGAGGGGCATCCTCTCGCCCACCATTTTGTTGTCATGTGCGAGATATTTGGCATGTATTCGTCCGCGAGGCGCAGTACTAGTCTAGCAGTGCATACATTATTTCTATTATTGACCCTGAACCTATCTATCTTTATGTGCAATGTGCGATATTATTTATGCATAAAACACGTTCATTTACGGTCATGGAATAAGTCCTGATTGTATTGACAGATAGTTTAACTGACATCTTTCAGAATATTTTGCGATGCGGAACGAGACAACAGTCGTGCTACGACTTTCTTCATTCAAGAGAAATTTCGTAAATGCGTAACAGCACGGGATGGTGTATTCATATTTAAAGAAATATACATTAAACAGATAGACTTAGATTTCGTATAATTCGACGTTTACAAAATCGGCAATGCAGCTTGAAGTACCAGAAGTTGATTAGTATGTCAAATGTTATATCTGACAGAAACAGTTGAGTGTTTACGAATGTTACCACACTAAGTGCGTTTGTGCGCTTTAGATATGATTCATTCATTGATTCGTGATCATAAATGGATGAACGGATTTCATTGCATTTCTCTACGATTTCTGTTGCGTTATGCAGTAGTTTTTCATGTTAACTTTGATTAGAGGTCTTATCGATAGTTTATCGAAATCGTTTTTTTCGTGATTTGTCAGAATATGTACATTGATGGGAAAACTTTCTGCTTACGAATCAACCACCCACATTCGACATACTCGAAATAGCATAATACGTCACCGCATGACGTCAGGTCGTAGTATTGGCAGTGTAGTAGATTGTATTGTTTTGGACGATTAGTTTCATTCGATAAGATTGTAATTTGTACCGGGTTCGACGCCAGATTCTGTCGATTGACCGCTTGTCATTTTTGGACAGAAAAAATAGCTGGGCGAACATTAATTAGCCGATTCTTGAGACAAGGAACCCTCCTGGATGTGCGGAAGTCCTTTTTAAGATTATAAATTACAGACACTGTGCGCAAAATAATATTAAACAGTTCATCATGTTTTAATAATCTGGTCAATCAGTACATGGTTTGGCTGACACTGTTGTACAGCAGGATCATTGTGATAGCTCCAGTGGTTTCTTGCTGATTGCCGGATGAAGTATCCAGCCATCTTTGGTGGTATGGATGAAGCTGGAAGGAATGGATGCCAGCCGATGACAGTCCAGGCAATTGAAGTCGACGTCTTGAAAGCCTTACTTGATGATCCTAAATCATCAATTCTGCTGATTGACTGTCGCCCGTTTCTGTCCTACAACTCTGGACACATACGTGCTGCGCTGAATGTGTACTGTCCACCGATACTGCGTCGGCGGTACGGCCGAAATGTTCCCCTCGATATCATCCTCGGGTCCACAGACAGTCGCAAGGACGTAATGGGGGGACAGTACGGCCTCGTTGTTGTCTACGACGAGTCAACATTTTCTGAGGATGGATTGATTGTGGAGGACTTTGCAGCCGTGTCAACGACTTCAAAGGCCGACACTTCTAGTCACAATCTATTCCTCGTTCTACACAGCCTTGCCTGTGATCTGTCGGAGAAAGTTGGTGACATGTCGCTTCGTTATCTAAACGGTTTGTTAGTTTCTTTGTTTCTAACATCTGTTATATTCTTCTTCTTTATGTTCTCTGCCGTCAGGCAGGTTCGTATGTCCAACGACGCCATTTTTCTCTGTCCTGAGCTTCTCTTTTCAGTCCACTGTATCCCTCTTCTGACAGCATCCAGTCCAGCAGCATTGTTCTTGGTCTGCCTCGCATCCTTTTGCCCCTCCATTCTTCCCTCAATGATGTCTTTTAGTAGGGTGTCGCTCCTTAAGATGTGTCCTATCCATTTCTTCTGTCGCCCACGTATAGTGTCCATCAGTGTTCTCTTTTCTTCCACCAATTGTAAGATTTCCTCTGTTATATATTAATGAGCACTGTATTTGATACAATGATGTGCCTTTAAGTTCTGTGGCATTTTCTTTAATGGACTTTGAACACAGCGATTTTTTTTTAGAATTTGTAATTTATATTATCTTCTGTCACTTTAGCAGTAAACTGTTGGTACATGTTTGTGCCCAAAATGTGTTTTAGACTACTAAAGTTTAGTTGGTTATATTGTATTATTAATGTACGTGTGAAACAACCATTACGGTACAAAGCTGCAGTTACAAACGTATCAAGTATCATCAATGATATCTGGGAGGTTTAAATTAATAGTCTTGCATAAGGAGATACTGTGTAGTGTTATATATCTTTACTGCCGAGAAATTTATTTTTAAAATCTGTTAATTTTCCTATGTGTCCGGAACATTTTATGCAAAGACAATGCATTAAATATTCCTGCTTCAGTGCTTATCTATGTTGTGTATGATTATATGTATATTTACATACAAGTCTTATATGCACATTGCGCATAATGGCTGCAAGTGAAAGCTTCCATGGACATTGGACATTGTTAAGGCGTAAAAAAAAAAGTGTTGTGTTTCCGGTAACGCGACCGACCCATTTTTACGGCCGCGACCCAAATATTTTTGTAAAAAAATTTTATTAAAAAAATTTTTGTTTTCAAAAAAAAATTTTTTTTCAAAAAAAAAATTTAATTTTTTTTTCCAAAAATCTTTTTTTAACATTTGTATTGACATAACATAAGAGACGTCAACAAAATAAAATTAATAGGACTGTTTCTAGAGCTGTTTTAGGTGCAGACAGTCGGGAAATAGGCAGTTTATACTTGCTTAGAACACGTACTTTGTTTCAGCGTGCAAAAAAGACTAGTGGGGTATACTTTTTCGGATAGTCACTGCATAAAAATATTTTACAAAATAAAAATATTTTCCGACCTACCTACCCAATTTTTTTTAGCTCTGTTACCGGAAACACAGCATTTTTTTTTTAGGCCTAATGTAATTTTGTCTGCTTACGGTTCTATATTAACTAGGCGTTTAAGATATTTTCATGGTCTTATTTCGACCCTGTAGGCATCTTTTATAAATAATTATTTAATTCTTCATTTCTATAAGCACAAATTGTGATGTGTAATTGTTTGATTTTCTTTCAGGTGGTTTTGACCATTTTGCGAAGGTCTGTCAGCACTTGATCAAGTCAGAGGTCATCACAAGACCCAGTCCTACTTCCGTTACGTTGTCTAATGATGACCTGAATACAGTTGGCAAGAGCAATCACGTCCACTGCGGACCAAACTGCAATAAGCTGAGCTTAAAACGAAAGATCAGCCAATCGGAACATATCATGGGAAATCACGTTGACACCGTCAAATGTCACTCATCAAATGACAAGGTAATTAATCAGTCTGCCCAGGAAGCGAATCAATCAATCAGTTAATCAATGCAGCAGTTAATAATCGAACATAATAATTTCTGTACTGTCATTTACCATGATGTATTGTCATCACTCGGTGTCAGGCGACCTTGTAACGGCATGGCTGTGTTATGGCGCCATAGAAATCGTCATTGTTATTATTATTATTATTAAATTGTAATTAAGACATGTAATCCACTGGAGAAAAATCCAACTGGTCATGAAACCAGAAAATCCGGCTCTGGTGGGTGAGCACATTGAAAGTCTAGGTGGGTGTTAAGTTGTGACCTGAAAGACAACAAGGAACTGGCGCTACACGGAGGGGACAGTTAATTCCAAGGAATCAGACCAGTTACGGAGAAAGCCCATGAGCAGTTCTCACTGTGAGTCATAGAATCAGTTAATTAAGCAATGTTGCATTGTGGGAGGGATGGGCAATGTGCGGATATTGGTCATTTGCTGCACTGTTGATTTAATAGCTATCGAAGCTATTCGTATGCTCGTTAATTACTGCCTGGTGAATATCATCGTGCGTGAATTTATTCAAACTTTACCCAAGTTTCATTTTGATTATAGTAATTCGAGCTTGTATGATTTGAATTTTGTAAATGGTGTTCTGCAATTATGGTTATTACTACAGCAGAGATAAAATACACTTGTAGATCAAGATTTTTAGGACAAGGTTTCCTTTTTCGAAACAGAGAAAGGCTTCATTTTAAAACTGAATTATGTTTTTTTTATTCCTATGTGCCTGTAAGGTTTTCTTTAACAGGATACTATTCAACTTTGTAGAAAACAGTTTTTTCTATCAATTACATTTAACTTTTCTTTGATTTAGCTTATAATTGGTTACACAATTCTAGTATATAACAGTTGTTAATTTAGCTTTTGACGGTTAATGTGTTCTAATAGGGCGATCCTGTTGAAATCCTGCCATGGCTGTATTTGGGAAACGCCTATCACGCCACTCAGGAATTGAGCCTCAAAAGACTTGGCATCTTTGCGCTGCTCAATGTGGCCGAGATGCCAGACACTGTCGATGCAATGGCGCCTTTGTCTTCATCGAGTTTCTGCCACATGAACTTACCCATCGCTGACAATGCAACGTCAGACATCAGCTGCAACTTTCCTCAGGCTATTGATTTCATTGGTGGGCATGATTTTTTTCTCGCAAGCTTTCTAACTACCAGTTATACATTTGTATTATTCGTGTGATGAAGGAATTGATTTGATGCAGGCATTAGAAAATGCACATGGCTGCAAAAGAATTGTATGGTTTGTTTGTTTGTATGTGCACTTGTTATAGCGCCCCTTCAAGCTAATGGTAATGATTCCCAAACTTAGGAAGCAAGCAGATAAATATTTGAAATATTTTATTTCATGCACATTGCACATAGTAGATCTGAAATGCGGTATATGAACATCTTGCGCTGGGTCGTTTAGAACTACATGGAGTTTACACAGCACACTCAAACCAAGAATTGTTTGATTGTGGACCCGGTATGCTACCCAGCAGAACACTTAATTATGATGGATGAAATTAGGATCTTAACAGTCAACAATGCATTTAAAATAATGTTCAGTGCTTATTAGGATGTAACTAACAGGTTATCATTTGACATTCTGTTCTACAGAGAGCGTTCGTCTATCCGGTGGTAAAGTTCTCGTTCACTGTCTCGCCGGTATAAGTCGATCTCCAACGATCTGCATTGCGTATCTAATGTACAGTCGTCATCTGTCGCTCGACCACGCTCACGACTTCATCAAACAACGACGCTCTCTCATCTCTCCCAACCTCAACTTCATGCGCCAACTCGCCGAATACGAGCGACTCCTGGCGCCACAGCAAATGGCGAATTTCACCACCGATTGCGTCTCGTGTGACTGGCCACCGCCGTCCGTCGCAAGAACTGGTCTCTCGCATCTGTCGAATTGCGTGCAGCTGCCTGGAAAGACTGATGACCGGAAACTCAACGGTGGCACGGGCGCGGCGACTCGAAAGCGCCCGAGGCCCGACTCTCTCAGCTTCTCCATTCCATGTTCGGGAAAACCGCTGAAGTCTGTGCCGTACACGCCGTGCACGAAGCAAGCAATCTTCACGTTTGACTTTCCATCGGTGACTGTTCTGACTTCCTCACCGACTGTTTCACACAGTCCCCTCCTGTCGCCGAGCTAACGATGACGATGTTGCTAACGACAACAGACGTTCGGGTGGCTTTCATTCGAGGAGCTTACTTACTTACTCTGAAGATCGACACTCATCTTTTGTTGATAAGATTTCTCTGTAAATCTCTAGTTTTCATTGAATCTTGAAGCAGTTACGGTGTTTTTGTGATTGACGACTTGTGGGCAGAAGTGTTTTTTGTCAGGACTTGGGATTGTCTGTATGATATCGCGTGGAAAAGTTTAAGTTTTTTTTATTGAAATGGAAACTGCATGTTGATCTGTCATTCTTGTAAACTTGCGACCAACTTGAAAAGAAATTTCTTGTACAGAACACAGGAGTTTGACGTTAGTTTTGTTGCATACTGGACGTTAGTTTTGTTGCATACTGGACGTTAGTTTTGTTGCATACTGGTGCTGATGTTATGATCATATCATGTTCCTGCAGAGTTGATCCTCACTTCTGAGCTAGATGCAGGAAAAAAATCATCTGGCAAATTTCTTGAAATGAATTTCGTATAATAAATTTTTCGGTCCAGTCCATAGCGCACCGGTTACATTGTGTGTAGATATATACAAGGTGATATGTTAAATGTTTATGTGTGATCTTTAAAGGTCTTGATTTCGCTAAGCATGAAATAGGTGCTAAATAAATCCCAAATAAATTACTTGTAGTCTGTGTAAACAGTATTAAGGCTATTATTTATTGTTCTACTATTTCGTCCATGCAAAAAAAAAATCACAGAGTTCTTTTTATTATTATTATTATTAATACTATCCTGCTAATGACGCAAGTGCTATTCTATGTAACAATAAAACCATTGTTTTCATTTTAGTGAAAGTTGTAATTTACCCATCAAGATTGAACGTATTGGAAGACAACTGATATGGATTGGCTTGTCGTATAATTAGCTCTAAACACGAAATATTGTAAATAATTTGGAGAGAAACGTATACCTGATTTTATTCGGACAACCGTTGAAATTTCCTCGGTTTCGGTGAGTGATGGTCAGTTGCGAGGGTGCCAGCGTAGATGTTTGTTTTGAGCTTTTGGGGTTCACTTGCACACCACCAGCCAACTCGTTTATAAATAAAACACTGTGTGAGAAGATCACATGTTGAAGGAGATTAAATTCTGATGCTCCTTCTTATGTCCGAGTAGAACTGCAGGAACAGACGTTATTCTTGACACGGCAGCAAAGTGTTTGTTGTAACTGGACCCATCTTTTATTGAGCTGGAATGTCCAATTTTGATTCTAAGACTTTGTCTAAGCAGAACACTAGTTCTAAGTTAGTTCTTTATTTGAATTTCTACCAAATAGTTATTAGTCGTAGTTGGTTTAAAAGCTGATAGAAAAGCTTTCGCCGTGGATGTCAAGTAATGGCGGTCACATACTCAGTCTCAGGGACAATTACATTTGGGACGAAATTGTCTTGATTTAGCAGAACTTTTCTTGAAATATCTGTGTAGCTGCAGCTCGTTTATTTCTGCTATTTATTGCGCTTTCATAATTATTTTGAAATATTATATTCTTTTTCATATGTAGTATAAATGACATGGAAAAATAGCGTGCACTACTGTGACCTCCACTTGTGAAAAAATGTTTGAAAACTCACTGTTTCTCTCTTCTTTCTTTCTTTCTTTTTTGTTTCTTTCTGTGGCATCATAGATGATGTTGTTGTATTGTAGTTGACAAGCATGGTAGTTTTTAAAGTCAAATTTGTGTTTGAGAACACTGCCTTTGCAGTGTTTCTTGAAAGAATTGTAAAGTTGAATTGTGTCAATTTATTTGTAATAAAAATGATATAACTGTGCAACTTGTATTTTCCATTGCAAATCTTTCGTTGAAAGCTTTTGCAATACAGTTTGCCCGAGTGGTTTAGCATTTGAGTCACTCATTTTACTACCATTTACTTTTTATAGTTTCATTATAATCAAAATCCATTTGTACATTTGTCTGAAAGTAGACTCAAAATTAATTATTGATAACTTGCATGCGTAAATGTAAATGGATTTATTTCATTAACTTAATAACTGACCATGTCTCTGATTAAAGTGTTGGTTTCCTACATGTATGCCTCATCATTCAATCATTCATTCAAGATGTCATTGATGATAATGTAATTTATCATTTATCAAGAACCTCTAATGTGCATGTGCTTAACCTAACCCTTTAATGCTGGAGGGTATATGATTTCCCATACCATTTACTACCATCTCGGCATTAAAGGCTTAAGACTCTGCGAGTCTTGTATGAAATAAATCATGACTCGTCTCATAGATTAAGCCTTAAGGCCACGTGCGTTAAGTTTTAAGAAGCAACCATCTTGGTCCATCTCATCCTCCCTGTCCTAGTTTCTTGAGATTAGGATTATACCACTTTCGAATCATTTACATTTTAACGGTGATGAATTTGTTGAAAGTTTCCTTTGTTTCATGCTTTCCACTTAGTTCTTATGCTAGGGTTTACATGTCATTAGCGTGGCCTCAGAAAGATTCCACAGCTTTCCATGTGCTATTTACATCTGCGGTCCAATAACGAAGCATACATAAATAATTATACTCGTGGAACAACTTTGCCGATAAATGCATCTTATCATTGAGCAGATAATTGAATGGTTCATGCTGGTTGATTCTGGATGCTGTTGGTTTGTTGTATGTGTTTGTTGTCAAATGAGCAAGTGTTCAGTAGCAATGAAGCATTCGCACATAAACTACTTGATGAAACTACTAGCGTTACTTCTGCTACTCGTAGTAGCTACTTGCTACTGAGTGAGCTCAAGGACGGCTCTGCCGATAATTTCATTATTCCAATGTTTTGTTCTTTATCAGAATTGTGTAGCTGAATCTTTTTTAACGGCTGGGTCAGTGACAGACAATCTGGACCCCTAGACAGAGCAGTCACAGGCCATTCATTCATTCAAGTATTTATATAGCACTTCTTAAAGGAAACTACTCAGAGGCGCTCCCGACTTCAGCACGACCAAACAGAACAGTTTTAAAATGCTTATAGAATGTGTAGAATAAACTATCGTCTGGTTTTGTGAGGGAATTTAAAAGAAATTGAAATGATAAAAGTGTGGTACGAGTCATATAATTATGGCAGCTGTGCGATATTATATTCATATATGCAACCATGATTTTATTCAGTTGTGAATTTAATAGTATATTCACAAGGCATAAATCATGAGCCTTGTATAAGTTACCATCCTCTGGACCCCTGACAGTTGCTGGGCATTTGCCCTTCCTTCTGGACCGTCCTTGAAGAGCATTGGATTGGTTAGATTCAAGAAAACAGTCCAGTCAAGTTATTTCCACTGTGAAAATATCATTGTTACCCTTGATTGTTATTTGAATTGTCTTAATTTGGTAGTGAATTGTTGTAATTGATTAGCTGTTGCTCTAGTGCAACAAGTTTATTATTCAACTGTTTATGATCAGTGGTATCTACTCAGCTCTGCTCTTACATATATTTTTAGACTGTGAGTATTGTTGAATACTAAATGTAATAATAACAGTAGTGTTAATCAGGTTACTTGTTTTTAGTTGATGACAGTGTTCTACTCAGTTGCTTTCTTTGACTATTTGTTCCAGGTTTGTTTTCATTATCTATTCTGCGGTTTCTTTGATGTGTGACTGTCATTAAATATGTTTATCTTTGTTTTATGAAACATCTACTGTAATCTAGGTTCATACTGAAACATCTGATTTTAGTTAATCCCAGAACTGATCTTGTCTTATTAAAAATTATAATAGAATTCTAGCAACTTTTATTTAATGTGTTGATACGGTGATACCCGTTGTATATTAAATTTTTCTTCTAATGACTCTTCTTGCTCTCAGTCTATTGATGTTAGTCTAGTGACAGTATAAATCTAATTGAGCTTCTTATAGTATATAATGACTCTCATTTACTTTTATTATTTCATATATCCTTTAATCAAATGAATTTTAACCTTATAATTGTCTAATTTAATGTCTTTTCTGTTACATTCTTTGGAATGAAATTCAAACAATTCTTCTTCTTACCAGCATGTATGTAATCTGACTTCTAGCGCATCACTATTGTTGGTCAAGTTACCCGTGAGAGTGTGAAATGAAATAAAGACTGCTGAAAATGCTTTTGTTTTAACACAATTATTATTATAATCACATCATCCAGTTTCTATTAAATCCAAAGACCAATTTCTTCACATTTTTACTTGCTTGTTTAGCTAGTGATTATTTTGTCCTGTTTTAGCCTTTCTAGAATAGCATCAGGATTGTGCCAAAGAAATTTCTTTCTGTTTTGTTACTGTGCGTAACTAGCAAGGCAATATGTTAATTCATTCATTTGTTACAGGATCAGTATATTAAACTTTAAGTAGGATATTCTGTGTAATTAGTCAGCTTGTCAGTAAGTTCATTTGGATATTACTCAGGATTAGCATACTTAACCGTTTTGATCAGTAGTCAACAAGTCTGTCATTCAGTCAAGTATTTTAAATTTTAATAACAAGAGCGTGTTAATTAGGAAGTAAACATATAGTTGATCATCAATTGTGTTACTTTTACTTTACTAACTAGTGCTCTATTATTGATTAAAATCATGGATTAGGCCTACTCAGAAATTGTCCTTGATACACTCGAATAAATCAAATTTAATGCTACACTATATATCTCACACTTCTGCTTTAGGGTAACCGAGGACTGGCCACGATCCTCATCTAAACATCTGGTAGAAGTCCGACCTGCGGTTGTGTAAGAGGTGCATGGAACAGTCTTCCCTACCATGTGAAGAACGCACCATCACTGGAAGCATTGAAATCTCAGCTCAAGACCCTAGTCGGCGCCACCATAGGTCACTGCAGGTTATTTGACCTGCCTAATTTGCTGTTGACCATCCATAATTATGACCTGTCAAAAATTCTTTTGAATTTACAATGTGTTCCTTAGCCTACATCTGGGACAAATCTGCAAATAGGCCTATTAGATAATAATTATAATATATAACATGACGTAATCTAATGTATGGTTAAGGCCTATTAGATAATAATTATAATATATAACATGACGTAATCTAATGTGTGGTTAAGGCCTATTAGATAATAATTATAATATATAACATGACGTAATCTAATGTGGGGCGCGGTGGTCTAGTGGTGGCGTCGTTGCCTTGGAGCCGGAAGGTCTGAGGTTCGAATCCACCCTCAAGCCGCGTAAGGACCTTGGGCAAGTCCTTCACTTACAATTGCTCAGCGCTTCGGCGTGAAACTCCGATGCAGTGTCCGCTCTGCATCGGGAGCGCCTCTGCGTAGAGAGAGCTTGAAGGGGCGCTATAACAAGTGCACATACATACATAATGTATGGTTAAGGCCTATTAGATAATAATTATAATATATAACATGACGTAATCTAATGTATGGTTAAGGCCTATTAGATAATAATTATAATATATAACATGACGTAATCTAATGTGTGGTTAATCGACTTAAGCCTACGTCATCTTGAACGTAGTCAATCTGCGCAAGTTACCATGGCGATGGCGCGTCGAACAGCCGAGAGAATCGTAGCCTAAAGGAAATTTCGGGTAGGCCCACAACTGTTTTCAATTCCATAATTTAAGGAACGATTTCTTTCAAAAATGATTGTAATTTTCGAACATTTTTTATGTCTAATCGACCTACCATCGAAGACTGCTGAAGAAACAATAATTAGCCTATGTGAGTTCAATTTTCACATAGGCTACAATTTTCTTCAGAGTTCTTTAAATTTTTCGGTCGAAAATTTCTTATGGAGGCCGATATGATAGTTTGAAGTTAGAAATAGGTAGGCCTATCTCGCACACAATTCAATTAGGTTTATAATCAATTCAGACTGAAATATGAAGTTAATCATCATAACAAGCTTCAATCTTTGGTTTACTCTGGGTTCGCTCCGTATAGGCCTAGGCCTATAGGCTAGTCTATATAACAAATGATCCGCTGGTCCTGGAGACGTTATAGGCCTACGCCATAATTATATTAATAGAAAAACAGGAATTCACGAGAACCCGTTTACTATGATGAGTTTTGCAGTGATTCTTACATTGACTAGGCCTACAAGCCTTCTGAACCACTTTAAACTCGTTATGTTATGTTTTGCTACGTTAGTTAGGTTATGCTATGTTTTGTTATTTAATGTTATGCTATGCTATGCTATGCGTTGTTACGTTACGTTATGTTACGTTACGTTATGTTATGTTAAGAATTCTGATCTGCCTGCAGGTTGTGATGACGGGTTTCAGTCGAGCGTAACCGACAAACAGCACAAGCAATAAAAAAAATTGTTATTATACAGGTGGCAACTGTGAGCTTACATTCTCATCGCATTCCAGACATTATATGACCTTTGGATTGTTGCTCAAGTTTCATTGGTGGATGCATGCAACGATTAGATTTTGCATTTGAAGGCAACCAGCATGGCGGCGATTAGGATCGAGGCCCAAGCACAAAGGCCTAAGTGCGCTTTATAAGCTTATGGGTTGGTGTATGTATTACCGGGTATATATGTAACGCCCGCCCCCGCGTACACTCCCGGAGTCGCCACTTCCGGTCCAGCGTGTGAGAGGGCCGCGTGCGGTTGCAGGTCGTAGTTCAGAGAAATAGAGGGAGGAAGGGAGGCGGTAGCTTCGGGGTTCGAATCCCGTCGGGTTCGGGATGGCCAGGTATCTCGACCTCTTAGCTCTCCGTATGAAACTGGGGCCTTACTGGCCAGTCTTTCACTTCGGCGTAGGATTCCGGGGTTAACCGGAAGTGAAAGGTCCTTAAGCCTAGCCCCCGAAGCTCTTCCCAGGCCGATGGCTGAGTGGTAAGGTCTATCCGCGGTGGTACCAAAGGGAAACATTGTTTCTGGGTTCGAACCTGCAACCGGCTTCGGAGATGCCCTGGGCGTCGTCTCTAATCGTTCTATACGCGCCACGACTTCCGTCAGCGCTTCCCTCACGTTAGAGTGTACCGCATAAATTTCCTCTCTAACATCAATTTTCACTGAGGAAATTGCCTCTTCAACATTGCTTTGTACGACGGAGATAGCCTCCTGGGTATCTCTGGCATTCATTTGCATAGTTGCCTGCACATCAGTTTTTACTGAGGAAATAGCCTCTTGGACATTAGTCTGTATGGATGCCTGCATAGAAGTCATGGCATCTTGGGAGGACTTAGAATTCGATTGTATGGCCTCTAGTAAAATGCCTATTTCCAACGCAGAGGGGGGGTCTAGATGGCTGTGAGGGAGTTGATGCTCCGCTTCTATCCATGGCGCTATACAAGTTTTGGTTATGTCAAATCCTAACGCTAGCAAAAAGTAAATCTGAGAGTTTAATCCTTGAATCTTATTATTATCAGAAACATTTAATAATTATTCGCAATGTTAATCAACAGCTTACAGTTTAAAACAACTGGTAATAATATGCAACACAGTTCAAACAGACTTCAATCGGAGCAGACAAAATGATTCCCCAATTTAGGTTCAGGTGCCGATCTTAATTTATTAGCCCAAAAGACTAAAATTTAATTTCGTATTGAAAACCCAAGTAAAATTGTACCTTCTACTAGAGGCACAGGACCAGGACGACGATATGCGAGAAAAGGCGCAGATGGGTCGTCGAATCCAGGACGATCGACGACGATATGCGAGAAAAGGCGCCGATGGAGCGTCGAATCCAGGACGTGCGTCGACGATAAGTGACTCAGAGGAATCCACAACAATCGACGCTGACAGGACGATAAAACGGAGCTGACACGTCGAGAACAGGGAATCCACGAAAAGATATTTATAATAATAGATTGACGCCCGTAGGCAAACTACGCAGAAGATATCGATGACAGAAGTAATTCCCGAAAAACCGAGCAGTTTCGATCCAAACGACAGAAAGATCGAAAACCAGAACGAAAGACTTAACTCCTTTACGAAGATGCGAAACAGAACCACGTCGCTGACGATTCGCTCGTAACACAAAACCGCAATGCAATCGGCTCCTTGCCGTTTTTTTTAGAATTTCCGTACAGAATCCGTGAAGTAAATACGCGACAATGCAATAACTCAGACGTCGAATTCACGCCGACTTAAATAACTATTACGTTTCTAAAATAATCAAACTCCGCTTTTGTAACTTGCTCTCCAGAGCTACACGTCTATCCTCGTCGAAGTCCGTCGTGAATCTGCCGCAACTCTGCGCGTCTCTCTTATATAACCTTCCTAGGGGTGACGCTTGCGCATGCGCACAAGAAGACCGCCTCACGTGCCTCGTGTTGCCTCCCTGTCGCAGGTCACGTCGACACTCAGCGCACCGATTCAACGTTTCAGTTCAACACGCAAAGGCCTTAATGGAAATCTACCAATGCGTCAGCGAGTGCAAGTATCGACATACACAGACCAGACGCAGACATATGTCCTTCTTGGTCTGTTTCTATGGATCAGCGACGTTTGCGTCGGTATCTCTGCCTGCACGCGCGATTGCATCGGTCGGTGATATTCAATCGACCTCACCTCCTCCCTTTGGCCGTCGCTCCATGTCTTCGCGTTTGTCCTTCTCTATCCGTTTCAATGTATCAGCGACTACTGCCTCTGCCTCGCTGCGTGTACGCGCGACTGCACGGGCGACGACTCAATCGGCCTCCCCTCCTCCTTTGGCCGTCGCTCTATGCGAGCCGCCAAAGGCTGATATCGTGAGAAAGTCACACGAATACGGATCAACAAAACCTGCCACGGCAGCTGCAGCGGCCTGCCTACGTCAGTCAATGCTCCAATTCGCGTCAAAATCGAAATTAATATTAAAATCTAGGTCACCAATATTATGTAGGTCACCGAATGCAGCTCAAAAATTAATAATATTATATATATATCAGACCACGAAAATACCAAGGGATCCAAAAATATATAATATAATATTGCAACTAAAATTCCGTAGCGTCTAGTTATACGCAAACGCTACACTCTCACCGCCCAAGAGATTTATTTCAGACGATGTTTAAGTGGTAAAACAGCCTCTGAAATTGTAAAGTAAGGCTACAATTTATGTCTGTTCCGACTGTTACAGCAAAAGTTCAAACATTAAATGCATAAATCAACCAATATGCGACGCACAATCGTAACAGCGGCAGCACAAGCGTTGAGCAATAATCGGTTCACCCGATTCATAGTTTAGTTTAGAGTGTCAATAAAAGTTCTGAATTTATATAGCTCCATATGCGATTATATAGACTAGATCTATCACAGATCTCTTTCGTTCAGTGTTATGCAGAGAGAGATCTATGGTAAACCAAGACATAATTTACAGACAGCAGCTTAATCTTGACCCCAGAGGTCATGAATATTATTACCAGCCTATCCATAGGCCTATAACGGCATTTGATACAGTGGGTCTTTCTGGCTCAAGTGGTAAATCATGCATTTACAGGAATACGCTTACCAACATTTCGCCAACCCTCTACTTTAACGCCAAATAGCCTACTAATCATAATATTATATTTAATCACGGCCGATAATTCTAGCAAAGGGGACACTGCCATAGCATAAAGCAGCCCCAGTCCGAATTATCATCCCAACCGGTAGCACACAGCTAATAACTCACAATTTTCACAGCTACATGTCTGCTAATTGTCAGGATTTACCACAGAAAACTTGCATAACGAAATATTATTTAAACTAGGCGTAGACCTGAGGTTAATATGACATTTTATATTAGACCTACTGGTACTCGACTTTCACCGTTCAAGTATATATAGCTTATTCAATTATTACATGGCAACCGATAAATGCAGGGCTCAACAATAGGCAGCGAATAGGCCTGCTCTCATAAGCATCCTAATTATTCAAATGCAACCGATTATATATATCTCTTAAGATAGGCGATTTATGGGCCTACCAATCAAGCATCCAAAATTATTAAATTGCGACTGCAAAGCATATACAGGTGCATTAACTTAAATAGGCCGCGTATTAATCTATGCCAATAATAGTGAAACATAGGCCTACACCACCCCAGCGATGATTATTATCATGTTATATAATCATCCAGCACAATAGGCCTACATTCCTAACATGGCCTATTTCAGTCTAAGAAAGCCTAATTATATTTATTATACGTCAGCCAGTGCACAGCAAACTTACTATAATGTAAACAGCAAGCGCAGAAACTAAAGTAGGCCGCGCTTATACCTACTCACATCATCATCATCATCATCATCAATATCATAGGGCTCAATGCCCGTTAGAGTCCGACGCCACTCTCTGTCTGAGTCTGTCTCGCGTCATGCTGCCCAGCCTCAACTTGTCCGGTCAGCAGGTCTGCTCCATACCATTAACATCTTGGAGCATCTAGACCACATTGTCCGATTGAAGAGAATCGTGAAAAAGAGGCATGAAGGACAACGTGGGTCAATGCCCGTTGTGTCCCACGCTCTCTCCCCCGACTCTCTCCACCAGTCTGTCCTGACCGACCTGTGCATGTCTGCTTCACATCATGACACCTTGAAACATCTGGGTAGCCATGTCACTTGTGTCGTGGTTTTGGCGGATTACAATCGTCTTGGTTTTTTACTGCCAGAGTATCGCCACCCATCTGGCAAACCTTCCTCATTTTGTCCGGGCTTAGGACCGGCACAGGGACTTTGTTGGTTCCCTGTGGCAGAGGATGGATGCAGTTTAACGTCGTGCCCAGGACACTCACATAGCAATCCTAATTATAAGGTGACAGTAACATATATGAAAAACTGCAGGCGCATCTTTTTGAATAGGCCGGATATTAGACTATAGTTAAAAACATTAGCCTACATTTCTAGCATGGCTTATCCCAGTCTTAGAAAGCCAAATTTTATTTAATATACATCAGCCGATGCGCAGAACACTTACGGCAAAAATAAGCGTAATTAGGTCAACTTAATATAGTTCAATTTACACTAAAGTACGAGGTTACACTGTAATCTCGTTCACGATATAGCATAAACAAATATAATTATCATAGGCCTATGTTTGTAATTATCAGTGGCTCATTATACGTTACATGGCATATATAATAATTATTCTTACGTTTCCTGCGTATATACTAGTTCTATACATATTAAATATAAAATTAAGGAGGACATCTCCTCTTTCGTTCATCATTAAACTAGGCCACACAGAATGCAGTCATATAGGCTACGCCTGAGAACTTTCAACTGTTAATATTGTCGGCGCTTTGATGCGTCATTCAGGGACTACGCCGCCCATCTCCCCCGCCTTCTACACTGAATCGTAGAGCGTGGAATTCTAGGCGACCAGCTACCTCGACTAAATGAGCCTATAGATTAGTCCATGTCACCGTACACATAGCATTATTATGCACAAATAAACAAATCAGAAACTAGGTCACTCATTGCAACAGATTCAAACTCTACACACAGATAATGAAAAATAATAATAATAACCAGCTCAAATGCATGCGGCGGAATTAATGTTAAATTATAGGCCACCAGTTCTACGGTTATTAATATAATAGTAATAATAGTCGCTAGGTTAATGCTTCGGCCGCATCATTATTATTCTAAGCCGTGGATCTCATTAGGCCGAACTACAAGATTATTGTAAACATTGCACGGCGGAGTATTTAAACAGTGAGGTAATTTACCTACAGCAAGCCTATATAAGCCAAACAAAATAATATAATATTATCCACTCCAGTTTATCTGTGCTAATGCTTATTATTATTTTTGAACTAAGAACATATATATAGGCCTATACACATTTATACTATTCAAGACAGCTATGTATTATTAATAGAATCTGTATCTACAAATTATATAGGCCCCTCAGCAGTTAATCAACAGCATAATATTATTATCACTTATAGGCCTACCTTAAGCCTATAATTTAATTATATGGCGCCTCGCAATTTGTGCATTAATGCAGTTACAACAGCGGCGCAAGGCAAAACATATAGGTCAATATAAACCGTCCCGCTAATGCTTATGTCACGAGATTATATTCTTAAGCCGTTAATATAATCAGACCTTCAATTTCAATCATTGGCCAACCAACAAATTATCGTAAACATTATACGGCTGAATAATTATTATATAAAATGCAGCGATTTATCAACACTGAACAGCCTACCTATAATTAGTTATTATAGCCTAATCGCTCATGCCTTAGGTGTCTAAGCCTACTCGCTGTATATCTAATGTAAACTTAATAGGCCTATCATTTGCAAAGGCAGTAGTTAATACATATTATTTTCCTTAAGCCTATAATTATTTATATTGCGCCTTTCGGAATATAAGCCTACAATTTAATATTATAATCGCGTGTACTATTTATATGGCGCCTTGCGTTATGTACATTAATTTAATTACACAGCTGAGCAAAGCAGAATATATAGGTCACTCCAACAAAACAGGACCTATTATAGGCCCATGTCTCAACATTATCAATGCAAACTATTTATGTAATTATATCGCTGCGAGTGCTACAATATGACACTAAGGGCCTCTAGAATTTTTATATAGCGCCATTTTAAATCATCAATGATGCCTCTATCATTTATTATTATATATCTGCTATGCTCACGACTAATTAAAAATCTTATGTAGGCCTACTGCTGCATCAAATTTAACTGAGTGAATCTGTTGTTATTATTCTTAAATCAATTAATTCACTAATCATGCCATATATATGCAGCAAAACATAGGCTTAATGTAATTCTTGCCTCACAATATCTCAACATCAGCCTATCATTATTCTTACCATCACAGCTGATTAAAATTGAACAATCTTAATCATTCTAATATATCTCCTCAGGTCAAAAATCATTCATATAGCGCCAACTATTTATATAGCGCCACACAATATATATCATCTGATGCAATATTCAAACTGCCATCGTTATAATGCAATGCAATACAATTCAAATATAAATCCGTGCAATGTCACACACAGTTCAGTCAACCTACAATGCAACATTACAGTTTTTACACCGTAACCAACATGTAAAACCATTACATGTAAAAATAAATCATTTCCATCAGAATCGAACTAAGCTATGTTACAGATGCTCCTGCATTCAGTTAATCCCCGCAAATTAAGCGGTCATCAGCAAAGGTCACCCATGCGACCTTCAGTTCTCAAGTTCATGACTTCCGGTTGGTTCCCCCGGCGATCTCCAGTTCTGATCGTCAGCAGACCCGTTGCGTAGTGGGCATCTGCGTAACAAATGCAAGCTAGAGTCACAGTAGAAACAGCGGCGCTCCTCGTTTGGCGAATTCCGACCACTGTTTCGCCTCTTCGCCGGACGTGGCGAATTCTGGAAGCGACGCTTCCGGTTCCACTGGTTTCCGCTCGGCTCCGGAACAGCACTCCGTACAGCGAACACCCGACCAACGATAGGTTCGCCGTTCACTGGTTGACCGACGTTGTCGCTAGGCGGAAATTGCTCAACCTCCGGTCCCGCCTGTTGTCGATATCGGCACATGAAGCTCAAATGTCCGGCCCTATTGCAGATATAACAGCGTCGGTTATCCCTCCAGTTAGGTCCGTTCGCGTTCGACCAACCATTTCCGGTCGAACCGTTCTGACCTCTCCACGAACCACCGTTATTATAGTCTCTGAATTGTGGCGCTGACCCCGATTGTTGCCCTTTCTTTAATTGCTCTATTTCTCCATTCATCCTCTCCATCTGCCGTTTCAGGTCTACCACTATCGGATCCTCGTTTTCTTTAACGGCGTTGACCCGTCCATGTCGTCGTTCGTGCTGTTCATGGCCACCGACTTCTGCTTTCTGATAGCTATCCAATCTCATAGCTACCTTGTAGGCTTCATCGAGCGATTTAGGTTCTCGCTCACGGGTCTTCAGCGCGAGATTTCGGTCGCTCAAGGCATCCACGAATGCCCGAATGGCAATGGCTTCACGGTGAGCTGTCGAAGCACCAGGATACGCTCGCGAAGACAAAAGTCGAACGTCATCAATTAATACTCCCATGTCTTCGTCGCTTTTCTGCTTTCGGGTGCTAAGTTGCGTCTGGAACAGGGTCTGCTGCTCGGCGCTACCGTACCGTTCTCGAAGTCGCTGGACCAACGCCGTCCATGTATCCAAGCTGTCAGATTCGGCCAGTAAATGGGTCGCCGGTTCCACCAAGGAAACCACCAGTTGGTCTAATTTCTCTTCGTCCGTCCAACCGTTGTTCCTTGCGCAGACGGCGAATTTGCGCAAGAACACCTCCACATCGGTCCTTCCGCTGAAAGAACCGAGTTTCGTCCATTGCTTTTGTCTAGGAGGCCAAGCCGACGACGATTTGACCTCAGCCGCTTTAACTGTCGTAGAGGGGGTCGGTTCCGGTTCCTTGCTTGTTCCACGAATGCTACTCATCGGAAGTTCCCAGTCACCAGGTGTGGTCTGTGTCGCAACTGATGTCATGGGAACGGATCTGATAGGACCGACGTAAGCGTTGACAGGCGGCAGCACCTTCATTTCACCAACCGCAGACATTGTCGCTTTGTCGTCTCCAGTTGTTTCGATTTTATTCAGGAAAGTCGGTTTCAGAAAAGCTTGACGAGGCAATTCGGTGTTACGACTAAATCCAAAATTCTGAGCACCGAGACATGAGTTCATCCTTGCCGACTCCACGACGGTCGGCCACCGAGGAAAGGCGACGTCGCTGGGACGAGGTGGGTCGAGACAGCGAAGCGGGTCGAGCCAAACCCGGTTGTCGATGCTGTTGTAGAGCGCGTTCGGAGCGTAGTTCGAAGCGTAGGTCGAAGCAGGCATCCATGACATGTACGGATGCTCAAGACGAGCGCTCGGTTGCATCCCGTCGACCGCTGCAGTAGGCAATGGACCAGGTCGAAAGTCGGGTCGAAGATCGGGTCGAGCGTAGTCTCGACCAACCATGGTCGAAGTAGGCATGGAGTGGTAGATCGGCATTCCCGACGTTGATTGGAACGCGTCGATCCGATTTGCCATCACTTCCGTTCTTGGCTGATCCGCATGCACGAACGATTCATGCATTCTCCATTGCGGATCAGGTCGAGGATAATCCACGTGAGAGGGCGAAGAAGAGGCCAAAGGAACTGGGTTGACCTTATCACCCCCCTCCCACAATAATTTATTTGCGATCGGTTTATTTATTTCAAAATTTCTAGACTCCGATTGCTGTGCTGCTTGCATTCTTTTATCAATTATTTTCACAGTTTTAGGTCTAGATTCCATTATTTTGCTAACTTCAATGTCTACACTACCATCATCAGACATAGTTTCAACATTATCAGCAAATTCCCTTTCCTTCCTTCTTTCAAAAGATAATGCAGTTTCTCTTATTCCGACATTTTCCGTTTCCTCCTCCTCGTCCAAATCTCTAGAACTAAATCGACCCCACTGACTGGGACCAATTGTAACGCCCGCCCCCGCGTACACTCCCGGAGTCGCCACTTCCGGTCCAGCGTGTGAGAGGGCCGCGTGCGGTTGCAGGTCGTAGTTCAGAGAAATAGAGGGAGGAAGGGAGGCGGTAGCTTCGGGGTTCGAATCCCGTCGGGTTCGGGATGGCCAGGTATCTCGACCTCTTAGCTCTCCGTATGAAACTGGGGCCTTACTGGCCAGTCTTTCACTTCGGCGTAGGATTCCGGGGTTAACCGGAAGTGAAAGGTCCTTAAGCCTAGCCCCCGAAGCTCTTCCCAGGCCGATGGCTGAGTGGTAAGGTCTATCCGCGGTGGTACCAAAGGGAAACATTGTTTCTGGGTTCGAACCTGCAACCGGCTTCGGAGATGCCCTGGGCGTCGTCTCTAATCGTTCTATACGCGCCACGACTTCCGTCAGCGCTTCCCTCACGTTAGAGTGTACCGCATAAATTTCCTCTCTAACATCAATTTTCACTGAGGAAATTGCCTCTTCAACATTGCTTTGTACGACGGAGATAGCCTCCTGGGTATCTCTGGCATTCATTTGCATAGTTGCCTGCACATCAGTTTTTACTGAGGAAATAGCCTCTTGGACATTAGTCTGTATGGATGCCTGCATAGAAGTCATGGCATCTTGGGAGGACTTAGAATTCGATTGTATGGCCTCTAGTAAAATGCCTATTTCCAACGCAGAGGGGGGTCTAGATGGCTGTGAGGGAGTTGATGCTCCGCTTCTATCCATGGCGCTATACAAGTTTTGGTTATGTCAAATCCTAACGCTAGCAAAAAGTAAATCTGAGAGTTTAATCCTTGAATCTTATTATTATCAGAAACATTTAATAATTATTCGCAATGTTAATCAACAGCTTACAGTTTAAAACAACTGGTAATAATATGCAACACAGTTCAAACAGACTTCAATCGGAGCAGACAAAATGATTCCCCAATTTAGGTTCAGGTGCCGATCTTAATTTATTAGCCCAAAAGACTAAAATTTAATTTCGTATTGAAAACCCAAGTAAAATTGTACCTTCTACTAGAGGCACAGGACCAGGACGACGATATGCGAGAAAAGGCGCAGATGGGTCGTCGAATCCAGGACGATCGACGACGATATGCGAGAAAAGGCGCCGATGGAGCGTCGAATCCAGGACGTGCGTCGACGATAAGTGACTCAGAGGAATCCACAACAATCGACGCTGACAGGACGATAAAACGGAGCTGACACGTCGAGAACAGGGAATCCACGAAAAGATATTTATAATAATAGATTGACGCCCGTAGGCAAACTACGCAGAAGATATCGATGACAGAAGTAATTCCCGAAAAACCGAGCAGTTTCGATCCAAACGACAGAAAGATCGAAAACCAGAACGAAAGACTTAACTCCTTTACGAAGATGCGAAACAGAACCACGTCGCTGACGATTCGCTCGTAACACAAAACCGCAATGCAATCGGCTCCTTGCCGTTTTTTTTAGAATTTCCGTACAGAATCCGTGAAGTAAATACGCGACAATGCAATAACTCAGACGTCGAATTCACGCCGACTTAAATAACTATTACGTTTCTAAAATAATCAAACTCCGCTTTTGTAACTTGCTCTCCAGAGCTACACGTCTATCCTCGTCGAAGTCCGTCGTGAATCTGCCGCAACTCTGCGCGTCTCTCTTATATAACCTTCCTAGGGGTGACGCTTGCGCATGCGCACAAGAAGACCGCCTCACGTGCCTCGTGTTGCCTCCCTGTCGCAGGTCACGTCGACACTCAGCGCACCGATTCAACGTTTCAGTTCAACACGCAAAGGCCTTAATGGAAATCTACCAATGCGTCAGCGAGTGCAAGTATCGACATACACAGACCAGACGCAGACATATGTCCTTCTTGGTCTGTTTCTATGGATCAGCGACGTTTGCGTCGGTATCTCTGTCTGCACGCGCGATTGCATCGGTCGGTGATATTCAATCGACCTCACCTCCTCCCTTTGGCCGTCGCTCCATGTCTTCGCGTTTGTCCTTCTCTATCCGTTTCAATGTATCAGCGACTACTGCCTCTGCCTCGCTGCGTGTACGCGCGACTGCACGGGCGACGACTCAATCGGCCTCCCCTCCTCCTTTGGCCGTCGCTCTATGCGAGCCGCCAAAGGCTGATATCGTGAGAAAGTCACACGAATACGGATCAACAAAACCTGCCACGGCAGCTGCAGCGGCCTGCCTACGTCAGTCAATGCTCCAATTCGCGTCAAAATCGAAATTAATATTAAAATCTAGGTCACCAATATTATGTAGGTCACCGAATGCAGCTCAAAAATTAATAATATTATATATATATCAGACCACGAAAATACCAAGGGATCCAAAAATATATAATATAATATTGCAACTAAAATTCCGTAGCGTCTAGTTATACGCAAACGCTACATATATATATATATATATATATATATATATATATAAAGGTACAGAATATAATATATTTTTCATAGGCCTATATAAATGCGCATAACTACATATTTGTGTATAAACTGTAAATGTAAGGCATATAATATTATAGCCTACATATTTATGTAGGTCTATATGACATTGTACGCTTGTGTATTAGGCCTACATCCACCGCGTTTATAGGCTAATACGAATGGAACTGAGCGCACAGTTATATCATTGGGTTTAATTTGTGTAAAGAGGTCTTAGCATTTTTTAAACTCAACAACTCCATTTTCCCTTTCCCATCTTCCATAATTATGTTCCCAGTCGGATGATAATAAAAATTAAACAATTTCAACTATTTTTAACTGCACAATAAAGTGACTGGTGCACTGCACAAAGCCATTATTTAGAAATTAGAACTGCACTCTTTGTGTTGAACTTTGCGCTAACAAAACCCTGTTGTAAACTGATGCATGTATAATTGTGTAGGAGTTTGTTCATTTTGGCGGGAAACTCGATCAGCCCAATAACAAAGGACTGCGTTTTATGTTTGTCACGGACCGGTTTGTGTTGTTCGTCCTCTGAGGTTTGTGAACTGCTTTGTTACATGCAGTCTCTCAACTGGTTGACTTTTTTGTTATAATTTTTGTGTCGATCAATGGATGACCTGTTGCTGTTTTTAAGTTCGTGCAAACCCCCTACGTTGTTTGTTTTCTCCTCGTGAGCTCTGTCTACAGCTGGTTCTTGTTGCTTGTTGCGGCGAGAGTCCGACTCGTTTTTTGCATTTCTGAGTCACAAATATATAGGCCTATTAATTATACGTCAGCGCACAAAGAATTAGGCCTGCATGGAGAATATTGTTTGCCTACAAAACTGATGGAACATTCTGTACCTTTGTGACTATAAATTTATCTGCAGTGTAAACTTATAAGTGTATACGTATGTGCACACACATTATAATATTAGGCCTATTTATACAATATTTTATGCTTTATTATAATCTTATGCAACTTTCGCTGTGTGTAGGCTACACGTAGCACATTGCAGCCTGTAGCTGAGAAACTGGTTGTGACGAGCTGCATGGCAAAAGAAAATGTTTCTCATGGCCCTAGCCTATAGCCTATAATACACTGTGTCCCCATAAATCGGGCACCCTTTTTATAATGTGAATAAAACAGGTAAATCTTAATCGATTTTCAAATTTTCAACACTGTTTTTATCCTGAGATGATTATCTACAAATTGGTTATTTATGAACGGCCCTCACTAAAAAATTACGTCATAATGACGTCATTAAGTTACATATCGAAATCAAATGTAAAAAATCGTTAGCGAATGGCGTTCAGCCAAGAAGACAAAATTGTAATAAAATTCTTACGGAAAAATAAACATAACGGCGCAAAAAGTTTATTCGAACATTTCCGGACAAGGGATGGACAGTGAGCGGTCTAAATAAGCTTCTAAGGAAAAATTATTTGACCGGTTCGTCGGAGAGTCGCGCTAGTATAAAAGTTGTGTTCGGTACTTAACATTTGAATTCTTTGATGCAAATGACGTAATTGTGACGTTAATATTCATGCCAGAAACTTCATATTTGAATCAGTGTAAGATAATTATCTCAGGATAAAAACAGTTTTGAAATTTTGAAAATCGAGTAAGGGGTCATTGCATAATTACGTAACGCCGAAAATGACCGTTTTTGACCCACCCACCCACCCTGTAACGCTTCGTAACGTTTCCCTTCACCCACCCACCCACCCTCCCCAGCGTTACGTAACGATAGTTACCAAAAATCAATTTAGATTTAGGCCTACCAGACCTATGTGCGAATTCGTAGGCCTATTTATAAATCATATTTTCATAGCGAATTTAATATAGGCTAGTAAGTGAATTAGATCTATAATTTGCCATATCTTCCTCAGATATCTAGACCTAGGCCTAGGCTACTTCGTTTACGTTTTAAATCAATGCCTCGAAGTTCAAACTTCGATCGCATCATTTGTCTGAAGTGTCATTCGATGGTAATATAATATTCATTAATAATTTTTTTCAAGGCGTTACGTAACGTTCAGCTGCCCCCACCCACCCACCCCCGTAACGTTTCGTAACGTTTTAAATGACCCCACCCACCCACCCTCGAGCGTTACGTAATTATGCAATGACCCCTAAGATTTACCTGTTTTATTCACATTATAAAAAGGTTGCCCGATTTATTGGGACACAGTGTAATTAGTCTACATGAGCCTACCTGTGGTTTTTTTTATTGCAGTTTCTTTATTGTAAACCGTAATTGTAATTGCGATTTGTTTAGCGCAATTTGTATCGACACGTTCTCAACTATTATGGTCAAAAACTTCAAAAGTTATGTTGAAAATGGATGGATAGATTACCCACACACACACACATAATGAGCCCACATAGGCCTATAATTTTATTATAATGGGTATAAATTTTAGGTGTAGTCCTATACACTTGTGTTTGAGTGGTTATGTTTGTAGGCGTGAGGTCATAGCCTGCTCCGATCAGACGCCATTTTGTATGTCTGTCGTAGCCTATAATAAATATTATGGTTGGTTGTTGTTATTCATTGGTATGCAGTCGTTTATAATATGGCTGGTTGTTATAATATGTATATGTATGCATGTGTATATATATATATATATATTCATTGGTATGCAGTCGTTTGCATTCTTGGCATACCGTATTTAGTTACGAAGTGCATGAGTCACTGCAGCCATGCACGGTGCACCTCTTCGTCTTATTCGGTTGATCGCGTTGGACGCTCAACAACAACAGCAACAGCCACCGGATATTATTATGAAGTGAATGCATGCTCTTCTTCGTCTGACTATAATGTTTTGGCTGATGATTTACGTGTTTTTCATGCAATGTCTAGTAGGGTAATTGACTCTACATGAGATATGTACTGTGGGCTGTGGCTGGAATGGACCAGTGCTTGTTAGCCTACATGCAAGCAGCGCTGCCATTCATTCATTCATTCATTCATTCATTCATTCATTCATTCATTCATTCATTCATTCATTCATTCATTCATTCATTCATTCATTCATTCATTCATCCATCCATTCATTCATTCATCCATTCATTCAATCAATCAATCAATCAATAAATAAATCAATCAATCTTTCATTTCAAGAATTTATATAGCATTCCTTCCAGAAGCCCACTCAGAGGCCGCACAATTGAGGTCGCCTCTGCAAATCACACGTCAGGGTTTTACAGTATTCTGATTCCTGAATATCAATTTGCATCACCGTGGCTGAACAGGGATCGAAAACTAATTGTATAAGAACTAAAATTACTTGAGAACTCAAATAGAAGGTCAAGTAAAACTATTTGTGAAACAAGATATTAGAATTGGAAGTCAAATTTAGGAACACGTACAGAACTGCCTGAATTGAAACTAAATTAGGAATCATTGTTGGAAGCAAAATAGCCTATATAGGCCTAGGTTAACTCTTGAGTTTCGCGATACTGTTTCAAATAGGCCTATTCTGACCCTTCGGTATAGGCCTACGGTCAGGACATCACCCTAATTTTACTTGGAAGCGATTAAAGATGCATCATTTGGCTATTATGAGCTTATAAAGTAAAGTGGAATAGACCTACTGCTCGTTAATATAGCCTATGTAGATCTACATTGTAGGGCCTATATAGGTCCTACCGTCCTAAGCTTAGACATAAATATAGGCCTAAGCAGGGCTTAAAGTGTGCCAGGACGGTCATGGACGGCGTCCAGGCACTTATTTTCGAGGCTGGACGCCGTCCTGCCACTTATTTGGCCAGCACTGCCTGGACGGTCGTCCATGACTGCATGGACGGCGTCCATGCAGTTACGGACGACCGGCCATGACTGCCTAAAAATGGTTCCATTTGAGGTCGACACAGCGAAAAATGCGCAGGTCGCTGGGGCTCCGCCCCAGACCCCGCTGCGGGAGCTTACGGTAAAGACAAAAACCTTTCTCTTTTACACTAGGCCTAACATTTTTTATTTCTATTGTTATCCTGGTAGCTTGCGACACTAAAAAACCACTTCTTTTTGAAGTTTTCGCGACTTTATCGTTCAAAAATAGCTGGCAAAAAGAGCCTAAAAATGGCTCCATTTGAGGTCGACACAGCCAAAATGCGCTGGTCGCTGGGGCTCCGCCCCAGACCCCGCTGCGGGAGCTTACGGTCAAGACAAAACCTTTCTCTTTTACACTAACATTTTGATTTCTATTGTTTCTAATCTCCCCTCAAAATTCAACCTCTCCTCCGCTTGCACTCACCTCTGCTGCTTTCCATTCACGACTGAAAACCGAACTCTTCAAGCTATCCTATCCAGATTCCAATCAGTTTCCATCACCCAACTACCACTATCACCGACAACCACCGTAGCACCATGCTGTCTCCTCGGCTTGACCTCCCCGGATTTTGACCTGGCACCGGAACGGAAACGGCAGCTCTGGCTATTGCGGACTTGATTTGATATAGCGCCGGTGCTAAGCTGGTCTCCCTGACGTGGCTTTTGTGGGCGCTGAGAAATTCTCGAAGATTTACATTACATTACATGATCCTGGTAGCTTGCGACACTAAAAAACGACTTATTTTTGAAGTTTTCGCGACTTTATCGTTCACAAATAGCTGGCAAAAAAGAGCCTAAAAATGGCTCCATTTGAGGTCGACACAGCCAAAAATGCGCTGGTCGCTGGGGCTCCGCCCCAGACCCCGCTGAGGGAGCTTACGACGCTCCCCCAGACCCCTTAGTCGGCACGGGCTAAGTACCTTCGGCACTCGCAACTTCGCGCCTTCGGCGCCGCCACTGACGACCAATTACAATACAGCGTCCTGGCACTTCTTTTTTTACACTTTAAGCACTGGGCCTAAGCTTAAGCTGCAACATGTTTCACTGTGTCAGGTAGGCTTGTGTCTGTTTATCTGGTGAACAAGAGCACAAACGGTCGCTTTGAGGAAGGTAAATATGCTTATGAAAAGTATTTTTATATGATTTTATTATATAGCCCAAGGAAAAGCCTACAAACGGCAAACCTGTGCAGACAGTGTGACAGATCGCCATAAAGGAAGAGAGTTCAAGAGACACCTGGAGATATAGAAAGAGACAGAGGCAGAAAGATCGAGGACATTCAGTGATAAAATAGATTGCCCATGTATAGCTACTGCATGGCATACACCAAATATACATAAAACACTTCAGTTAGCTGCTGTTTCACCAAGCGTGACCATCTGGCAACACTGGCATAGCGAATCCGTCATCCGTGCACTGAGTAATACTTCAAATATTCACTGAGTCGTCGCATCAATAGAGTGCGGCCAAGTGTGCATGTGGATGTGACATAGAGCTCGTCGCCTTAAGCCTTGTATACACTTGGCTACAACTGACTCGTCTGTTATTGTAGGCTCTCCTCAGTCTTTTCACAGTATAGTGGTAGCGATGTACGTGGCTGCTGTTCTATTGATTTACGGTGGCTAAAGAACGTCTCTCTTTTCATTGACCTGCAATAGTAGATCTGATATGGATGAGTTATATACTTGCCTGGCTATTATTTTGCTTCACTCTGAGTAGTAGTGTGTAAGACTCGCATGTTTTCGGAACTATCTAGAACGGCGTAGGCCTATGAAGAGATAGGTGATAGTTCTTTATCGTAAAACAAACCTATACATGATCGTTTTCAAGGTTAACATTTTCGGACGATAGAGAATTATTACGATAATTATCTCGTGAGGAAATTGTTTGTCGGCAACATTTTGGCTTCAGTTGACAAACTGGGCGGGTAAGACAGTTGAACACGTTTTGCCCTGGTAGTTAGCGTATAGTAGGCCTACGACTATTATTATGGTTATGTGCCGAGACTTTGTTGAATAGCAAACGAATAGTAGCCAGTGTTCAGAAGATTGACAGTGATAATTCAACGCGTTTGACTTGCACGATTGAAGACCCAGGCTACTTGTTGATGGCATAATCGCCAATACTTTTCAAGAAGAGCGAACACTCTTTTTCAAGCACAGCTACACTGTACGAGATATAAGACAATAGAGACGACCTGGTGTTGAAAGAGACAGCTGTAAGTACCAGCCACTAAGATGTCGTCAGTGAACAACAGAAACGATGTCGCTGATTCTTCAACGCATCATCTTCAAGTTCCGAATGGTCGATCGATGACCAACGGTCAAGCACGAGCCTTGACGAGACTGGCCAAGGCTGGCAAGAACGACTCCGTTAAGTCGACCTACTCGCTGTCCGTCTTTCTCGATCCAGATGCGTCGAAGGACATGGTAAGACACGAGGAACTCTGGTATCCCATGGAAGACCCTGGAAGCATAAACAACCAAGGTCTCGATGGAACGAGCCTGGGACAAAGAACAGCTGCACTCTCAGCGGCGTCAGGTTCAAGGAACTTGGAGGACAGGGTGATGTTGACTCAAGAACAGTCGACGTTCACGTCGAATCAGACGACGAACAACTACCAGGGTCAGAATGAAGGGCTGATGAGAAACGGAAGTAGGTCCAGTACTTCGTCATCAGTTGCAGCGAGGTCTGCACACAGAGATCATCGGTCGGGAAATGAAAGCGGCGGAACAGACATGGAAAGCCATTTCAATCGGAACACGGTCGTTCTAGGAGTTCAGCCTGGAGAGGGAGGAAGAGGAGGACTAGGAGGGGAGGAATTAATGGGAAGAGGAGGAGGAGGAGCAATGGGAAGAGGAGGAGAAAGTGGAGGCGAAAGTGGAGGAGAAAGAGGAGTTGGTGCAGAGGTCAGAGCAGGGACAGGAGCAGCGGAGGAACTCGCCCATGGAGGTGTTCGTCGGTGGTCGACGGAAGGAAACCTTCCAAGGGCATCTGAAGGACACGATACAGACGACGATGAATACGGAGAAGAGGTGGCTCAGGAGGAAGTAGTGCAGGTTAGATCACAGCAGCTCGGAGCTCTTTCAAAGGCATCACCACATGGACGACGCAATTCTTCGGATTCAGCAGCGGACGAAGAAGATGAGGAAGCGCTTGGATATATTTCGAGTAGAACAGCAGAAAGGTCAGAGTTTCGTGATGTGCACAACGCATCGGGTTCAGCAACTGATGAAAACGGCGATGGGTACAACAGCGACACACGACGAGCGAAACAAACTCTCAAAACTTCAGATTCATCAACTGAGGAAGAAGACGAAGACGAAGTCGATGCTGGTGGGTATCAGATGGAAACACAAGAAAGGAAATCATATGGTGAAAAGGTTCGTGGCTCAATTTCAGCGGCTGATGATGACGATGAAGCAGGTGCCAAGTACAGCAGTACAATGCAGCCAAGGACGTCCTTTGGTCAGTCACGCAGCCGAGCAGAACCGACCAGTTCCACCGATTATGGCAGATCATCGAACGCAGTCAACTATGACGGATCAATGAAGCGAACGGTGCAAGGGAGAGATGCAGCTGACGACGGGGATTTGACTCTAACGGAGGGAAGCGACGATGAAGAACAGACTGGCAACGCTTCGTACAACAGACAACCGATTCATGGAAGACCTAAGCTGAGTCGTACAATGCAGGTGGATGGAGGATCGCGAGGAACAGACAGCCAAGGATATCAGAACGGTGTCTCCGATGGGAGGTCCTACGCTCCCAGAAACAGTTCGGCAGCTGTACATTCGGAAGGAGAGCTGTCTCGCGATTACCAACAGAGGCGATACGAATCTGGACCTGGACGCCAAGGAATTCGACGGGCAGCACCGGCAACTCAAAGCGAAGGTGAAATGGGAAGGGCAGGCTTCCCTCCCAACTCCTCCTCTCAAGCATACAGAGGACGAGCGGACATCGGAAGAGGAAGCCAGGGAGGATCTTCAGATGACGATGCGAACAACTGGAATGCTACTTCCGGTGGCGGAACCTTAAACAGACGGAATAATCCAAATACATCAACCTATGATGATAGTATGAGAACCGAAGATGGTTCACATTCCGAAAGAGAACAAGAAGATCAGCGAAAAGACGGAAGACAACCTACTCCTGTGATCAGAGTAACCACTCCAAGCACCTCCAGCCTCACCGAACCCAGAAGAGCCAGCCAACAATCGACTTCAGACGAAGATGTTGCTAGAATGAATGTCAGAAGTAATCCTCCACCGCCTGGAGCTTCCACGTCCAGAGGAAGAGATTCCGCCTCTAACGGCGTTCGCAGCACACCGTCTGCAAGTCAGAGCCTGACATCGGAAGAAGAGGAAACAAGTTTTCAGCGCAACAGACAAGGATTGGTTTCGAATGCCACGAGACCACGTGACGTGGGAGGTCAGTATCAGCCTCATCCGGCTGAAAGAAAGAAATTCATGGCGGCTGACTCCATGTCTTCCAATGGATACTCTTCACCACGAGAACCGTATCCTGCAAACAACTACTTTCCAAGAGCAGCAAATACAAGAGGAGGATTAGGCAGAGGGAGTTCGGACACAGACAGCGTGTCAGCCTCAGATTACCACCACAATCACAGGACGAACGGCGGAAACGCACCGACAAGAAGAGTGTACAGGGATCATAGAGTAGGACAGTCGACAGACGGTCAGCCACGGTCAGGAGCGCCATCGAACGATAGATACAACGGCTCTTCTCATCCGTCCAATCACAACAACAACAGACCCTCAGCCAATCAGACGACGAGTTATTCCGACGAATCAGACGTCGATGACTACAACGATTCGCGAACAAACCAGCAGTTTGTCTTGGACTTCCCCAGCGAACCTGAGGACCATGGAGGAACTGGAAGGTCAACACGTAAGTCTACTACCACCGTGAAGAAGACGATGACGACACCGGTGACAGGGGTCGTGAGCGTTACACCGGAACCACCAAGATCATCAGGTGGTGAAGTGGTGCGCAAGACAGCATCGAAAACCGTGAAGACGACGCCTGTGATTGGAATCGTCCGTATTCCAGACCCTGAACCGATCCAGCGGACCCCAGTTGTTGCTCATCATCACCCTCAAAGAAATCGAACCCCAGTCGTTGGGTTGATCAGTGTGAGTCGCTCACCGTCTCCAGAACGACGAGCGAAGACTCCCGTTGTGGGACTGATCACTGTGCCACCGCCGCCACCCATGCATTCCCAATCCATGACCACCACTACAAGAACACATCAACCGGTCTCAGGGATGATCAGCGTATCCAACAGCAACAGCAATCAAATGGTGAGGGGACGCTCCATCACTCCCTCGGCACAACTCTACCCGGATGTCAACAATAACATCAACGCCTACCCTGGAAAGTTCCGATCAGGCCTCGCGAGTAGTGGCTCGTACATCGAGACACTTGCTGTTCCCATCGAGACAGACACCCAGTCGGAGATCGTTGGCGTCGATCCTGAGCTGAGACGTGCTCAGAAGACTGGATCCAACCAATATCGAATAACGATGAACCTTCGTCCGGTCGTCAGCGATTCATCTGAAGTGGGATACGAGGTGTACGACACGGCGTTTGGAAGAGCCACGCCAATCGCGATGGATCGCCTCCGAATGAATGGATCAACAGCTGCTTCAGACTGGAGATATCTGGAAGGAGGAGGGGCAGAGGAAGCCTACTTCCGGCCTTCCTCTGTGCCGATCGGTACCCTCAGGTCGCGGCAGAGCAGCATAAGAGCGCCGAACAGCCAGCGTGGGTTTGTAACGAGGCGAAATGGTCATGAGGGTTCAACCATCTCGAAGGTGAATTCAGTGTCGTATTCAGCCAATCCACAAGGAAGGATTGTTACTCCAACCAGCAGACAGATCTACAACATTCCGAGAGGGTCTTCTGTTGTTGGAACGATAGACGGAAGTCGCAGTCTGAGTCGCCAGGGTCCGCAGCAGTACCTTCGTGATTCTCTGATCCAGGTCCCAACGATACGTCAGACGGTCACAAGTCGACCTCTCCGCCATTCGGTTGACGCGGAACTCCACGGATACAACCAAGGTTATCTGGGAGTAGGAGGAGGAGGAGGACGAAGCAGGCAGAACAGCGCAATGTCATCGGTCTTCATGAGTCCAACCATGGAAAGACGTTACAATGTCACCGCTACCAATGGTCCATCCTCGTTCAGAGATGATGCCTCCTCCTTCTACAGAGGAGGAGGAGGACGGTTCAATTGAGCTGATGATAGCTGCTCGACTACTCCAGTTCCCCCTCCACCAACCGACAACACTCAACAGCTACAGGTCCCTCCGCAGATGTCACGGATGGGATGTTTGACGGTTAACATGGTCTTTTGAGCCAGCAATCGCTATGCAAAAAGTACGGTACATAACATCAGTAAGAGCAACATGACTGTGACTAGTTGACTATGTGACAAAATATGTGATTGTCTTCAGCAACCTTCCATCCTTGATCTTTCAAGAGATTTGTTTGTCGATGTCGTTCAAAAACTGTAGAATAATATAGGCCTAGGTGCCGGTACTGCAAATTTGAAAAAGTTTCACAATGTGCAGAAATGTGTTTTGAATTGTGCCATAAAATGTGTAGGCCTTATGTGTTCATCCATGATAAGTAGGCCTAAAATTTAGGGTCATAATCCTGATGCTAATTATCCAACATGACATAGCGGTAAGTGCCTGATTTAAAAGCAAATTTTCTTGAATTTATGCAGTCGCAAAGATGTTTTCCATTGTCAAATTAATCGAAATGTCTCTGCAATGCATGTTAGCTTTGTACTTCCTGCGCTATAGTTTACCATTAAGGCCAATTGTTGCAATATGTACAGTACAGACAATATTTATAGGCCTATTGGCCTAGGCTATCAACTGTGCAGAGCCCAGCTGATGAAATACAAACATTGGAGAGAGAATGCTTGTTGCAATGTCACCATACATATCGCTAACAATAATTTGTAAATATTATTTGATTCATTGTCTTAATTAAGAAATTTTACAGATGTGTGATTTTTTTAGTAGGCCTCTTCAGTAGGCCAATAAGCATTTTTTTATCTGTTTACAGCATTGATTGTTGCATTTGATCCTTGCTTGTGTACAATCTTATTTCATTTTCATACGAATGCATCAATGCTCCCAAGAGACAACAGCATATTAAACACAATTATCATATTACACTGTGCCCCATAAAAAAACACACCAAAAATCTTTGTCATGAAACGCATGTAAGTCTAATGCTAAATAAGAAAAAGTAATGTTTCATTTAAGAAGATGTTCGAAGTGATATGTCCCTTCGCTTGAACGCAGGCTCTCAGACTTGGCCGCCACTGTTCAATAGCTTTGTCAATGACACTCTGCTTCAACTGTCTGTGCCCACACAACGATGAGGCGCTCCTTCAACTCGTTGATGTCCTGTATTGCTTAGTTGCATGTTGATAACAGTTGGGCACGGCGTTTTTTCAGACACTTCAGCTGAAGGTCATCATGTATTACTATATACACTGTTCCCTTACTCATTCCGATTTCTCTTTGAATCTGGCGAGTTGTTCTGTGAGTTTGTGGTGTGCCCTCCTGGCTTAGCACAAGATCGTTTACTGCATCAATGTTTAAATGTTTCCGAACTCGCCTAGTCTGCGTCACTGCCTCCAACAGCAACCACTTCTGTGAGTAAGTAAAATGTAAAATATTTTGTGGCAAAATTATTTGAGAAACAACGTACAAACTTTTATTACAATTGGCTTAGTTTTATAGAAGATTTTTGAAAAGCTTTTTGGTGTGTTTTTTATGGGGCACAGTGTACATGTAGGCCTATGTTAAGTGAGCTCATAAAGACATAGGCTATATGCGGTGACTTCCACCAGAACAAGAAGCGAACCTAACTAACCAAGCACAGCTAATGTGACCAAAGCCATATGTTATGTTACAGTATTTTTATATTTCGCATATAATTAGGGCATACATTATATTTTCACATGTTATTATTGTTGCAAGATTTTCTACTGCTATCTTATCCTAATTAAATAATGCTACCTCTTTAATTCTTGTGTTGCAACTACCTCTCGGACAGCTGATTCTAACGGCATTCTAACTAAAGGTTTTTAATGGAACACAATAATTTGGTCATTACATGATTGTCTCCATATCGAGGTCTACTTCTACTCGGAGTGATCATAATTTTCCTCAATTAAAAATTCGATGTATAGCTTACATTTGTTTGGTGTAGGCCTAATAGTGCTGTCGTTGCTAAAAAATACATTGAACTCTAATGACATTTTTGTCAGCAATCAGCAACTAACTATATAGCCTATAATTGTTTCTCAGCATATGATATATATATATATATATATATATATATATATATATTAATATGAACTGTTTCTTAAACCTTGACTATTGCAATTGTCGGCATTGTTAATTAAAGCTATTTTTAAGATGAACATGCATTTTTCAGGCTGGCAAAACAAGTAAGAATTTATATTGTGATGAAGATTACTCATGTGACACTGGTTATATATAGCCTAGCTTACGATGCAATGAAAAGAAGAACACACACGTTTGAAGTATACTAAATTCCCGTGTACATGCCTATAATTGTTGCTATAATAAATTATATTTCTGTGACTTGGTCCATACATGTTATTCGTGCATCTTCATTGAAATTTTGCCTTGTGCTGTCTTACACGACAAGATTTGTGGACATCTTTTACAGTTGAGAAGACACAGGCGGGCGGTGACCAAAGAAAAGAGACGAATATATCCTATAGACATCGGCGGCCACCCGTATTCAAAGCAACTCCAATGAAACTTGTAGCCCTGCGTGTAGCCTACAGCAGAGAAGTCAAATGAATGTTGAAACATCTCCAATGCAAAGAAGTGAGTGGGTGGGGCAGCGAGTTGTTAAGGCGTACCCTGCATCAGAGCTAGCCAAATGCATACACAGGACCTGGGTTTTGTCATTGAAAGAGATTTCGACCCACTTTAGAAGAGAGGCAAATACCAATGTTTATTTACCATAAGAAATGCACGCTGAGAGGTCCCAGAATACCCTTTTATGCCAGCATACCAAGCAAGTTCAATTCATAGATTTCGACCCACTTTAGCAGACAGGCAAGTACCAATGTTTATTTACCATAAGAAATGAATGCTGAGAGGTCTCAGAATACCCTTTCATGCCAGCACACCAAGCATGTTCAATTCATAGATTTACTGTTGCATTAGCATAGGCTGCAACTGCATAATTATATTTTAACATCACAGAGGCACGCATATAATGGTTGAAAACAGCATGTGAACAACAAATCAGTGTTTAATCCAGAGGTCTCCGGGGGGTGGGGGGATTCTACTGTATTTCTACAAAAACAGCTCAAAATGTCAAGCAGTAATTTGAAGGAAGAATCATATCAATGTTCAGGCTGATAAATCCTACAGCATCACTTTGTGATAAAGTTTGTAGCATTCCTCTAAGTAAAGTCGTGTGCCTGACAACTCACTGTCAACTTGAGAAGCTGTGATGGCCATAATATAAATATATAATTATATATATATATATAATATATATATATTATATAATGGCTGGAAATTCCCCTTTGTACACAATGTATAGTGATTGAGATTTGGGAATGAACATAGTGGTCACTTTAGTTTGATAGCAGCAAACGGTTATAATCACACCAAGTCTGTGACACAACTGCCCTAAGTTATTATGTGAAATATTATGTTCCAAGTACGTGCCCAAGTCCCATATGATTCAAAACCTAAATAATCTGATACCGTGCCAAAGTCCCATTGATTCAAAACCTAAATAATCTGATACTGTTTGAAATCGATAGGCATACATGATAATCAATTGAAATAATCGTAATCTTAAAATTTCTTCAGTATCCAAGAAAAGTAATGTTGTGAGAACCAGCTTAAGTTGAATTGAATGCAGCAAGAGAGGTCAGGTGGTATCAGGTACGATTTGTGGAAAATAATTGTCCTGTTTGAAATCGATAGGCAAATGTGATAATCAATCGCGTTTAAGCCTAGGTCATTGAGTTCTGGTTGTACAGTAGAATAATGCCAGGTAATTCAAGTACCATAAACAAAGGTTTGCATTCCATAGTAGCATACTGCAACTTGATGCAGCCATAATTTCTATAACATGCATCAGAGTTTTCACATTTTAGAGAAAATTCAAGGTATGCTTGCAATAATGTATATTCTATTCCTCAAACCTGGTGTTCACTTACAAAATAGTTTACATTAATCTAAATCAAAGATTCATAGCAATTATTGGCAATGCACTACAAAGCAGCAACTCACAACAATCATAACACAGTAATAATAACAAAACAATTTGCAATTAATGCAAGACAAATGTGATAGCAATTTCTGTTGCAGTATGTCACTGTGACTACTGCCTTTATAAACACAAGCTTGCACTCTACAGTCTACAATCTACCCATGAACATTTGATGTGACACACATGGGCCTCACCGCCTCCTATGGGAAAGCTGATATGGCAAGAATTTTTCTGAAAATTCTTCTTTCCTAAGTTTCCATTCTTAAGAAAACTTATACGTCTCTAAAATATTATTCAAGGCAACAGCAGGATAACTGTACAGTAAAAGATTTCCAATCATCTATTGGTCATAAAAGAGAGCCACAAAAATCATTGCTTTATGAAGACCATGTGAGATTTCTTGCATTTTGTGTTCATTGGACAACTCTGGAATGAGATACTCCCTCTCATGTCCAGGGGCTGTACTCTAACACATCGAGTATTGTGAAAGGAAATAAGGGATATTATTAAAAGAGAGCCACAAAAATCATTGCTTTATGAAGACCATGTGAGATTTCTTGCATTTTGTGTTCATTGGACAACTCTGGAATGAGATACTGTCAAAAGAAAACAACTCAACACAGGCTTGATAAAAATTTCTTCACACACGTTCTTGATAAAAATTTCTCAATTCTAACAAATGATTAAAATCTTACGTTTTAAGTAATAACTAACAACTGACTGAATAACAAATACAAATGATAATCGTCATGCTTCACATGCACAAATCTGATAGCTGGCAATTTTTGTCACATCAATTTTTTTAAACTGAGTGAAAGCAGTTACAATTCATATCATAAACAAACCCTAAAGGCTACTTTTACACTTTCCACACGATTATAACCTGAGCGACAAGACAACAACGAGTACCCCACAGTCCTATTTAGATTTATCCACAAGCCAAAAAATAAATAAGGCAGTATCATATCAAAATTGCCTTTCCTAATTCTTCTGTAAATAGTCTTCTCACACTGATTGAGCTAAAACTTGTAAACAACAGCAGTCCAACATACGTTCCTTAAATGCATCATTAGACAATTTGTGAAGCAATACTTAGAAATGAACCAGTCACATGCAATAGTGCAGTGATTACACTTTTGTACCAACAACTCAGCTGCATCTGTAGAGCACTCACAGAGAATAAATCTGTAGTAGCAGCCATCTATTTCCTTATACATAGTGGAGGATGACAAGGGAAACGATAACAGGAAAGGAGAAATTGGTTACCAGTCGAATCATCAAGCTTGTAAGAAATTCATTAATTAAGTGGAAAATGAATCTGATTGAGCAGCAAAGTGAGAAGACATGTCGTTAAAAGATTATTAAACTCACACAAAACAGGACGTATAATAGAGGAAAGAGGACCGGGGCGAACACAAACCACAACAAATGTCCAGCTGAACCTGCATGGGTACAAAAGTCTGAATGTCAGTGCACTACTCATCAGCAGGCTGTGATACGGAAAGCCTTGCAGGGTTTCGGAAAGCGGGATCCATATTCCAAATGACGACGACGATAACGATCAATCCAATCAACAGCAACAACACGAGTAACCAGAAACAGAATCCACTTCGCTTGGTTGTTCCTGTTTTCAGCTGACCAGCAGAGGACAAGGATGAAGTACCGTCCCTTGAGAATTGACCTGGTCTAGGAGTTGCATACTCGGAGGACGTGTACATCTGGGACCGCCGTGTTGTTGTTGTGCTTGAAAAGCCAGACAACTGCGGCCGGCTTAAGAACGCATCCCTAAAATGTAAAGACAGCAACAAATTTTAGAGGTTTTTCGAGACGTCTGAATCTGCAACTCTGGCCTTAAAATCGTGCCATCTGCTTCATACACTTAATATGGAATATTGAAAGAAATAAAACTTGTACAGTACGACCGATTTAAAAACAGAGCCAGAAATATACTAAGTAAAATTTTCATCTGAACTAGATGAACCAAACGTAAATGCAGCATGACTTTTGCATTATAAGCTCTGTGAATACCTTGCTGAATCATGTTATGGATGATGCATTGTCTACGTCAATAATTTTAAGACATTCCGTGCATATAATTTTATGCCAAAATTTTAATTTATTGTTACACCTGCTTTTCATAAAGTTATAAAATTTAGTATTTTGTGGATATTGGCTTTTGAAAATCAGATCACACACCTCATATTACAAAGCACAGCATAGACGGTTATGAGGTGGTTCACTTATGTATGTATGTTTAAAAATAGCATGACACTCGCTCAAACTAACTGCTAAAATACCATATTATTTACAGTCACAAATATGAATGTGTGTGAAATACCATCCCTCCACTACACAAGTCCTTTACAAATGTCTGTACCTCAGAAGCAGATGCATTTACAATAGTCCAGAAATTATTAACAACAAAACTTGGCAACAATTGTCCACTTTCTCAAGCCATTCTGTGATTCAAAATCCAAGCAGCAAGTCGTATTAGCGCTCATGTAGATGCAAATCCAATCATGAAGCAATTAAGTATAAATGGCATTAGTACCCTGCTTGTCCAAATGACGATAGAGGCTGGCGGATAGCAGAGTCCACTGATCTTCTGTAGCTGAATGGATCATTGCTGCCAAACAAAAGCCACACAATGCGGTCACATATTTTTCAAAGCACTATTAAATAAAAGTTTGTTTAGCTTTGGCTATGCTGAATCTCTGGTTCAATAGAGATGGTTCAAGAGACGCAACGTTATAAAAAAAATTACGCTCTTTAACCTTTACACAACAAGAACATTCACCACCCAGGGCCCAATGATGAGTGATTTTACCAAATAATGACCAAATAAAGCAAACAATTTTAAACTTGTGATATCTTAAGTAGTCCGTTCTTGATCTAAAAACATAATGTATATCTTGTCTTTTCATCCATCATCCAAGAATTTTTTTCAGGGGTTCAAAGCTGCTTTAAAGTGTACCCATCCTCATTTTTGTGGTAGGGAAAGTCAAATCAAGTCTGGCCGATGAACTGATGAGGCTATGCGAGTTATGACTTGGTGACGAACTAAAAGACTGAGGTAGCCAAATTCTGACTGGGTGATGAACTGAGTACAAGGCAGGGATCATCGTTGCTTATATTTTTTGCGACGAACAATTTTTAAGCATACCAAGCATAAAGGATGATCATACATTATAATCATTCCATTATAAATTTCAGTACATTCAATAATTTTCAATAAATTTTAGTCAGTTTTTGAGTTTATTATTGGTGTAACATATTCTGTTCAGTATTTTGGTGAATAGACTAAAAAACCTATATCTCGATAAAGAACACAAATTTAACAGAATGACAAATAGTGTTACCTTTCCTCGCTTGTCGTGTACTGTTTTCGGGCTGCAAAAAAACATGTAATGTTGTTAAGCAGTCTAAATGAGTAAAAACTTAAAAAGCTCAAGTTCATGAAATGCAATTTTCTCATTTGAATAGATATACAACCAATTAGCATTATTTATATAATTATAAAGTCTCATGCTTTAACAAAAATAAGCAAGCCCTGATGCATGACTCATAAATTCATATAAACCATCGATTGTAAATTTAATTCAATTGTAGTTACTCTCAATTGGTCATGTAATCGTAACTGATTTCAAAAATCATCAAAACGATATTGCAATTGAAATAATCATAATCTTAAAATTTATACAGTAACCAAGAAAAGTACGGTAATGTTGTGCGAACCAGCTTAAGTTGAATTGAATGCAGCACGAGAAATCAGGTGGAATCAGGGTACAATTTGTGGAAAATAATTGTCTAATTCAGTTTTAAGTTAAAGTTCTGTGCAGGCAGTGATAGCAAAAGGAGTTTGGGGACAACATAACCAGATGGTTCGCACAGAATCATAATTCTGGTCGAAGTTTATTTTAGAAAGACAGAACAGCTACGGAAATGGAGTGATTTCAACATTTTAGTTACGAAATGACAAAAGGTTTTTAATGTTATGGTGGAACACAAGCATGTTGAGCAACATGGTTGGATTTGTGAATAGCAAACGTAGAAGAGCTGGTAATAATAATAATAATAATAATGACGACAATTTCTATGATGTCGTAACACAGCACATGCCGTTGCAAGGGCGCCTAGAACAAACACTTAGCAATTATTCAAATATTTCAAGCCAGTAGAATATTAAATCTGATTGCAAGTATCACTGTAATTAATTGTTTAAGACTTAAGTAATTAATTTTACCTGTCTGACTTTCATTGTAGTCTTTGCTGTTGTACCTATTAGATTGATAGGATTCCTCAAAATTGCCATCACCACTTTCCATATCCATGTCCTGCTCTTCCTCCTCGTCTTCTTCCTCTTCTTCTGCCTCTTCCTCGTCACTGTATTGTGTCAGGGGCTTCCTCTGCTGTTCTTGTGCCCTGCTTTTGAGAGGACTAACACGTGGCGCGGGCCGCGCGGCTGGTGCCCTGTCTCGTTGCACACTGCCTTCCAGAAGCTTCAGCAGTTTCTTTTCATAGACGCCTCGTGTTGTATCTGGACAAATTGCAATACAATAAAATGTGAACTTTCGATTACAAAGGAATCCAGAATATAGGCAACTCATTGAAAAATTCAGAAAACTTGCTTGACTGAAGCAAAACCATAATCTAGCAAACCGAAGTACTCTGCTGTAGAACACAATGAATCCATATCTCATCATTTACAACAGTGTGACTGTGTGGCATGCATGCAAGTTTCATATTAACTGTAATGTATAGCATATATGGAAAACATGAAAATTACTTAGAATGTTCAAGATTTATAAATGAAATTGAAATCAAAATGGACCTGGCTTTCACTCTCACTTCGTAACCCAAACTCATTTCCTTCCTTCAAAAAAGCGGCTCAAAACTCACTAAATATTTCTCCTTGGCTTTCAAGCGCATGGATCTCTAACTGGGCAATTCCATGAGAACAGGGACACATACCTCCAAAAATAAAATTCAGTATAAGCATTGGTTGTCTTCATATTTTAATAGTATGATGCTTGTAGTTCACCTGTGAAAAGTTTTTTATTTAGTATTTCATGATTTACTAGTTCAGATTCACAAAATGGCAGAGACGCGTAAAAGTATAAATTTCACAGATTTTTTCATGAGAAATTGATAAAGTGCATAGGCACCACAGTCAAAGCAGACTGTACAATTTAAGCATCTTAAACATATATCCTGCACAGTGTTCAATTCTCTTTAAAACACTGAAAAAATTATGTCTCCATAATGAACCGTTTTGTCATAGCATGTGTCTGAACAAACTATGCGTTTTTCAGAATGTCGTTGTCACGTCCCTAACGTTTTTCCATAATAGTTTATCTCAATCGCACTAGACTACAGGTATAATTCTGATTATTTTTATGCAACGCTAACTTTGTTAGTACTTTAAACTTTGGTAGAGTTTTAAAAAAATTTGCTGCTCGTTTAATAGATACAGCGTTAGGGACGTGACATATTAGCGTTAGGGACGTGACGTTAGGGACGTGACATTTTCATTGAAGCCTCTTAATAATATTTTCATGAACATCAAAATTTTATAATATTAAATCACCAATGTGTCATTCAATAGATGATGCTTTTAGTGCCAAATTGTATAATTTAAGTATCTTATGTTACATAATTTTATGTAATAATTTCTTTATTGCCGCGTAGTAATAAATTTAACAGATTTAATCTCAATCTGCATTGGTTTAACATCGGCATTTTATTTAATTGGACTTGTATTATTTTGTTTCGATTGATAGTTTAAAACACCAGTTGTGTCCATTGATACCCTTTTATAAAGTTCAAGAACAATGTGAGTGAATACTCCAAGCAAAGGAACGGCAAATATGAAAAAATAATTTCTGTTGACGGCCATGACCTTTGTTGTCATAAACTGTCATTAAACTCTGGATCCATCTAATACTCCAAGCTGTAGTTTTATGTAAGATATAGTTTAGAATGTTACACTTGACATGAGCAAACACTGCAACTGTTCATATTTTGGCAGTGCCAGTCCCAAGTCTGGATAAAGGAGGAGGGTGACACTAATGATCTTTAATATCAGTGTCATAAAACTGAAACTACTAGATATATGAGACTATGAGAGGTGTATGGACTGAAACTTCCATAGTTAATTGTGTTAATTAGCACAATGTGCAATTGTCCAACTGGTGTTACTTTGCCTTACTGTGCTTAAATCAGAAGACCACTCTGAGTTGGCAGGTACAATTGGCACTGAACTTCAACTGTTAGCTTGCGGCACATAGTTTAGTAAAATTTAGTTATAAACTGTTGATACAATTTATCATCATCTGGTTACTCATGTCATGGTTGCTAAAGCTCATACACACTGAGCGAACCCAACTTTACACTTGTAAATGCTTGCCTAAAGAACAAAGTATACCAAGATTATTTTATTTATTTTATTTAATACAGCCATTTGATATAATGCCCCTTCACGGTTGACTGCTCAGGAGCGCTCAAAGTTCAACTCAAGTTGAGCAGAACAGTCTTAAGAACGCTGTAAAATAGTGGTGATGCTAGCATCACTAAGTGCAAACAGACTTGTGCTATAGCCATTTCATAGAGCTATGTCTAAATTTAATTTGATTATATAATGTAAATTTATCAAATGTGGTTTAAAAAATTGAAATTTGTGAGCAAATAAATTTGTAATCCAGCAGTAACGTATATGGTTCTTTGTTCTCTAGGCCTGTGATTTATTTGACTGTTTTGTGTAGACATCATGGCTAAAACAACTGAACATAGACAGCAAGATTATGCAACGGAACACTGAGGCAATGTTGACTTTAACAATAAACAAGCAGAATGAAAGCAGAATTGGGGAAAAAATCATGGCTACCTTGAAATCACAAAACAGTTTTAAGTGGCTCATACCATAGAAACACAAAGTGAGGAACTACCTCTGACAGAGATGAGATGTTTTTTGTTCTAAGAATTGGACCAATTGCTGTAAATCAGCACTTGGTCTTTTAGAGTTTTCACAGGATGAGGTTGACCATGTGACACACATGAGAGATCCGTACATAGTGATAAACCACTTGAATAGTTACTGAAATGAGTCATTAAATATATGGAGTTTTCTTTTGAAAAACTGCAATTTTGATATGTTCTAGTATATGTAGGCATTGTAGGGCTAAAGCACAGTAACTAGGCTGAATCAGCCATGCATGTTTTTGGATCTATGTAGCATAAGTATGGTCGATCTAAGTTTTTATTATTAAAAGGATGATGCCTGGCACCAGCCTATGGGGGGACCAAAATATTTAATGAATACACAGTAAAACATGTTATGTAGTAGAATACATCAAACTGATGCACTTCACATACCAGTAATACTATAATTAACATTAAAAGATTATTTTTAAAATTCAGCACATATTGCAATTTGCACACCGTCACGTCCCTAACAAAAAACCGTCACGTCCCTAACGCCTAAAAAATCATGCCAAAACTTTTGCATCAGTTATTTTTTTGAAATATTGGTCTTAAGGTATACTAGTCATATCTAAGTATTAGTCATATTTATTTGGAATTTTTCAAATGCTACAATTAGCAGAGTTTTACTATATTGCTGAGTGCCCGTAGAAGGGATGTCCGCGGCTTGTCACGTCCCTAACAACACTTTCAGACACGTGCAGTTCAGTGAAGAAAACTCACAGAGTAATAAAATTTGACAGAGATATAGACTTTCTCATCCTAATTGCCAAGAAACATTGACTTTGCAAAAAATCATTATATTATGATGCTATTTTTATAATAATAGATGCCCGAATTTGTGCAAATGTCACGTCCCTAACGATGGAATTGCCCAACTGCATCTTCTCTTAGAGGCTGACTATAAGCGCCTCAGATTTACATTTTAATGTGACCTTGTGTGCGCTACAAATCTAATAAATTAATAATAAAAATAAAATCAGACCATCTGCATAACTGTTGGATTTCAAACACAAGCTTTCAATATTTCTTGTTGTCACATAGATAACGTTCTACATTGTATGAGAACCAACGTTTGACTTTTCAGCAGCTGCAAGAAGTTGTCAGATACTCAGAGGTGAACACCAAGTGCTGGTACTCGGCCTTCAGTTGAATCCCAGAAAACGTACCTGTGACAGGGCCAACATCTGCTCCCTTTTCCTGAAGGTATTCGACCAGTTCCCCATCGGACATCCTTGAAATGTTGATTCCAGACGACGTGATGATCACCTCATGGCTGCCTTTCGTTCCCACAGATCGTCGTTTTGACATTGTGCCCACACTCTGAATATGCAACCAGTTCTTTTGTAATTTTTTTAACCACGAGATCTCGCGTTTAACCACGCGATCTCATTGTTAAACCGAGAGATATCTCGTAACTGGCAGCCAATGTGTAAAGGTCAATCGATTTTGTTGTGTTCTTTAGCTCATTTAAGCGTATTAATATTTTCCAAAATTCACTTTTCATGGTATTTTTACTTACTTACTTTCGCGAAAACATTGGCCTATAGATCGCCGTAGGTTGCGAAATATTAGGCTATCGATCGCCTATGCCAGGCCACTCTATTCTGCACCTATCTGCGGCGGCCATACTGTTTACGTTCTACCGAACCGTAAGTAACAATAACCGTAAAATTTTCTATTTGAACTCGTTTTCCATTAACCCTAGTAACTCACTTACTTACTTTTGGAGAAATATGCTGTATGTCAGAGATAAGATTTGGCTCATAAATCTCGCTCTATTCCGCACAGATCTGAGGCGGCCATATTTATTTACTCACTGCATATCGGCAACCGAGCGTATGTAAACCGGGGTAAAATCCCAGACTGGCTGCCCACCCTCACGACGCCTAAATGGTAAAAACGCACACTGCGTGCCCGTACTCTATGGCTGCCAATGAATGCAATAAAATTAGAGCGTGACCTATAGACGACATCGCAACATGCATCCCAACATGCAAAGCGTGAGGGTGGGTTAGGGCTCAGGTTAGGCGTCGTGAGGGTCGGTTAGGGTTAGTTTTAGAGTTAGTGCAGTCATTCTGCTGAAACTGAAGCTGAATTGATGAACAATGTCGTCGATAGGTCGCGCTCTAAATTTATTGCATTCGTTGGCAGCCATATTGTTTGGAGTACGGGCACGCAGTGTGCGTGTTTACCGCCTAACCTGAGCCCTAACCGACCCTCACGCGCTCCAATTTTATTGCATTCGTTAACGGCCATATTGTTTGGAGTACGGGCAGCCAGTCTGGGATTTTACCTAAACCAGGATTATGTCCTGGGGTGACGTCCGGGACTATGTTCAGGATGATTAATTACATATGTCTAACACTCATGCCGGATATAATCAAAGTGGCATCTATGGTACCAGAATGATAAATTAAGCACTGTTATTGTTTACTCCTCATCGACAACGTAAACTTCCGCAAAAAGAGTTAACAACACGTGCTACCAAGCAAGGGCGATCATGTCAAGCGAGATAAGGTGTTCAAACAATCAAAAGCGGCATAAGCCCATCGACCTACTTTTCTCGATTTGGAAACTTCCCCAACGGCGTCGTCATCGTCGGAGAACTCCAACCTGCTACCGGCGGCACTTTTGGGCGCGCGTGAAAACACGATGTGTTGTTTGTACAATTCCACCAACGTGTCTTTCTTTGAATATTTCGGCAGAGGCACGTTTCGATCGGTTAATTCCTTCCGCAACCGGTCTACGGTTAAAGTGTTTGGATCTAACACATCAGCCGATGACATCTTCGATTTTGAAATTTGGACTTTCGATTTCAAATTTACAACAACAGCGCAAGATGGCGACCGCGTCAGTTCATAGGTCACGGATGGCGCGTTCCGCTGGCGCTGGGCTTGGCACCGATTATATAAGTAAGTAAGTAAGCGGATATACATCTATGCCGAAATAATAATAATAATATCTTTTCTTTATTAAAACGCCTGCAAGACGCACTGCGCTTTACATTTACAAGTTTTGCAGTAATCTTAATTAAACTTAACTACCAACTGAGCAGACGGCTTTGCAATTACAATGCAATCAAAAAATCATATACAAAACTTAATCATTGTTGACGTGGAACAATAACGCCTATTATATCATTATTATTATTATTATGTTATTATAATATTATCATCGCAGCGTGTACTGACCTAACAATGTGTTGGCATTGTACACTTACCATACAAATAATAATCAAAATTTCATTAAAAGATACATATTAACAAGGAACAGTAATAAAGTTAAAGGCTTTACGCTGCGGTAAATGCTTTACGAGGTCGAAAAAAGGTCATCAGAAAATTCTATGACTAAAAAAGGTCGTCAGAAATTTTCGTCAGAAAGTCGATTTTTTCGGTTGTTAAGGACTGGTGTATATGTTACTCACCTCAAATTTACCAGTACAGCCCTTGCTATATGGCTAAACTAATTAGACCCGCTTTTGGCCTAAGTAATCGTGATTGCAATCTCCAAACTTCTAAAGCGCCAAGCGCGGGGCACCGGCTTATTCACGAGCGCTGCGTCGAGTCAAAAGGCGTACGTGTCCGTAAGAGTAGTCCCAAGGAAGTCCGGGTTGGTTGCCAATATTATTATTATGTGTTGGCACCAGATGGCTATTAAATTATTAATATTACTCTCTTGATAGGCCTGCCGGCATAAAATCGTGCTGTCCACTTCCTGTAGGCCTACTAAATACAGAAAGCCAGTAAAAGCCAAAATGTTATGGGGTTTCAACATTTAATACAGCGCAAATTCGATAAAAACGCCTTAAATTGTTTATTCAAAGGGCATTGCGTAAGTACTAAGCACGGAAATGTTGACAGAGTTGCTAAGATGCCTCCACCACGTGAAGCATATACAATCTCCTACAATGCAGCTATAGAGTGAACAAGTCTTAATACACCAAGAATTGCTCCTTTACTAAGAACTAACGAGCAATGGCGTGTATCTTGCAAAATTGATTCTGACTTGAGGAGGTTGAGATCAGCTAATTGAGACTATGAGATACCAATGATCCAGTTTCTTAATAATGTTTGAACTCCAAGACAATAGGAAACACACATCTATGGGATCGCACTGGAGATGCCAGTTCTGCTTATTTTATGGCATTATTTGTGGTATGGCACTTTCTCATATAGGCCTATACAAACTAGTCAGTATACGCTCAGGTTTAAAATTCACCTGTAGTAAAATTCCCAATCATTTGCATTCTGATAAGAAATAAAATATTTAATTTGAATACAGTTAGAACAAAAACCGAACAAAGCATTTCACCACAAAGCGTCGTCATCTTCAGGAAACGATTACATTTCGATTGTTTATTTTATATCATTTATAGTTGAAAGTAAACAGTGCACAACTCCAGAGAATGATTTCACGAGTTGAAAATGTACAACAAACTGAACAATCCAGACGTGACAGGCATTCAGCCAGTTGTGCCCCCAACTGGTTTACGCATTCATCTGTCATCATCATAAAGGAATTTGACAGCAGTGATTGAACAGAGAGTCAAAGAACTTAGAGCGTGTTTATTTTGCATGAATTGGATCTTTTGAAGCCATGTGCCTCATCAGTTGGCCGGTGAATTTCTCGACTTTCTTCACATCCTGCGTGTGCTCGGTTCTGTACTGCAGGCACTAAAATCACAACCAGCAAATTATATGTATTAATGTATTAAATGTAAATCTCTGAGAATTTCTCAGCGCTCACAAAAGCCATGTCAGGGAGACAAGCTAACTCACCGGCACTATATATCATATCAGGTCCCCAAATTTATCCAGGGATTCCCTTTTCGTTCCGGTGACAGGTCAAAATCCGGGAGGTCATGCCAAGGAGATAGCATGGTAGTCGGTGATGATGGTGGTCGTGTGATGAAATTTGATTAGAATCGAGATATGATAGCCTGAAGTGTTCAGCTTTCAGTCATGAATGGAAAGTAGCAGAGGATAGTGTAAGTGCACATGTAACAGTCTAGCGACAAATCACACAAGGTAATGTAAATTTAGATACACTAGCCTATGTATCCTTGTTGTATACTCTGTGTCTTTGTTAAATTAATAACTTATATGCTCTGTGAATGAAATACTAAAAATTACAGAGGTGAATACTTTAACAATGAGTTGCATTGGTTTCCAAGTCACTTTTGGTGCACTATAGTCCTTAAAATTGCTAAAGGAGCTTGCATTGCTACAACAGAAATGTTTTTTAGATGCCATAGTGAATAATCTGATGCATGGTTTTAGCGTACCATCGGTTGTGTTTTGTGCATTAGACATCGGTACAATTAGAAGTTTATTAATTAATAACATATTAATAATTATTATACTGTAAATCATTTAGTGTATTCTTTGTGAACCAAGGCACGATACATGATTACACGTGCAATGATAAGCACAGTTTGAACTGCTTGAACATAGGCAAAATGGGACTGAAGAAGAATATCAATTACATGCTAAAAGATGGAATGGAGGATACCTTAGAAACTCATTAGGACAAACTTAAGATGGGAGTATCTGCTGTTTGTCCCAACTTACCTTTAGAAACATAATTTTTTTTGTTTCAATGCCTTTCCATACATTGGTATTAGCTTAATAAATTCATTATTACCAGCTTTGCAAGACCCTTCCCTACCTTTGAACTCATTTCACAGATAATTAAAGACTCTAAGCCTATTCAAAAGAGTTTCTGAAGAGCTCTCTAAAACTAATTTAGGTGTACGCAAAATTGTTTTAAATGGGAGTACTTACAACTTTGTCGTCTGTCATTTTCACTGTTAAATATCCCTTGTTGTGTCCATACTTGATGACAAAGCGACACTAAAGAACAGAAAAAGACCTACTGTTGAGATAAATCATCAACTTATTTAAACAATTTACTGACGGTTACATATCTATAATAATAAAGAAGAAACTATGTGTGTCTGTCTGTCTGTTTGACCGGAATGCATTTCCACAGTTTTCGAGCTTTTCACTCCAAACCTTCACTACTGTGTCCGTCTGGGCATGAGACGCAAAGTTGGGGGTTTTCGAATCTCCCCCACCATGGGGGCCAAAATGGTGGGCGAAACCCCCCAAATTTTTTTCCATAAAATGCAAGTATTTATCTCAAACTTTGCACCTAGACAGAGGGCCATCGAAACCACCCAGTGGAGTGGTTGGCGAATCTCCCCCACCATTGGGGTCACGGTGGGGGAGGCGAAGACGGCAGTTTATTAAACACCTTTTTAAACGCTTGCCTGGACATTATATAATTGGCGAAAGGAGATCATGTAACTTCCAATCTGCTTTGCTGTCAAGTTAAATTTCACGGGTGGTGTACCGGTGGATAGGTCGAAATGTGGTGCGGTGTTGTCAGTCGGGTGGGTGGGTTTGGGTTGGGTTTGGGTTTGGGGTGGGAGGGAAATTTTTTTTGAAAACCCAAATTTCACCGATGGTGCACCGTTGGAGGTTGAAGTGAGGTGGGGTGGGGGCGGGGATGGGGTGTGGGTCCACTGGGTTGGTGTGTTGGTGGAGGGGTGGGTAGGGATGGACGGGATTGGGGTGGGGTGGTGGGGTGGAGGGTAGGTGTGAGGGTGGGGTGGGGTGGAGGGGATAGGGTGGGGGCGGTTGAACGGGATGGGTGGGTGGGGGTTGGAGGTTTGGGGTGGAGGTGGGGGTGTGGTGAGAGGTGGGGTAGAGGTGTGGGATGGGGGCGGGTGGAGGGGTAGACGTGGTGGGGCGGGTGGAGGGAGTGGGGCGGGTGGAGGGAGTGGGGTGCACGGGGTGGGGTGTGGCTTTGTGGGTGGCGGTGGGATGGCGGTGTGGAGCGTGGAGGGAGTAAGGTGGGGGCGGGTGAACTGGGTGGATGGACGGGGTGGGAGTTTGGGATGAAGGCTGAAGGTGTGGTGAAGGTGGGGGTGTAGGTGGAGTGGAGGGGCGGGGTGTGGCGGGTCGAGGTGTATGGGGTGGGGTGGGGCTTTGGGGTGGAGGTGAGGAGGAGTTGGAGTGTGTGGTGTGGTTGGGATGTTGCCGGGTGGAGGAGAGTGGGGTGTACGGCGTGGGGGTGGGGCTTGAAGTGGGGTGGAGGTGGGGTGGAGGGTGGATGGGTAGAGTGGAGGCGGGTGGACGGGGTGGGGGGTTTGGGGTGGAGGTGGGGTTGTAGTGGGGGCGGTGTGGAGTGGGTAAAGGGGTGGGCGTGCACGAGGTGGGGTGGAGGTGTGGTGTGGTTGGGTTGTGGCCGGAGCGGGTCATATCCTAAATTTCCCGGGCAACGCCGGGTACCCCTTCTAGTTAGACATAAGTGTTAAACCATGCCACACAGCGGCGCCGCCAGGATTTTATTTCTGTACGCACAACTTGCACCAAATAATATGAAGCGAACAGCGACCGATACGAGCTTATATTCAGGGGCGGATCCAGGATTTCTGGTTAGGGGGGGGCGTAAATACTACCAATCCAATCCCATATATATATATATATACAGTGCTTAAAGTGTAAAAAAGTGTCAGGACGCTGTATTGTAGGCCTAATTGGTCGTCAGTGGTGGCGCCGAAGGCGGGAAGTTGCGAGTGCCGAAGGCACGAAGCCCATCCCGACTAGGGGGTCTGGGGGAGCGTCGTAAGCTCTCCCAGCGGGGTCTGGGGCGGAGCCCCAGCGACCAGCGCATTTTTGGCTGTTTCGACCTTAAATGGAGCCATTTTTAGGCTCTTGTTTGCCAGCTATTTGTGAACGACAAAGTCGCGAAATTTTTAAGAATAAGTCGTTTTTCAGTGTCGCAAGCTACCAGGATAACAATAAAAATCAAAATGTTATTGTAAAAGAGAAAGGTTTTGTCTTTACAGTAAGCTCCCCAGCGGGGTCTGGGGGTGGAGACCCAGCGACCAGCGCATTTTTGGCTGTGTCGACCTCAAATGGAGCCATTTTTAGGCAGTCATGTTGAACCTATATAATATATCTTTCTTTGGGCGCATAACGTATAGGTAGGATAGGATTTATAGGATTCTCTCGTGGTAATTATGGAAATTCAAACTGTCACCCAATAAATTTAGACCATGTGACAATTATATAAAAGTTTGCGCCCCTAGAAAAATTCATGCGGACGCCCATGCTAAAGGCTTCAAATTATTACCCCCTCCTAAACATTACCCCCCCCCTGCAAACTGTAATTTGCATCAATCGTCGCATTTATTGGACTAAAAATATCAGAAAAATAATCCCGCTTCTTGTTTTGGTCTGAAGATTTTCATCCGTTATCCCACTTCGTGGTTTGGTTTGTTATAAATATTTTCATCTGTAACTAAAATACTAAATCGCCGCTGAAGTTACATGGAGAAATGGCTTCGAGGCTATTATTTTTTCCGAGTAAAATATTGATAACAAACCACAGTGGGATGACGGATAAATCTATGCAAATCTAGTGTCCGGGGGTACTCTGAAACCGGTTACGGTACAAGTTACCGGGAGGGTGATGTTTAGGAGGTGCAATTTGATACCTTTAGATCGGCATTATTGCTATGCTATCGTCGCCTTGAAGCCGGAATTTTCCAGGTTCGAATCCACCTCGCCGCGTAAGGACCTTGGGCAAGTCCTTCACTCACAATTGCTCAGCGCTTCGGCTGGAGTAGAGAGCTTGAAGGGGCGCTATATCCAGAACTCTTCCAGGGGGGGGGGGCAAAATATTAGAACCTGGGATGGGAAAGGTGAAATAAATTTCGAAATTTGGTTGTTGGTCGAAAATAAATAGGGATCAGTCTTTGGCTTAAGTACTTTTCATCCGCCAAAAAAAGTTGATGAGGTTTTTTTTAGTCATCTGCCAAAATTTATTTGGAGAAAATCATACCATTTCATCCGCCAAAAAAGTTGATGACCTTTTTTTTACTCCTCCACTTGAAAACCGAATGGGGGGCCACGTCCCATGCCATTTTCCGAATGGGGGGGGGCAATGTGCCATTACACCCATATGCATATTGCTAATTTCATACCAAATGGGGGGGCCACGTCCCATGGCAGTTTTAAATGGGGGGCCATGGCCGGATTGCCCCCCCCCTGGATCCGCCCCCGGCTATAAAAAGTGCACATAAAAACACATACAAACAAAAATTAAATTTAAAAAGAGTTTTAACGGTTTTATATCTAGGAATCCCAGGATCCATAGACCTCTAGGGCCTATGCGGCTATAAGACGCTCAATGCCAAGATGGCTCTCTATTAGAGTATAAGTAAGTAGGGAAGTAAGTATATTCTATAGATTATAAAATTTCAATAGAATTTCATCGCTTATAATAAATTTGCAATTTGTGAAAAAAAATTTTTTTGCCTTTCCGCGCTGTACGCACTTGCGTAAGTGCGTACGCCTAACGGCGCCCCTGATGCCACAAATGGACCAAGTTATACGATGTGGTTCAATATACAGATAGCGGCAAGGGGATAGCACAAACTATACAAAACATCAAACTAATTCAGTTGAAGCAAAGAGCACAGTTTGAATGGTGTAGGGGTATGAGACGCTATGTAAATTTATGAATGAATGCAGGCTTGGTCTCCGCTAACGTCTGGGGCGTGAGCGGATCGACTGTATCCCAAGCTGTTCTCAATTTCACAAACTGTTGAAGACTGGGTTTTTTCGTTCGATCTCGGCCGGGAGCGTCTCTGAGTAGATAGCCTTGAAGGGGCTCTATATAAATTCTGATTGATTGACAAAAATCGCAACAATATGCTAGCGGCATAAAGTAGAAACTGCGCAACAACCTTCATAGGATCTGCCGTATACAGTCTCTCCGCAGCTTTCGTGAACTCTTCCCAAGTTGTGAAATACGTCATTTTTCTTAACAAGAAAGCCTTCGTACAATTGTTAAAATTAAAACTTCACTTAATTAACAACCATCGGCTTTCACGCACTATCAACACAACTGCACGCAGGCGACTTCCGCCGGAAATTGACTGCGAAAGACGTAGTTCCAAGCTGCTCGAAGTATGTTCGGAGAATCAAAATAATGTGGTGATGAACGAACAACAAAAGAAATCACAGCGGTAATATAAGTTAACTTCTTCTTCTTCTTTGGTTCTCTGCCGTCAGGCAGGTTCATATGTCCAATGACGCCACGCATATCTGTTCTGTGCATCCATCTTTAGCCCTCTGTAACCGTCCTTTGTCATCATCCAATCCAGTAGCATTGTTCTTGGTCTTCCTCTTGTCTTTTTCCCCTCCATTCTTCCTTCGATGATATCCCGTACTATGGTGTCACTCCTCATGATGTGTCCAATCCAGTTTCTCTGTCGTCTCCGTATTGTCTCCATCATTGATCGTTCCTCTCCCACCATCTGCAGTATTTCTTCGTTTGTCTTGTGTTCCATCCAGCTGACACGCTTCATTCTTCGCCAAATCCACATTTCGAAAGCCTCCAATCTTCTTATGTCATCCTTTCTCATTGTCCATGTTTCTGACCCATACAGGACCACACTCCACACCAGCGTCTTGACCATCCTCTTTTTAAGGCTCATATTTAGTTTTCCTCTGAGGAGTTCCCCTCTGTTGTTGAATGCGTCTTTTCCCATGGCTATTCTTCTTTTTATTTCTATATGGCATCTTGCATCATCTGTGACCATACTTCCTAGGTAGCAGAATTTCTCTACCTGTTCTATTTCCTCTCCGTTTACTGTGATCTTAAGAATTGCTTCCTTTCCTCCTTTGCTTATCCTCATAGTCTTTGTCTTTTTGATGTTTATTTTCATGTCGTATTCTGTCGATATCATGTTCAGTCGATCCATCATTCTTTGTAATCCTTCTTGAGTGCCTGCCAACATTGCCTGATCGTCCGCAAACCTCAGAGCTTTTATCAGTCTTCCTCCTACCTTTATCCCCTCATTCACTTCTTCCAGTGTTTCTCTTACAATTTCTTCTATATAGATATTAAACAATATTGGGGATAGTGGGCATCCTTGCCTCACACCTCTTCCTATCTTTCCTGGTTCCGAGTATTCACCATCAATTCTTATTTTCACCTTCTGTCCCATATATAGATTACCGTACCTATCAATCTCCTTTCCTGCCATTCCACTCCTATTCGTCTTAACGCACTCATCAGCTTCTTCCAATCGACCCTGTCAAATGCTTTTTCATAGTCAACGTAGCATATGAATATGTCCTGTCCATGCTGGATGCTTCTTTCTGTTAGAATTCTCAGTGCTGCAATCGCGTCTCTTGTTCCTCTTCCCTTTCTGAAGCCAAATTGATCCTCTCCAATGCATTTATCATTTTCTGCTCTTGCCTGTAGTCTTTTCGTGATAACTCTTAGTAGAATCTTTGATGCATGGGTAAGGAGACTTATAGTGCGGTGGTCCTCGCATGTTGTTGCGTTTGGCTTTTTCTTGATTGGAATCATTATTGTTTGCATGAAGTCTTCTGGCCACTCTCCAGTATTGTAGATGTCCTGGCACAGCCGCACCAGTTCTCCCATTGCCTTCTCTCCTAGGTTCCTCAGTATCTCAATGGGGATGTTATCTATTCCCTCTGCCTTGTTGTTTTTCATATCACTGATTGCAGCCATGATCTCCTCTTTGAGCACCTCCAGTCCTCTGTCATTTCCATTCTGTGCTTGTGCCTGTTCCTCCTCCTCGTTCTCCAGGCTACTGTTTCCCATGTATAACTCTTCCACGTATACCTTCCATCGACTCCTTATCTCATCTGGGTCCTCCAGTAGCTTGCCGTCTTTGTTCTTGATTGCATTTCCTCTATCCATATTCGGCTTCTTTCCCAGTGACTTGATTCTGCTGTAAACTAGGTCGTGTCGTCCTTTTTCCTGAAGCATTTCCATCTCTTTGCATCTCTCCTCCCACCATTCCTCTTTTGCTTTATCCGTTGTTCTCCTTAATTGGTTGTTCAGTCTTTTGTACTCTTTCTTTGCTTCTTCGGTACTCTGATGCTTCCATTTTCTTCTTTCTTCCATATCCTCTAGCATCTTCGGTGTTACCCATGGCTTACGAGGTTCTGCACCCGTCTGAAATCCCACAATCTTTGTCGTCTCACTAATCACAATCTCCTTTAGGTTCCTCCATCTAACTTCTGTTGTTACGTCCGAACTTGACTCCTCTACCCTTTCCTCTATTCTTTCTGACAGTTCGTTACTTTTCGTCTTCATATTTTCCTTATCCCACTTCCTTTTAGCTATCCTTTTCTTTTTGACAAACTTAAGTTGCAGGTTCACTGTCATGGCCACAAGATTATGGTCTGTATCCGCATCAGCTCCCGGCAGGGCTCTTGAGTTCTTTACGCTGTTTCTGTATCTTTCTCTGACCATGATGTAATCTATTTGATACCTTTCCCTATCACCTGGTGCCTTCCATGTATATCTGCGCCTTTTCTCCTGTTGGAACCATGTGTTTGTCACTACCAGTTTTTGTCCTTTGCAGAATTCCACCAGCTTTTCTCCTCTCTCGTTTCTGCTCCCCAGTCCAAAATTTCCTACAATTAGTGTTGTTTTCGTTAACGAAAACGAAAACGAAAATGGTTATTAACGAAAATGAAACGTTTTCGTTAACGAAAACTGAAACTAAAACTAAAATGAGGTGACAACGAAAACTAAAACTAAAACGAAAATTGCCGCAATCAAAACTAAAACTAAACGAAAATTGATCAAACGAAAACTAAAACGATATTCGGTCAAACGAAAACTAAATAATTTGCTCGTGATTTTACTTTAATTGTCATTTATTCGTATTATGAAAATGGCGTGTCATACTTTTCCTCTTTCCGAGGTTTGGCGAACTTTGGTCCCAGTATTCAAGTGCACATGCCGTCTATACAAGATTACTCTATAGGTCGAAGAATTGTCCACCCAAGGTCTATAGACTCCCTGAATTGGTACTTTATGCAGATTAGCTTGGTCTACCTCGAGCGTATGGCTGTGTCTTTACCTCCGCGTATACAACCTGTGTGTGCATGACCTGTGCGCGCGCGTGCGTATGTGTGTACCACTAACCCAAGATCAGATTGAAAGCACCTTGCCACTGGCCACTGTTCTTGATAGCTGCATGTAGCCTGTCTATTGTCTAAACTAGGTCGAGGGCAATTGTCCACCCAAGATCGCTAGACTCCCCTGAGAGGGGTATCTGTATGCAGATTAGCTTGGTATATCACCAGTGTTTGGTTGATTATATAGAATGAGCTAGTATGTGACAACACATGTCAGATGCTAATGAATTTTGAAATGCCATTTCACAGCTTATTCCAGCATCCTTTCTTTGGTGTCAGAAGCTGATCGTTGCAAGAGTTTTGGAGTTCATAAATTGTAATTATAGGCATGGTCTTCGATATTTCTTTTTGTCAGAAAGGCCTATTGGAAAAGGTAATGAATTCACTACTTCCATCTAAGTAGTTTTGCAAAAATACTTTAAAAATAGCTTTTAGTAGGCTAAATAAACTGAAAAACAGCTTATTTGTTTATATAACCAGAATTGAACGTGCAATAAAAAAGGGAAATAACATTAAAATATGATCTAGGTTGACACAACTATAGGGTCTAAATATCTCTATCATAATTATATTACTCACAAACAATAATTAATTACATGCTGAAGTATCAAATGCGCAGATTAGAAGAAAAGGACATTTCACATAAATCAGTAATTTTTTGTATTCATCACGTCTTCGTTTTGTCTTGTATTTATTTAGGTTCTTCAAGAAATTAAATGGCATTAAGTTCTAACGAGTCAATAGCTCAAGCTTACTAAAACGAAAACTAAAACAAAAATTGGATTACTAAAACGAAAACTAAAACACAAATTGGATTACTAAAACGAAAACTAAAATTGGATTACTAAAACTAAAACTAAAACTAAAATTGATCCATAAAAACTAAAACGAAAACTAAAACTAATATTTAGCAACAATTAAAACTAAAACTAAAACTAAATATTAAGACTAACAATAAAAACTAAAACTAAAACTAAAATTGAGACAATATTAAAACAACACTACCTACAATACCCTCCTGTCTTCCTTCTCCAACTATTGCATTCCAATCACCCATTACAATCACGTACTCGCTGCCTTTGATATTCGCCAGGCTTTCCTCTATCACTTCATACATGTCATCCACCTCTTCATCCTCATGAGCTGTTGTTGGCATGTATGCTTGGAATACTATTATGTCGACTGGATATGCTCGTATCGTCACTATCGTATCGCCACCTTCTCGGGGTCCCTCCTGTTTCAACGGAGTGCGTGGTGGACGACCGAGTACTCGCCGGTATAAGCGAGTGCCCCATGGGCGAAGAAGCTGAAGGACGGACGATGGACGACATCGACGCTGAGAGATGGTGTCTCTCCGTAAAAACACCGGGAGGAAGGCAACGGGAGACCACCTCCCTACTCATCCCGAGGAATATGTAAAATGACGACAATAAAGAATGTAGACAACAACGTGAACGACTCAATCCAGCCACTGGAAAGAGTCGCGTTCGGCAGAGGGGGACAAGGCTCCCTAGGTCGTCATCAAACGAAATCCTTCCAGACTAACGCAACGCAGAAAAAGGAAAAACTAAAAATAGGGACCTGGAATGTAAGAACAATGAGGAGACCCGGTAAATTGGCTAATGTGATCAAAGAGATGAGAAGGGCAGACTTAGACATTCTAGGATTGTCTGAGGTGAGATGGAAGGATGGTGGGGAAATCACAAGTGATGGTATAAAGGTAATTTATGCTGGAGGAGAGAAGAGCCAGAATGGAGTTGCCATCTTACTGTCGGAGAGAGTCGCCAAAAGTGTATTAAGAGTGGAGAGACACGAGGACAGGCTGCTGATAGTGACGATACGAGCATATCCAGTCGACATAAGTTAACTAAAGTATCAATATTTCGTCGCGTATGTCCATTTTTGTCAAAATCGAGTTTAGACTTGTTTTGTAGCAAAAATTTGCTTCTCTTTCTTCACTGTTAACCGTTAGGAGATACGAGAAGTCGTTTTAAAGATATTCAACAAAAACTACTTGTCGTATGTCCAATTAATTTCAGTGTTACTTTGTCGTATCTCCAATTTATTTTGCCGTATCTCCAGTGCCGCATTCACGGTTTAAAAGTGCATTGTCGTATGTCCAGAAAAGCTCGTCGTTGATTGGACCATATGGAGATACGACATCCCACTTCGTTGTAGGCCTATCATAGTGTCGTATGTCCAGGAAATAAAAACGTTCTTTTATTTAAAAAAGGGTATTAAACTTGCGAAAATTGAAACGAACAAAGTCACAATTGCTTTCTTTTATTATTGCATATTTTTTCAAAATTTTTTCACGTCAGGATGACTTGCAATTGAATAAAATCCATTTTATACAACATTTTCCAAAATTTCACAAAAACCACTCTAAGTTTTAGTTTAATTTTAGTGCAACATCCTTTAATTAATGTCGATGCTTTAATATGACGTCTTTGCTTGAAGTTTTATTGCACTGGATATATTATTTTGGCGTCCAAAGTTGCGAAACTTCAAACTCGTTTTTCTCGGAATTCACAAAAGTGGACATACGCGAAGATAATTGTCAGGCGACGATTTATCGATAACGGAAGAATAAGTTCAATTTAGCAGTCGGGACTCGGAAGTCATCATTACAGTTTTATTACATCGCAGTGCGCAGAATTGGACGTAGCTTAAAAGCCTAGCCCTAGTACAAGAATTCATAATAATATTTCAAGTATGAACAAATCTAATGTAGGCCCTATTGTTCCCAACAATGTAGCCTACACAGCCCTACAGGATATGACCGCATGCTATAATAACAAGTTTCACGCATGGTACATTCTGCTATGCAGTAGAAAAATGTGTGAGCAATTCAGGTGTGTGAACCAATAATCAAGTAAGAAGCAATTACACATGGTTGAGTGATAAGAGCAACAGGCCCATCTCGGGACAATTAGCCTAACATAGCATTATTTATACCAGCTTGTTCCTGCATGGCCCTAAATCGGATCAATGTTATTTACCATTATTTGGCTCAGCTGTATGTAACTTCAATCGAATCTGCTGTCTTTTTGCGTACTTTCTTGCCTTATTAATGCTTTACTTTGTAAATGTTTAAGGGGTGATAAAATCGCATTTCTGCTTTGCTTTTGCTTACGTCTTCGCTCTGTTTGCTTAATGTTGTACTCCTATTAATGGTCTTTGTGGAGACGAACGATGTATGCCAGAGCAGCACCTAATGTACAGCACTGCTATTATGAGTCAATTATTGCGTGGGAGTCAGACTCTGAAGATGGTTTTATCCAGAGCCTTCTATCTGGTTTTATCATATCTGTTTATCCTCAATATACGTCGATGGTTTATCCTGCCCATTCGCAGACGATTGGTAATTTTTGAACGACCGATAAAGCGCTGGAACCACAACGTCGGAGCATCTCGCAGTTGCCAGCGACGGCAGCTGCTTCCAGTTTCAGGGAGTCAGCGTACGAAATAATTAGGTCTATGTGCGTGGAGAGAAATGCACAGCCTCGTAAATCCAGCGAAGTTTTCGGAATTTCTTAGAATATCCAAGTGTTTCGTATATTTTTTGTTTCGTCCAGAACAATCCGTCATGAACAACGACGTGGAAGAAGCGGTCAGAAGAAGTTGAGTTAATGTTCTTGGTAAATTTTTGTCATGGCATTTGTGATTTTTGTTGCGAATGGATTCTTTAATTGCTGGAATGGTATGGTGGGCCGGTCAAAATGTCGTCTCGCTACATATACAGAGTCCTCTATATTTAATTATTTATCGTTGATTCCAGACAATTATTGTAAGAGTAATGTGCTTGCATGCCTACGGACTGGTATGTTTTATCTATAACTTACTGTTATGTAAATACAACTACCGGGCTAGTTTTATCGTTATCCAGCTGCCAGTGTAATTGATCCACTCACTATCTACATCACAAATCTTATTTATTTAATTTTTATATGTTATTGTTATCTTTTATTCTTTCTTGCCCCGGTCAGCCTAACCATGCTCTACTTTACACTCTGAATGTGTAGGCCTATATTTTATTTGCTGGCGTCTGGCGACCTTTGGGTACATTGGGCCATTGGCTGATGTACTTAACTGACCTTTGAGTCGGTCATACGCTGTCAGCTGTGACTGACAAGCAGCATAGATGTAAGATCTGAAAGGCTTCATACCACAATCCCAAATAGTTACTAAGACATAGTACAGTCGGTTTGGCTGTACTGTGGCAGCTTTCAATTCTTCCTTCAGTCTATTGTCATTGAATTTCCAGGGTAGCCATTGCATACAGGTCGGGAAGTTTCCATATTGCGTGTTGTCTAGTTTCTTGAAATGCAGGAATACTTGACTCTTCTGTACATTTTAGATGTATCTGATATCTGAAACATGCTACAGTATTAAAACATTAGCTTGCTAGTTCTGTGTGATATAAGCAATTAACTTATATATACAAAATAGTTGAAAATACTACAGTTCTAATGACAGCTGCATCGATTTACTTGTGGGACATGAAAGCCGATTGGTTAAAGCTCTTGCCCTGTAACTTGGCAAGACAGTTACTGTGTAGAGATCTTGAGCAAGTCCTTGACTCACAGAGTCCTCAGTGCCATCAATATTTATAGATTTCTGGTTGTTAGACAGCGGTGTTTAATAAATACATAGTGGAAAAAATATTTAGAAGTAAACATTTAAAGTTGTGGAAATTGTAAATTATGTGAATTATCGCAACTGAATCATTTGAAATCGTCATGCAGTTCTACTTTCATAAAATTTTGTTCTGAGGATTCTGTGGATTTATTACTGACCGGTATGAAGTAGAAGTTAGCTAAACAAATGATGTGAATTAACTTATGTTTTCTTATGCTGCTACCGATGATTATTAATACATGAGTGCATGTTGACGTTTTACAGATTTCTTCAATAGCCGTATGTTTGTTTTCGTCAGTTGAACTGTGTACCTCGGTTATTTCTGTTGATGTCCTCTGTTCTTGTTGATATATTCGTCGTTCAAAGAAATGTACTCGTCCAATTCGCCCCATCCTTCCCAGCGCTCGCACAACTCATCTCTGGGTCGCCAGGGCTTGTCCAAGCAACAGTCCGGGCCAAACCTCCAGAGCGGCGTTTCCGTCGGTACTCCCCAGATGTCTCCGGGTCGCACCCGCAAAGGATCGAGAAGCGGATCGAGCTCTGGGAATCGTTCGGACGGTGAGGGCGTGTCTTATGGCAAGGACTACAGCCAGCCGTACACACCAGCGTTCTGCATGAGTCAGTCGTATCTCGGCAGCAGCAGTCTCTTCTCGTCCGGATCGTCCGCCTCGCTGTCTCCGTTTCAGAGTCCAGCACGACTTGCGTCCAACAACCTTGCTGCAGGAGGAAGCAAGACGAAAAGCCTTAGCCTGCTTGCCGACCGTGCTGCGGCCATACCACAGGCCGAGTACAATGGCACACGCAAGCACAGCACCCCCAACCAGCACAGCGTCGTCGACCCAAAGGTTTCTTCGATGCCATACGATCGTGATCAATCGCTTGATCGTCATGTTGATCGAAAGCAGCAGCAGCGTCATCGCAACGTTGACGCACATTACCATACGATCAGCGGTTACGGTAGAGACCGATCGTCTTCCGACCGAGAGCGCGAGTACCCGCATATGGGAGCGCGATCCCTCGAGCGCGAGCACCAACTGCATTCGGCAGCGAGCATGCTTCGATCACGATCGAGCGATCACGAGTATCGAACGAACCCGCAGCCGGAAATGTTTTCGTCGTCGCCTCCGGATTCCTCGCGACACACGCGTGACACTCTCATCCTCGATCTGCAGTCGCAGGTCGCCGAACTCAACAAGGAATGTGCGATTCTGCAGCAGGAGGTTGACGGAGCGAAGGACAAGCTGAGCTCAACGATGAACAGTATCAAGACGTTCTGGAGCCCGGAACTGAAAAAGGAGCGAGCGATACGGAAGGAGGAGAATTCAAAACACTGCTTGCTGGTTGAGCAACTGAAAATGGCGGAAATTGAAAACAGGGTAAGTGGCTGAAAGTTTACGTTAAACTCTTTTTGTCGTCTTTCATCCATAATCTTTGCGAGAAATACCGAGAAAGTTTTATAGTAAAGTTTTCTTTTGTGGTGACCCTTGTAGTGGTGTTTATGGCTGGTGTTGACTAGACTGCGTTGGTTGTAGCATTGCAGGTGATAGTCAATTGTAATGTTTGTAATTGTGGTGGTTTTGGCAGTGGTAGCAGTGTTGATACTGATGACCCCAGGAGCTAAGCCATTTGCTGTTGCAGCAATGTGGCATCCAAATTCACTTGTGGTTTGTTTCAGACAGGTGGATAAATGACATTATGACATAGAGTTAAACTTTAACTTAGTCACTTAAAGTTACTTTTAGCAGAGCTCTACAATGTTAAAGGTGCAGTTATGTAGAACTTTGTTATGGTAGTTCCAATGATTAGAGGTAAAGTTCTGGAGTTGTTAGTTAGGTTGATGCTGTGCAGCAAACAAACAAAATGTTACTTTGATTTGACAGTGAGTTGGTGATGCAGTTAGATGCTAACTCTGTAGCAGCTGTTATCAACCTTAAGATGCCATTTGCCTGGCAGAAGGTCACTTTTCAACTGATAATGCCTGAGGTTGAACTTTGACCATTTCTAACAATTTACCAAATGGTGCTTGGTACTGCCAGTGTCTTTGATTATGGGACACACTGCATGATTAGATTCAACCCTGTGGCACGTACGAGGTCAACCGGAACCCATCACCAGGTGGCCAATCATTATGCAAAACAAACAAAGGCTTCAATTATAAAGTCTAGATGGCCGAAGGATGCTTACTTATCATCTCGCTATGTCTGGAATTTATTCTTTGATTTCTTTTATATGAAAACGTAATTATATTGACATTTATCTGATCATAGACTTTTCCCTTGAAGGCACAATAATGACTGTTCATTATTCTGCTGATAAAGATAATTGCTGATTCGTATGGATTCATGGATTCGTCTGGTTGAATGTTGATGCTCATTTTGTTGAATTGCGATGTCGGATTGATTTTTGATGTCTGCATCATACACAGAACTACACACTGTTTGTTGAGCTGATAGCTCGTTCTGTTGTTTCTGCTGCCGTGTCTGCTGCACTGTAGATTAAAAAATTAGTGAGATGCTTCATGTAATTATATGCGAAGGATATGCTCTTAGTCCCTACACAGTAGTACACAGTGACTGTTTTTGGAGGCTCGGTCATATACAGAGCCAAGTTCTGCTATTATTATTATTTATCTATTTATATAACTTACTTTTGATTGGGCCAAGTGTCTCAAAGGCAAGAGGGATAAAGTGGCAGCCTGGCAGGCTTTCATGCTTGGCATCTTTTTTGGGCAGCCAGCTCAGCTCCACGACCACTGCACCTGCAGATCTGATGATATGAGATTCATTCATTCATTTCGTACATTTATATAGCACCTCCTCAAGAGTTTGTACTCAGAAGAGTTCCCGACCCAACCACGGCTAAAAAGAACAGTCTTAAGAGCAGAGTAGAACGTAGTCTCAAAGGCTTTAGGCATTAGATATAGCTATACACAGGGAGACCATTCCTGGTTGCAGGGCCAACAACAGAAAAGGCATGGCTTTTTGGTGTATCTAAGGTGTGGGACACTGTGGGTGCTAGTAGTAAAATGAATTGTTTGGTATTGTGTTTTACAATTGACTTCTTGAGAAATAATTTTACGCTATCTGAATGCTGTTTTCAGTTTAGTGCTAAGCACATTGATCTATTCAAGTAGTGAATGCAGCGTTAAGAGTTCGGCATCAGAATATATTGTCAGACATCGATTTTAATTCAGGATGCTGTCCGTTGTGACAGACAAGTAAATTAGCTGATTCATATCTTGGGCGAATAAATCTGCATTTTCCACTAAGCGACGTTCTGCACTGGGTATATAGTACTGTGACTCTTTTGAATGACGTGAGTCTGAAATCAAGATTGGAATGGGACCTTTTGTAACTCCCTCGGAGTCAGTCCAAGACTCAAGGAATCCATGGACAGAAGCACAGAGATAGCATTTCAACAATGAGACACGTTATCAAAGTTGCAGATTACACATAGCTCTACTTTGAATTGCTAAATTTGGCATTCACGAGGGAGCATGGATCAAAATCCAGGTCCACACAACGTTGAAGGGCCAACGCATTTCTAATCAACTGCTGTGCCAGCCAGTTGTTGCAATAGGAGTGCTTAACCCTTTAATGTCGAGATGGTAGTAAATGGTATGGGAAATCCTATACCCTCCGGCATTAAAGGGTTCATGCTTATACACAAGCAGCAGTGTGCTTGAAGGAAAGGAGGATGCGGGAGAGCTGTTGTTTCATAACATACGCAATTGCGTTGAGAGGCTCCAAAATTGAATGAGCACTACGGTATATAACCTACTTGTTGCAGTAGCAACAGCAGATGCTATGATGTCTAGTATTTACCATGACAGTCTGGCAGAGTGTTATTTAAAGTTGACCTATGCATGGAGATGAAGGGAGTAACTTCTATGCATCATGGCCTTCTCTGCTGTGACCAGCGTGGTGCCATCATAAATCGGAATTCATTAATTTCCTTTGGTATCAAGTATCCCATGGTATCATGTAAAAGCGCTGCCAGTTAGTTATCATCTGTACATCTCTGAATGAAGGTCAGAATCATGGAGAACTTGAAAAGTGCTGCCAGAGTGCCATGCCAATCATCATCCAGCTTCTAATTATGTATGACCAGAGTTCAGAGAAACGGAGTGGGGGTGATGGGGTGGGAGTGATGGAAATGATGGGGTGGAAGTGGTGGAGTGATTGGGTGGAAATGGGGGAGTGATTGGGTGGGAGTGATGGAGTAGTGGGGTGGGAGTGATCTTTTCTCCAGCCATTAAATTGTGCTGTAGCTGTTCATATGCTTGCTTTCCAAATGCATTGAAGATGGCAGAGGTAAATCTACAACGTACTTTACTGAATACAGAGAAGATACACTGGAGAAAATTCTGCTGTAATCCAACTCTAATTTGTAGCAGTGATTCCAGGGCTGTGATTTTTACGATGGGAAATTTCAGTGCTAAACCTGAGACTTGTGTACATTGTACATGTACTTGTGTGGCTTCCTGATAATCTGTTTAATCTGTAATTTTTAAGTATTTACAAGCACTTACGAAATAAAGACTGAGAAAGGCCAAAGAGTTCAAAGAGACTCAATTCATGCTGTAGTTTACTAATCATGTTTGTTTGTATGTATGTGCACTTGTTATAGCGCCCCTTCAAGCTCTCTCTCTACTCAGAGGCACTCTCGAATGCAGAGCAGACACTGCATCGGAGTTTCACGCCTAAGCGCTGAGCAATTGTGAGTGAAGGACTTGCCCAAGGTCCTTATGCGGCGAGGTGGATTCGAACCTCGAACCTTCCGGCTCCAAGGCAACGACGCTATCACTAGACCACCGCACCCCATCAACTTATTCCTGAAGGAGACCAAGTGCTATGAAGAGTCCGTGCTAGACTCTGGAAGTTTGGACTTGAGGAGCAAGGGTTAGAGGTTACCTTGCACAGCAGAGTGAAGGGATCTGTGTCCATAGACGGACGCTTGGCTACTCCGTGAGAGATGATAGATCTTCTTCTTCTTCTTTAGGTAAGCTGCCTCTCAGCAGGTCCAGATGCCCAATGATGCCAGTCTTCTCGATGTTGTGCTTTTTCTTTGAGTTTTCCATATCCATCCTCCATCATCCAGTCTAAGAACTTTTCCCTAAGTCTTCCTCCTCCCCTCTTCCCTTCCATTTTGCCTTCCACAATGTCTCTTTGCAAGGAATTGCCTCTCAGTACATGTCCTATCCAGTTGATGATAGATCACTAGTTATAAATATGGTTAAGAATGCAGGTTAAAACAGACTGTGTGGAATGGAACTTTCTGGACCTCAGCTGTTGTTTAGTTAGGATGGAGTTTGCCTCAAGGTATATTGCATAACTGCATCCACACACATCAACACAAAGCAGCCACATCAACACAAAGCAGCCACATCAACACAAAGCAGCATCTCAGTATACCTGGTGTGGTATTGGTAGTCAACCTGTTGGCTGGCCTTCTTGGATGGTGGTGACCAAGGACTGATCTTTAGAAGTTATAACATTCAGTGTACCACAGGGCTTAATACATTAACACTACTTTACATCTTGTGCTAAGCTGACATGACTATAGTTCTCATGGAGATGTATACATACATGTGCCACATTCCTGTGCATCAGCTCAAACTAACTGTGCCTTCTCATGCATTGGACCTTCTTCAAAGATAGTACCCAGAGTCACTAACTAAGGAGTTTGCAACTGAACTGACGACAAGTTAGTGACTGACTTTGGCAACTTAGTGACTTAGTCGACTAAGTAAGGTGCTAAGGCAACTAAGCCTTGACGACTGACTTACGGACTTCATATTGACTTCATGGGTAATTTAGGTACAACCATTGGCTATACCTAACGATATAATGCATTTTGCTGAGCACTTTCTGTACATTCTGCACTGGCTGTCCTCATTTCCACGGACATTAGATGAGGCGCTATGCGGGTTCAATATGGGAATATGATTTCAATGTGGGTTCTACTCCACATGGAACTGTTGATGGAGGACATAATGATGACTGAAATGTCTCTAATTTTCCAAGACATTGACTCAGAAGTTAATGATAGATTTGTGTTTTGCATGGGCGGAGACCTAGGGGAGACGGTCCCCCCCCAATAAAAGTGTTGGGGGACGTCCCATGCATTGGTCCCCCCAATCGTTGAGCGTCAAGACTAAAAAAGGCAAACATATTTTTGGGGCGGTGAAAATAGTCATTTTTCTTCACTTTTTGGGCCGGACGACTAAAAAAAAAGTGAAAATAGAGATTTTTCTTTACTTTTTGGGCCGGATGACTAAAAAATAAAGGTCATCAACTTTTTGGCGGTGAAAGCAGAAAAATTTTGTACTTGGAAAAACGTCGTCAGAAATTTTCGTCTGTCAAAAAATCTCACGTCTTTCCTTCGACCACTCGTTCGTCCCCCCCCCAAATCTCCGCCCAGGTCTCCGCCCATGGTGTTTTGTGTCGCTGTGCTCTATATGTAAAGGCCATCTGCAGATGCTGAACAAAGACTTTTGTGATACTTATTAATCAGTTTCAGAGTAGATTATGTTGATGTGTTGTCTGCTCTTTGTCAACTCAGAATATATTTGTTATGATGAGGAAATTTTGATGAACAGTGACGTGCAGAAAGGACACAGCAGAACCAATTATTGTCTTGCTTTTCATTGTCTCTAATGTGCTGGATGGACATTCTTTGGTGACCTAGAGATTGTCCAGTCTCTTGGTGAGAGCAAATTGCACAGATGTGCCGCTGCATTTGCCATTAGCGAGACAATGCGCTGGATGTTGCATAAATGTGGTATACGTCACTGCAGATTAAGTGTGTTGGATGACATTTTCTGAGTTTGGACCAACAATGCCAACGTTGCTTTCCTTATTTGTGGTGCACTTTAATTTGTAGGTAGGCATACATACATACATACATACATACATGTATACGGTTGTGTGATTGGATTAGATATGTTGGCAGTGAGGCTTTTCTTTTCGGATGCTGATTGGCAACAGAAGACCTCGTCTGTCATGGACCGTGTGTGTGTGTGTGTGTGTGTGTATGTGTGTATATGTATGTGTGTGTGTTTTTGGGTGTGTATGTGTGTGTGTGTGTATGGCAGTGCATTAAGTCTTGCTTTACCCTCCAGGGCAAGATTCTTTTTTCTTGAATTGCCGGATTTCAACTTGGCTGCGCTAATGGTCTATGACTTTGACTCCTCCAGTCTTCTTTGAAGTGACCATCGATTGATGCCTTGAGAGTTTTAATTGGGGTGCCAGGGACTCATTGGGGGGGTTTCATTGGGGGGGGGGTGCAGTGTCTTGGCAAAAAACCTTAAGTTTGTAAGCAGAGCTGTCTGTGTCTGTAACAACTTGTCTAATTTGAATGTACATATGAACATTGTTATTATTATCTTAGTATTAATATTACTATTTTATCTAAATGCCCAAGGTATAGTCTGTAGATATTCCCTGGGGTATCATAATAAATAAATAATAAATAAGGAATTAACATTGCTTACTAGTATATTATACTAGTAAGCAATGTTAATTCCTTATTTTTTGCAGGTCTTCTTTGTCCAGTTACCAGACCAGTCTGTTGTATTGGACAGTTTGAAGAATGAGTTCCAATTAAATGTGTTGTCTTTGCTAAATGCCTTCTTCGAGCTTACGAACACATTGAGACGCAATTAATGACAGAGTCTTAATTATAATGCAGATAGATTTTTCGTTTGTGTGAACGTGCAACTTAATAAGTTTCTGGTGTTTGTGAATTTTGCGTGTGTCCATTGGGCATTTCATAGAGTTGTTTTTCATTCTACTGTGCACAGACTTTTTATTGAACATTGCTTGGATGATGTCTCAATGTTAGACCTGGGAATGTTTTGACTATATAAAAGACATAACAATTTGAGTGATCTTAGTTTTTTTATGAGCAATATGTGGTGTTTAGCTGAGTATTCATGTACAGCTGCTGCTGTAGCATTGCTCAGTTACTTTCATGCATCCAAGTACTTGTTTTATTAATCAGACACTGAACTATTTAGTCCTGTGCTCCATTTCTATAAGAGCCTGATCCGATTTGTGTAGGGTGTGCCGGCATAACATGGGAGTACCTACGTTGGTCTGCTGTGCCACTGAATATCGGCTGAATATCAGTTTAATATAAGAGCAGATATCTGTTCTAGGAGATAAGGTCTTCTGCCAAATTGCCAATGTGTATCCTCCTCCTATATGTGTGGTCAGGAAATCTATCTGCTGAGGAAATACACATTGGACTAATGGATTTCATGCCAGATCAATTGATTCTGTACGATGTGCTGCTATGGTTTAGGTCGAAACTGAATGAATGAGTCAGGCCATGAATTGAAAGAATTGGCAAACAAATGGGCATGTGCATACATACAAACAGACAGACAAATGCAGTGACATATAGGAGAGTACAGTGGACTACACTGTTAGAAATGAAGAGACATGGAGCAGTAGAAGAGAGCAGAGTAGATTTCTCTGTCTGTTTTGCTGATGCTTGCCAGTGGAGTGTAAAAGATTTATCATATCATACTGATAATTTAGTTTTTGTGCGTGCATGTGTGTGTGTGTGTGTGTGTGTGTGTGTGTGTGTGTGTGTATGTGTGTGTGCTCTTGGTAGTGGCAATCTAATGGGGCATGTCAGATTAGCTCTGGGAATAGTTCTTCTACAGTATTAGACATGGGTCAGAGAGTAAGCCAGCTAGCTGCATTTGTCTAATGGAATGACACATTTCGAGTGCATCTGCTTTTGACCTCTTTGGGTGAGGTAGGTGGGAGGGATACTGAGTCAATTAACCTTTTAGGAGTGTTTTTCACCAGTAATCGGCCCCTTGCATCCTCTCAGTGTGTAGTTTCCTGTACGCTTGCAGCTACCTTACCCAGAGTCATGCCTTTGTGATGCATGCCTTTGCAGTATGTACAAAAAGTGTCAGTTACTCATCTCTTACCTTCCATAAATAATACTTTTATAGACATGCCTTTAAGTTAAGGTTAAAGTGCACCAGGTCAGAGGTTAGCTTCAGCTTATATGGATGATGTTATGATTCCTCTCAGTTGCTGTGGCTGAGTCATCATTCCATCTTATAGGCCCGGCCTGTGTCTTTCTATCATTCGTCTATCTCTCTCTCTCCTTCTTTGTTGCAGTTCAACCCTTTCTTGCTCTGGATGCATCACACTAGCCAGCTAGCAGTCTTCAGTGCCAACAAGCTTTGTGCTGCAGTGCTCTTCTTCTGCTTAACTCACAGATTGCATTGTATTGATCTGAGTCACTTTCCTTTAAGTCTGTCTTGTCTGTCTGCCTGCCTGACCCTTTGGATCTTTATCTGGATCCAATTTTGCTCTTCTGCCTATTGATTTTGTTTTGACTAGGCACAATCTTTACTGGACAGTAGGCGTAGTGCAGTTTTGCAAACTTACTCTGAGAGATAGGGTTCCACATGTGGGTATGAAACATTAGTGACCTTATTTTGTGGTCTCCTCTCCTCTCCCTCATCACCAGAAAAGTCAACAGTCGCTGTTGAGATGCGCCTTTAACATAGAGTGGACTCGTCAGGGTTTTATAGGATCCTTAAGACTTTTTTCTTTCACCGTGGTTGGACTGAGAGCGCCTCCGACTGGATTTCTTGAAGGGATGCTATATATTAATTCTTGAAATGAATGAATGAATTAAATTTTCTTGTGCCAATGTAAACTGATTTTATTCGTCTTTGCCAGTGTTCACTCTGACCATTGATATGAACACTATTGAACAGCAAGGTCTGTGTAGTCAGATGGGGTCCGTGCCTAAACTTCCTTGTTAATAGTACTGCCTTTCTTCTACTTGAGTCACATTTGGCTAATGGTTAGTAAGCTCATAATGGTTAGTAAGCTCATAATGGTTAGTAAGCTCATTGTTGGTCATTGTTATTATCAGAAGTTCTGTGTTATAACGACGACTATGACGAGAGCACAATTAGGCAACTGTAACAGTCTTTGAAAAATTAACTTTCAAAAACTTGTTTATTGTTCTAACAACGATCAAGTGAATATTATTGAAGCTGGTTTGAATCACGTAAACATCGTGCAGTCCATTCCCATCCATCATCTCTCACAACCACTGACATCGTTTGTCTATGGCAACAGCGCATCTGCAGGCATCCAACCCTTTTTATGCAATGTCATGTAGTGAGGTGGACAACCATTATTTTCCAATGATTAAGCAAATATTTCACTGGCCAGTAGCCATGGCACGGCCAACGGGATACAACGTAATTGTGGACTAAATCTTTGTAAGCTGTCAGATCTATCGATCTTGTTTGGCGGCCGAGGGGGCGACTGTGTTTCTTCTTCAGGGGGGGAGGGGCGAGGGACAGTGGCCGACCGACCGGGTCCAGTGGCGTCCAGACGGCGTCGCTGAACCCATAGATCAATAGAACATTGTCTCATCTAACCACACATCTTCTCAATAAAGGCCCACCCCCTCCATCCCCCCACCCACCGTCGCCGGCGTTTAAGGGCCGTCTTGGCCCAGTTCATCCGAGTTCCGGGCGCCGAGTCCGGCGGCGGCACGGTCACAGGGCTTGTCCCGCGGTGATGCAGAGGGAGCTTGGAGGAGAAATTGCCCACTGCTGGTGTGGGGTGAGACGACATCAGTTGGAATGCACCGTGGTTTCAGCAATGCTTGCAGACTTTGAGGAGGCTGCGGATATCAGGCAGGAGACGATAAGGATAACGCAGTCGGCTGGAAGATGAAACAAAGGGAGGAGATATGGACAGAGGCCCCCCACCCCGCAGAAGGAACATTCCATGGATGATGGCTTTGCAATCGAAGACTAAAATTATTATGTGGATTTATCAGAAGAATGGTTTTATGCGTTCTGCGAATGAGGTGGTTTACAGCAGTTGGCCGAAAGCTGCTGCTGCTGCTGCTGCTGCAGGACTTTGTGGGATTGGCCGGTTCGATTAAAGGCTTTGGTGTTTGTAGCACTGTGTCATTTTTCATTCAGAGGGACTTAGCTTTAATGGAAATAATTATTGCCAAAGAAAGGCGCCATAGAAATTGTCGTCATTACATTAAAAAGAAAATGGAGAATGAAGGTTGGCCATCTCAGTGACTCCATTGAATGAAGAGCTAATATATTGTGCGCCAGTCCTCTGCCTATATTTCTTAATGACTGTCCAAGTTCAATATGATACTGGACTATTAAATCATGCTTGATTCATTGCAAAATTGTGATTTAATTGTGTGCCATTTGCAACCATAGCTCTTCAGAATTTAACGGTGATAATGGTATTGGAGGTTATGGAGGATGATCATGATGATGGCTTTGTGAACAAATGGAAAGCATGGCTCCTCGATCAGATCTGCAATTTGTCTTGCTCAAAAGAACCTCCTACTCTGTTGAAGTAGTTTTTTGTGTTGCAGAGATAGAATTGATGGAGCCTTCGGTTATTTCCCATCTCCAGACAATGTGTGGTCAGTAATAAACAAGCCAGGGTCAGAGGTGATGAGGCTGATGAAATGAGCAGATCTAAGCCTCGAGTCTGTTTGCTAGTCTGTGTGTCTGTCTGTGTTGAAATGCTTCTGGCTGTCTGCGTGTGTGGTTTCCTCTGTCTGTCTGTCTCCGTCTCCCTGTACAGGGTCATCACTGGAAATAACACTCAGAATGCCCACAATATCCATTATTTAGTGTAATTTAGCTCAGCACCATTAATCACATATATATATATATAATATATATATATATATGTATATATAAATCCAGTTGAAGTATATGAACTATTATTATCTTCCGTGATTATTTTCTTTATAAAGATCTGCTTTAATCATATGCCTATATTATATATAATTAAATATGTATAATTAGATATATATATATATTGTATACATGGGAGTTCTTGTAGATATGTATACATGTGTATATGTGTATATGTTTATTATATATACTACATGGAATAACCAGTTGGCAGGCGGTTGCTATTTCTGGACTCTATGAGAGGAAATTTGACTCCAATGAACGTCATTACAAGCGATGATGAGTAATAAATGGCCGCTGATTGCATCCACCATTGATGATGCTGCTTTGGTCAGAAGCTGTGTGTTTGTGTGTGTGTGTGTTTGTGTGTGTGTGTTTGTGCGTGCGTGTGTTTGTGCGTGCGTGTGTTTGTGAGTGTGTGTGTTTGTGTGTGTGTTTGTGTGTGTGTGTGTGTGTGTGTGTGTGTGTGTGTGAGTGTGTGTGTGTGTGTGTTGTTGACATTGTCGATTTGGCTTAAATTGGAACAACGTGCAGCAATTTGGATTTGATTTCTGCGTAGTGAGATCGTGCCGCACTGATACGATTGTCCAATGTTTTCAGTCAGTGACTTCTATAGAGCCGCTGACGTCGTCTCTCATCAGCTTGAGTTTGACTGGGTACAGTGTAGATGAGACTGTGTGGGATTAGTGATAGAGCCACCAAGTGCACTGTTGATGAGAGGATGGATCAGTAGAATCCTGTTAGTCATCTACACAAAACCCATCTTAAGTCCGAATGTTCAGTTTCTAAGAAATAAACCGGAACTCGAGCAGAGTCAATTTTTTAATCAATTTTGTTAGATCGTTGCAGATCATAATTAAAAACATAGATGTAAAAAAACGAAGGAAACAGAATAAAAAACGGAAAACGTTGTTTTATTCAGAAAAAAACCCCCCAAAAAACGGAAATCGAAAATAATTTGACTTTTACATCTTAAACTGCATTTTAAAATGGAATAAAACGATGGATAAAAAAACCCGAAAAAACCGACATTTTTTGGGAGCGAATAAAAACGAAAAAAGTTTTAAACAACTATAATTAAAATATGTGTTTTATAAAACGACTCAAAGTTTCAGTAAAAGTAACTTTAAAAGATGTTATGTGGATGATTTCACACAACGTATGATTTACCATTTCGTATAGTGGGCCAATTTCTTTAGATCTGCATTTATGTAAAAACAGTGTCCCATAAGCTGTGCATGTATTTTTTTTGTTAGATATTAAAATGCAGTTGAGATTGAGATAGAATGATTATTTTTTATCTTCAAAGGGAATCTGTTTCACTTAAAACTGGTTAAAATACATTATGCGCTGATGGTAAAAAATTTTCACTTACAACTGGGTTTCTGTTAGGTCAAATTTGATGCAGAATAAGCACGATGTTCATAGTTGCAAGTGAAAGTGCCGCCATGCCCCATAGAGACTAGAAGGAGATGGTCATTTCGTTTTGTTGAACACTTCAGCCAGCATTGGGCGAATCCCAAATCCTAGTATGGGGGATGTACATCAAAGAGTGCCTGTTTACTGCCCTCAGCTTATATTAAGTTGCGGTATGTTGACTTGAAGTTCTTCAATAAACTAAATTTCATATTTTGCTGCTTGGTGACTGAGGCACAGTTTGTGCTCAAGCTTGTCCATGGTCCGCTCAGTGGGCTTCAATTCTGCATTCATCAGATCCATCAAGCTATTACTGCACAGAGTCCACTGTATTGCACATCAACTGTTTTTGCAAGTGTACAACAACATTGATATTAGCGATATTAAACGATTACTGGAAATCCGGTTATCGGTTCTGAATGCGTAATTGATGTTTACTGTTTACAAGTTTACTGATATTTGGATTCATAAAAAAAAATCATTTTAAAAAATGATAAGAGATGATGCATGGAGGACATGTAATTGCTATAATAAGCTTAGCGATTGCCATGTGAACAAATTAATTGCAAGATATTAATGGTATCTGCTATGCTGCGTTACCCGTGGCCCTTAATATATGAGGGCATTGACCCACTGTATGATAGAACTCCGCCACTGGTTGCACTCTGCCAGTCCCAGGCCCGGATGAAGGAGGAGGGCGTCGCTAATGTTACCACACATTGACGTTAAACAGCAAACACACACACACACACACACTGTATGATAGATATCGATGCATGTCACTTGATGGTGAAAATGAGAACCAATATAAAATTCACTGTCAGCGAATGAGATGAGTTCATTACAGAAGGTCCTCTTAAACACTTTTTATGTCGAAAATGTCACCGAATCTGAGCTACCGCCATCTTTGTTTACGCTGCCAGATGGAATTAGCGGATTTTTCTAAAAGGCCAAGTATGAGACATCCGATAAGGCGTAGAAAAAAAATTGTTGTGTTTCCGGTAACCCGACCGACCCATTTTTACGGCCGCGACTCAAATATTTTTGTAAAAATTTTTATTAAAATTTTTTTTTTTCAAATAAATATTTTCAAAAAAAATTAATTTTTTTTAAATTAATTTTTTTAAATATTTGTATTGACATAACATAAGAGACGTCAACAAAATGAAATTAATAGGACTGTTTCTAGAGCAGTTTTAGGTGCAGACAGTCGGGAAATAGGCAGTTTATACTTGCTTAGAACACATACTTTGTTTCAGCGTGCAAAAAAGACTAGTGGGGTATACTTTTTCGGATAGTCACTGCATAAAAATATTTTACCAAAATAAAAATATTTTCCGACCTACCTACCCAATTTTTTTCAGCTCTGTTACCGGAAACACAAAATTATTTTTTTTAGGCCTAACCGGTTTCAAATTGGATTTATGCAATCGATAACCAGTTTTGTAAAAAAAATCCGACATAATTAGCAGGGTCCGTAATTAATATTTGTGTTTTTTTAAATGATGTAAGTTACTGATGATTGTTGCGTTGTTTGAACTGCGAATCAGTTGTTTCTTCTTTGTTTACATTTCTTTGTTTAAGTTTCTTTGTTTAAGTTGTTGTCTGTGTATGTCTGCCTCCCTTCATTCCCCCCTCCGCCCATCTGGTTGTTGTCCATCCACGAAAATCTTTTTACGACTCTCATGGACTTAACTGCAGGATGTCTCAATTTCTGTTAGGCGGGGAAAAAATTTGTTGTGTTTCCAGTAACCCGACCGACCCTCTTTTATTGCCGCGACTCAAATAATTTTGTAAAAAAAATTTGTTACAAAGAAATTTGTTTATTAAAAAAAATTTAATTAAAAAAATTTAAAAATTTTTTTTTTTACATTTGTACTGACATAACAGAAAAGATGTCAGCAAAATGAAATTAATAGGACTGCTTTCTAGAGCAGTTTTAGGTGCAGACAGTCGGGGAAATAGGCAGTTTATACTTGCTTAGAACACGTACTTTGTTGCAGCATGTACCTTTGTGCAAAAAATGTCGTGGAGTATAATTTTTCGGATAATTAATCACTGCCTAAAAATATTTTGCCAAAATAAAACTATTTTTCGACCTACCTACCCAATTTTGTTAGCTCTGTTACCGGAAACACAACATTTATTTTTTTAGGCCTTATCTTTTTTTCATTGTTACAGAGCTGTTGTTTCTCAGAATCTGTGTGGCACTAATGTGATTGCAGATCAATGCAATATCTATGTCATTAGATGCAGATGGTGTTGATAATGTTTCTGCGAGCTGATATGAGAAATTGCTGCACATGGCCGAATGTTGGAGTAGATAAAAATTAGAGAGTTGTTTTGTGAGTGAAGACGATATTAAATATATAAGCGTGTCTTTCATGCAACGTCTGTGCGATAACGATAACGAGTCCCTTAGTTGGATGATGTCTCATCGTTATCTTGTCCACCCATACATGACACTTGAATTTTAGATAGGCAGTGTGCCTTTTGCATGGAGATATATACTGAGCACTGAATATTTTCTGATTTATAGGCAGAATGAATTTAAAGACACTTTTGACAATTAATGCAACGGAAGCTGTAGCACGCAAAATAATTATGAATCTTATGGCTTACATATTTTTTACAGTGTGATGTGCACAGTTGATAAAACTTCATCTAGTTTTTGCTGGTTGAATGGATCCAAAGATGTGAATGAAGTTTTAAAAGTTTCGTGAGATACGTTTTTGTGGTTGGAGTCATGAAATCCACCATAAAGTAGTTTTGAGACTGTGGCAAAAGGATTGGAATTTGCATTCTAACGTGGTTGTGAGTCTTTTAGCTAAATGTGTGTGTGAGCGCATGTGTAGGTTTGTGTGCGTTTGTGTGTCAGAGACTGAGATTGTTTTTTTTCGTTCTCTTAGGTATACAGTCAGACAGACAAGGACAGAACTTTATCTAATTGGCCAGAATAATTGGAAATCAATGTTCATTTTCTGCTGTAAACATTCCTCCATGGATCCATTAGTAGACCATAGTGATGGCTGCTATTTTGGTCCCAGCGTGGTCCACCAGGACTGGTTTTCTGCGTTGTCATATACCACTCCAGATTCTGCGCTTTACCAGTCTCAAGTGGTTCCTATGAACTGTTTACCTCCAGCCAGTTCCTCTGATTTGCCACATGTTTGCTGCAGCTGCTGCTACTGCTGCCTGAATGAGGCAGTTCTGTCCAATTCCTCATCTTCTTTCTAATTATAGAACTACTTTGACAAGTATTGTCTGTCATCTTGTTTGGCCTTTCAACTTTACTCACTCAGAATGCAGTAATACTTAGGCTTTTTTCGTACTTTATAGCAGTGTCTAAATGTTGCATCATTTTCATTATTATTAAATATTGTTTTTAATAGTTGTACAGCTACTTAATTTGGTTAAAGTTGCAGATTTATGCAGTTTTCTCCGGATCGGTTATTTATTTTATTAAAATTTGTTGAATTGTTTTGTAAAGTTTAAGCTTATTCTACCAATTTGAAACTATATTTTCAGAACAGTATATAAAATAAATTATGTATTGTTCATCTAGGCTTTTTGCAGCTGTTCTTTGAGATGAAGCGTTCCAATCACCATGTGATCATAAATGTACTTAAGAATGTTTGTTCAACTGATGTCTGCTATAAATCTTTGTCTTCTGGGAGATGTGGAAACAGCCTTTTTCTAGGAATCAGGTGATGTTTTGCACGGGGTTTATGCAAGGTCGTAACTCCCCTTTCCCCCCCCCCCCCCCCGTTCGCTGCGACCCTGGGTTTATGTTCCGTTTCATCACAGCCCAGTGGATGTGGGTGGTGTAAGCGGCTCGGGTGATTGGAGTAAAAATTCTAAGAGTACAGAGCTGTCAGTTTAACAACTGGTTGGATGTGGAAATCCTTTCAAGTGGCAAAGTAGATCAAAAGGAAAAACATTCTTTTAGTGATAGTATGAAAATGACTGTTTAGTTTTTCTACTTTTTATGCTGCTATTGTGTTAAAGAAACACTGATTTGGGTCAGTGTGGTAGAGAAAAAAGTCAGCAGGATTTAAGAGTCTGTGGCTGAAGTTATTTGCTTAATATATTGGGGGTTGGGAAAGCATAGCTTAAATTAAAGGTTGAAGCTGCATAGTAAGAAAACTGTATTTTAAACTGTCATATGTTATTCATCTCTCTTGTATTGTGAACTAATTGATTCTACTGCAGGCATAATTAATGTAAACAATCGTGTATATGTTGAGACATACAACAATTCATCATTATACTGAATGGTCATTGTTTGTGAACAATGTTTGGTGTGCCATTGTGTGACTGGCACATGACTGATTACAATCAAATTGTTTTGTTCTGTTTATTATCTCTAATTGGATTGGATCAGTCATTATGAAGATCCAAAAACTAATTAAGGTATCCATGGGTCTGTAAAGTAGAGAACATGCTGGTAACTAGTCTCCAATGAATTGAGATTCTGTGCTTCTTATCTCGCAAATGATTGATTGATTGATTGATTAATTGATTGATTGATTCCATTCTAAAGTTGACCGAGAACTTTGCTTGAAAAGCAAACTGACGCAGTTGCAAGATGAGGTCTTTAAAAAGTCAGAGCTCTTCCTGATCTCTATTGCCTTGAAGATCTTGTGTTGGCTGGATGAAGAAGAAGACGAATACCTTGATTTTCATTTAGATCATGAATGTCTCCACACTCCACACTGCAGACACAGTAAGCTCAGTAAATTCAATTAGCCAGAAAGAGAGATATATATATATAGCATGGATCATGGTAGAGCTATTTGTAAACTGTGAATGTCAGGTCTGCTTATGTTGAGCTGTTAGCTTAGCAGCAGTGGGGGGAGGGGAGACTAGATTTCTTGCTAGGTTCTGTTCCATGGAAATCATTAAGGAGGGTGGGGAGGCAGGGCCGTTGGTTGCTGTATCTTCCAATAACCTAATGAATTACCAGCTATGGCTGAATGGGGTGGCTCAGATGATGATGAGTGTACCAGTGGTTTTGATTTCCTGGGTATAATACTTAGTGGATATTTGTGGTTGATAGGTGGGAGGGTAGCTGTGTAATGTGTTAAGCTGTAAAGTTGAGCAGTGGTTTCATGATGGGTTCCATATTTGGATGTTAGGCTCTGTGAACACTGCCTCCTCTCCTTTTAACTGTGGTGCCGAGTGCAATCTAGTAGCAGACAGACAGGCTGCATTGCTGTAGTTTTGCATTGGAACTTTGAACCTGTTATTCTGTATTTTTTGTATGTCACTCTCATTGTGCTTAGTCTGTCTAGGTATGTGTGTGTTTTTTTTGCCAGGTGTCCACTGTCCACATGGATAATAAGTTGGTATAATATGCAAACTTACATTGGCCCAATAGGTATGGGCATATAGGTGATATGAATAACACTTGCAGAGATGAAAACTGAACTGTTAAAAATTGCTGATGTCTCATGCATGAGCCCCAGCCAAACTAGGTAACACAGTTGTAAACATTTTGGCTTTTCATGAATCTGAATCAATTTTTTAAATTGTTAAGCAGCCCCCCTCCATAAAATCCACAAACTGAGCCTTAGAAAATGTGGGGATTGTTACCCACCACTACTGCTTGTTGAAAGTTACAGTACCAGCATATATTTAGAGTAGGTGTTTGAAGTGATGAGGTTGTCTAGACTAGGGTACCATCAAAATGTAAGTTAGCATTGCCTAAATGAATTTTAAAGCTGAAATGGTTATTTGCTTAATTAATATATAATGGGTAAAGGATGCGAACAAAAAAAGTGATTTTTGATCAAATTACAATGTTTACTTGGCCAAAGATTTGTTTGTTGTCCTACATTAGTGGCATTTAACTTTCTCTTTTGGTAGATTTAGAGCCATATATTTATATATATATATAAATTATATATGCATATATATATAATAAGTATAATTTTATACGTACACAATTACACACATATATATATAATTATATATATATATTTTATATATATAATTATTGCAGCCGAATTTATAATTTCCGGAAGCTAGCCAACAGCCTTGATAGAATTCCATGCAATGTACTACGTGTAAGATTGGAAGGAAGGAGAAACATTTGAAGGCAGATGAAGACTACATATACTGGATCTATGATGAAATAAATGAGGACATGTGGACAACATCACTTGGACGACAACACTAGGATGAGCTCCATTGGGCAACTGACAAATCATCGACAACAATGGCGATCATTTATTCCTACCCATCACAAATCCAAATGATTTGAATCAGGAACGGATGGGGATGATAATGATGACGATGGCGAGGATGATGATGACTCGATGAACGAATAGCCCGTGCAATGAGAACTGAGCTGGACAATCTGATTGTCCACTAGCGCATCAACATGCTTTACTGCACTGCATAAATATCTCGGCTTATATACGTATACGTAATTGTGCGCAGTACGTGTGCAAAACGAGCGTATGATTGTACGACGTTGCATTCCGTTGATGGCACTCCAAACCAAAGCGATGAGAGACCACAGTAGTTGTTGTTGTGAAGGTCAGAGTTCGAAGCTGAAGAACAGCCGGAGGCAGAAAATCAACCTGGAAAATGACGAATACTTGTTGAGTATGCTGGAAAGGCAGGCGTTACGTTGATTGATATTTCTGAAAAATAGTTGGAGAGGGAAATAATGATGGAATGGATTTGGCATTAAAGCCAGACTTTCTTAAGAGCTCTGTGTAAAGTGTATATACACGTTGTATGTTAAGGTTAAGAAACTGAAGTGTCTGTTACAACGTAGTGATTGTGGTTCAATGAATCATACATGCCTGAACACTTGTCTTTGTTTCGATTGTTCTTATGTAGCACATGGGATTATTTTGAGGTTATTGTAAGGCGCTATATAAACGTTCATATATAATGTTCAAAAATTGTTCATATACATTGTTGTTTGTAGAATTTTCAACAGATCATGTAGGGTTTAAGAAAGGTTGTAAGAATGCCGTGTTCTGAAATGGTTATTCTTTGCTCTGGCGGTGTTGTCTTTCAAAACAATCGAATTTTCGCACTGAACAGCGTGACAGGGTTTGGAAAAGAAACGGAGTATTTCCCTCTCCCTTAGCTTCCATCTCTTGAGTCAGCGGCGGTTGACAAACTGCAAAAGCAAAGCTTTCGTAACATTATTTTTAAGTAATGCCAGTCAGTCTGATGTTTGAACCAATTGATCTAATTCCAGGCAGGTTTATTAAAAGTAAATTTTCTCCATTAATTAAAATTATCTTTAGTGAAACAGACCATCATGATATCATTATCCCTTGTTTTTATGCTATTATAAGCATTATTATTAAATATTATGCTTCATTTTAATATATTTATTTCGGTGATAGCACGTTCATAAGTATTTATTTTTAGCTGTGTGCACCGCAAGTGCAGTTCATCTTAGTTGTTGATAACTGTCTTAGTCCTATAACCACAAAACATTCTATAATAATGGCAAAAATATGTTAGTATTTTTGTAGATCTATTAGTAGATGTTGTTGCATTGTGGGATATCATCGAAGATTGTTATTATTTCTTGCCATATGATGCCTGTAATGTTGTCACAACAATACTGTAGTGGCTGTGAAGCTGTACATAATAATAATGCTGTTAGCAATATCTGGATACATTTGCCAGAGCTCTGTACATCCTCTGAGGAGATAGTTATCTGTATTCATTTATAATCTAATATATGTTCTAAGCCTGTTTTAGTATACATTATAAAGTGGTGGTATAGTGGTGGCGTTGGAGCCGGAAGGTTCGAGGTTTGAATCCACCTCGCCACGTAAGGACCTTGGACAAGTCCTTCACTCACAATTGCTCAGCGCTTCGGCGTGAAAATCCGATGCAGTGTCCGCTCTGCATTCGGGAGTGCCTCTGAGTAGAGAGAGCTTGAAGGGGTGCTATAACAAGTGCACATACAAACAAACAAACCAGCAACGTACAGCATCTGCTCTGATCAAAGGCTGTGTGCTAATGCACCCGTAGATCTTCCCAGATGATGATGTCATCATTTCGGAGTTATTAAACGCATAGAAATCGTTGTCTGTGAATCGCGTCGGAAATGATGTACGAGGGAAGCGCTGTCTGAATCAGTGACGTAATGAATCGATTCATCAATTAATTGATTTCTGTTGTGGGGTGGGGTGAGGGGGTGGGGGGGGGGTTGAGTCTGACTTGTTGTTGCTTTGGTTCTATTCTGGGAATGCAAGCACTCGGGTGTTTTGCCGTCCAGTTATGATCATTGTTAGGAGATTTCATGCAGAATAAAATGAATCGTGATAGTTTAATATGATCTATCTAATCTAATTTTATAGCAGTGTTATAATAGTAACCAAGATATCCATCACTTTGCAGAAATTGCAGCTGAGTCTCATTGATTGGAGCAGAGGCTTGGCAGTGCATACTAAGCTGTAAGTACGTTGGGTCATAAGGTTGGACGTGAAAACAATCAAGGAATTGACAGAACAAACGGTACTGGGTAGCAAATTCCAAAGCTGACAACGGAGAAAGCCGACCAGAGCCGTCGTACAAGTACTGTTTGGGTGCTTATCATTTCAAGAGTCAGTGCGCTAAATCTATTTGTGTGAGAGGATGGATGGATTCCTTGCTTAATGGGCAGTCAGAATGGTAAATGCAACAAAAGCACAAGCAGAATGATAATTATACTGACATATAGGGATCTTTGTATGGCGTTGGCAAGAGAGTTGTGAGCAATTTGTAGTGGAAGCAAAGGGGATTTATTGCAGACGATGCTCAAAGTGCAATGCACAATCAGTGTATGGCTAAAAAGTAAGCAAGTCAACTGAACAATAATTGTTGTAGACCTGTCAAAATTTGCTGAGTTCTTGACTGATGTCTGAAAGAAAAAAAATTTGTGTGGGAAAGATTCGGAAGAAGTTTAATATTGGCCATCTATGCTTGGACAGCGCCAGAAACTAAAGCAACGAGGACCGAAGATAAGATGTGGAAGTTGAACTATTGAACGAATAGTTGAGGGAATAGTTGCTATCGTTGACACACAAGTGATAGTCAAGAGAGCTACATGCATGTCGGTATTAGAGAACTGAGTGGATTGATATATAATGTAAACAGAAGCGACCCAGTACAGACCTATCGTCGGTGCAGTTCAAGACAATTGGCGAGGAAGACAATGGGTGAGGAAGCGTGTTTTGACTTACGAGTGGATGGAGTTCCTCGGCTAAGAGTATAATAGGTTTTTCAAGTAGTTCTTCAGGATCTGTCTCTCTCTCTCTTTCAGAGCAGTCATCTAAGTACTTGTATCATTGCTCTTCTGCTTCAGTGATGCCTGCCTCTTCAGATATATGCCACATGTTTATGCATTCATGGGCAGTTATGTTTTGAAGGTTAGAAATAATTATTATGTTATTAGTGTCTGTTGGCACGTGTAATAATACTAGTGGTACTAGTTGCAGTTTGTTTTATTGGCCAAAGTTATGGTTTGAGGATATGTCTAGTAATAGGATGACAGAGGCTAGTAATGTGATAAAGGAAGTGGTAATATGATATTAATGCTCTAGATAAAAAATTGTTTTCATATTGAAAACAGCTCTCGTTCCGTCTCTGTCTCTCTGATGTTTTGAAAACAATTTTTAACAGTGTTTAACCCTTTAATGCCGAAGGGTATAGGATTTCCCATACTATTTACCACCATCTCGGCATTAATGGGTTAAGAAATATTATCTATTTGTTATCTGTATGCTTATTTTGACTGATGCAGGATGTTTATTTTTATCTTTATTTTATTTATTGCATTTGCCATAGTGCCCCTTCGCTCTCGCTACTCAGTGGTGCTCCCAACACTGCAGCGGAGTTTCACGCCAAAGCGCACAAGAAATTGCAAGTGAAGGACTTGCTCAGGGTCCGTGCGTGGCAGCTTGAGGTGGATTCGAACATGGCTCCAATGCACCGACGCCACAACTACACCACCTGGCCTCTCAACATATGCGTAGTCTTTGATCCTAAGGCCTAAAAAAAATAATGTTGTGTTTCCGGTAACAGAGCTAAAAAAAATTGGGTAGGTAGGTCGGAAAATATTTTTATTTTGTAAAATATTTTTATGCAGTGACTATCCGAAAAAGTATACCCCACTAGTCTTTTTTGCATGCTGAAACAAAGTACGTGTTCTAAGCAAGTATAAACTGCCTATTTCCCGACTGTCTGCACCTAAAACTGCTCTAGAAACAGTCCTATTAATTTCATTTTGTTGACGTCTCTTATGTTATGTCAATACAAATGTTAAACAAAACATTTTGAAAAAAAATTAAATAAAAAAAAAAAACACAATTTTTTTGGAATTTTTTTTTTTTTTTAATAAAATTTTTTTACAAAAATATTTGGGTCGCGGCCGTAAAAATGGGTCGGTCGCGTTACCGGAAACACAACAATTTTTTTTTTACGCCTAACCTTAATTTGACAATGAATGCTCACTTTTGCTCAGCAATTTCATCGCTTGTGTTTCAGCAACATCTAAATACACTCGTTCAACTCGAGCAAGAGAATCGAGCGCTGAGGGAGCTGAACATTTCCACGAGCAGCAGTGGTGGTGGCAGCGGAGGAGGAGGGGGAGGAGGAGGGAGCGGTTCTCACGATTCAGACATTGTGCGAAGGGAGAAGGAGCGCCACGCGAGAGAGATGAAGCTCTTGCGAAAGACGATCGAAGAGATGGAATTGCGAATCGAAACACAGAAGCAGACGCTTGCGACGCGAGATGAAAGCATCAAGAAACTGATGGACATGTTGCAGTCGAAAAGTGAGTCTTGTTTGTTTGTATGTGCACTTGTTATAGCACTCTATCTACTCAGAGGCGCTCCCGAATGCGGACACTGCATCGGAGTTTCACTCCGAAGCGCTGAGCAATTGTGAGTGAAGGACTTGCCCAAGGTCCTTACGCGGCGAGGTGGATTCGAACCTTCCGGCTCCAAGGCAACGACGCCACCACTACACCACGGCATCCCAAGTCATCTCCATCCGACCTATAGTGTGTTGGATCTTTACTGTTTTAGATTTTTCAGATCTAATCTCTTCTTCAGGTTCTCTGCCCCTAGGCACGTTCGAATGCATAATGTTGCCACTCCGTCCTCCATTGTGCCTTCTTGAGTTTTTGGTTACCGTCCGCCATCATCCATTCTAGCGCTCTCTGTCTTGGTCTTTCTCTTGTTCTTTTCCCCTCCATTTTTTCCTTGATCACTATTCTTAGCAAAGAATCTCCTCTTAGTGTGTGTTCAATCCATTTTTTTGCCTTTTTTCTGATATATTTAATAATATTCTTATTTATTAATTTAAACTGACAGCTGCGCTGTAAGATTACACATTATATAGTATAGTAGCAGATCTATGACAATAAGTTGAGCAGGAGTCGAATTTAACTGTTTGGCAACCTGCATGGCGCACATCTGTCCTAGTACTCATTTTATTAATGCCGCCTAGCGAATGGAAGACCAATCAATCATCTCATCAGCACAATGTTGGAGTCTGTAGTTTGCTTAACCCTTTACCCATTTGCCCCGAGAATATCCGCTGAAAACACAGGCTTATTGGGAAAAATGAATGGCTAAAGGGTTGATATTTTGTTTCTTATCTATATTCACTTGACAGAAGGTGAGTATCGCTGGAGAGCACATGGTCATTGGTCAGTGCCAATGTATTTTACTACAAAGCTGTGCTTTTCCCCCATTCAGTTATGTTAACACCTGGTAGCATTCATTTTCACTCCCAATCTGAATTAAATTCAGTTGGTGTGTTTGGAATAGATTGAATGTGCTCTAGTTCACTTAATGCATGCTTATTTTGAGGTTGAAGGAGAAACCTGAATTTCTTAGTGCTCAGAATAATGTGCAACTTTTGTGCATCTAATTATGTGCACTGAATCTCTCGCTCTACATGTATGTCAGTCATATTTAAAGGCTGCTTCTGTATGCAGCAGAGAGTGCACTGCATGCCGTTAATACTGTCACCTGTGGCTTCATTACTGACAAATAATGGTCTCATCGTCTTTTCTTTATAAATCTTTGATGAGGTGGTTGACCTGCGAAACCCACAAGAAACAGACTTTGCCAGGTTTCCTGATTAGATGCTGACATGTGTTTGCCGAGTAGAGCTCTTCAATATTTCATGTCCTTAGACTGACATGCTGGAAAAGTATGATGAATGCCTTTACTTTGGACTCCAATCTAACGCTAAAAGATTGGCTTTAGAATTAGGTTTGAGGTTCGGATGGTTTGGTGTTTAATTCAGGTTCTATAAGATAAAATTTTAGATTTTCGTATTGGAATTTACTAATAAGGGTGGTGTTGTTGTTGTTGTTGTTGTTGTGGTTGGTGTTCTAAGAGCTTCTGTTGTACTAAGGCACGATCTGATGGTTGCTACTATTTAAAGTCATTGTCGATGCCAAAATTAAAAGTCACACTGGTAGAAAACCAGTGAGAAAATGATGACACTGAAACGTTTAATGAGGAAATGTGTTGAGGCATTATCTCAAATCGATGTTTACAAGTTTTGAGGATGGCAAAGAAACCAGACGTTAGATGTCAGAAACCTTTGGCATTCTATCCCATGAAACAGCAATTTGTATGGAACCTTTAGTGCGGCTTCTAATTGACCAGATGACTTGCATCCATTCTCTCAGAGGTTGCATGGAATTGGTGGCTGGGAGCTTTTTGTGTTGTGTGCAGAACTGACAAATTCTGGAGTAAGAAAAGAAGAGGTAATGGTGCTCCAAGACTTGAGACTAGGATGGGCATTATAAGATAACAGGAGAGATAACTTCTGTGTAGCAGAGACCAATACAAGATAAGAGGTCTTATCCTTGAGCATTGTTTCACCTAAATGTGCATGAAGATGCAAGGCAACCTTCAAAGTTCATACTTGCGCCGTAGAAAAGCAAAAAGAGTGTTTAAGGATTTCAGTGTTTGGTGTAACATTTAAAGGACCATTTCGTCCCAAAATGCACGAGTCTTAGTCATTTTATGCTTAGCATAAATAATTTCAATGTTTGGTATAACATTCTAAGGAACATTTCATCCCCAATGCATAAGTCTTAATCATTTTATGCTTAGCGTTTCATGACATTTCTGACTTTGTAATCATCATCATCTTTTCTTAGTCTAGAATTTGTTAGTCTTGCATACGGCACAAGCAACTATACTAGCCACAAATTCAACGCAGGGGCACAGCTGTACAATGTAAAAAGACCAATTTTCAGACGTTATGGTGTGATTACACTTCCGACTATTGAGTTACCAGTTCTTATCAGAGCAGGCCAATTTTGTAGACCCATAGACCCCAAGACAGTCTGCGCCATTCGTGCCAAGACCACTTCTTCAAAGCAGAACAAGACTGTTGCTTCAAGACTGAGACTGAGGCTATAGGTTACTGAAGCAGAGGCTGAAACTGAGACTTCAAAAGCCCTGCCTCAAGACCTTGGGAAATGTCTCGAGGAGACTGAGACTGCATCTCAAGACTGCATATAATCATGATAGATTTGAGTTATTTACATGTAAAATAAGAAGAGCTCTAACTAGGTCAGGCTTCGTTATCACTGTTACGATGAGAGCGTACTAAAAGTGAAGTCTGGGAAATCAACGAAGCTTGTTAAATGTGTAAATGCAGTGTCAAAGTCTAGAACTTTACTGTGGGCATTGCCTGCTGTGAAACTATTCTCAGTGACATAGTGAGAAACCTGAGTGATATGTCTAATCCCTGACACACTTGCTAGTAGTGTCCAGTCTTTTTGGTTACATATTTGTCTTGCACAGTGACTTGAGCTAAAGATTTGTTAGCTTCAGAAATTTTTCAGCATTCAAATCTTAGGAAACTTTTTTTTAACCAACAATCACTATAGGTATTCATGTTTCATCACCTTTGAACTTTGTTGCTTATTTCCTGACATATTTATTTATATAGTTGCATTTGTACCTAAGCTTGCCTCCAGCCATGTGCATCCATTTATTTAGAAGATGAGTATTTGTTAAATTTACTCTTTAATAGTTAACTACACTGTTTCACATTGTTCCATGTTTGACGTTTTCGGCATTCTTTTGTAGCCAACTTATTTTACTTCTAGATATTACTTTCCTGTAGTGGGTATTACTGTAAATTTGATGTTGGTGGTCAACAAAACATAATAATGCATGGATCTGTCAATGTGACAGAAGCCATGTGACATCATCAGTCAGCTTTTCTGCTGTATTCCTTCATTCCTCATTACGTCGATATTCCAGTCATATGAAAAAAGCAGAGCACTTAGCTGCTGCTGCTGGCCAGTGCTGCACTTCTTCCATTGTGCTGGCAGTTTTTGATCGATGTGGGTTCGACGTAAATATTTAATACACCTCTGAGGTGAATATATCCAGTTGGATTTCACACTGTCAGTCGTTTCCTCCATCTGTTCATTGTCTTTGATGTTGTTTTCTCATGTATTGTTCTCGATGCCTTCTGTCTGATGCCCACCGTGCCTACAGCCATAAATTGTTTTTTTCTAATTTCATTGGCTGTGTAGTCTGGCTGTTGGGATGGTTGGGTCAGTGTCTGGTCCTCAGTCCAGCTGGGGTCAGGCGATGTCTGGGACCCACGGGAACTGTGTCTGCCATGTTCGGCTATGGCTTTTTGGCGTGCTCATTGACTATAACTCCATCGTCTTTTCTCTCGTTGAGGTTGTGTGGCTTACGGTGGACTCTTAAGACTAATGTCTAGAAACAGTGTACATTGCTGTGGATGGAATGCTTTCAGGTATCTGTTGTCTGGTGGTAAGGCACAGTAATATGACCTATGGTCTGCTGTTGGTGTCTCTTTAATGCTTAATCCTAATCTAATCCAATCTGTTCTAATGATGCCACTTGAGAATCATTGTCATCATGTGCCATTGTCATCATGTGCCATTGTCATATTGTGCCATTGTCATCATGTGCCATCGTCATCATGTGCCATTGTCATCATGTGCCATTGTCATCATGTGCCATTGTCATCATGTGCCATTGTCATCATGTGCCATTGTCATCATGTGCCATTGTCATCATGTGCCATTGTCATCATGTGCCATTGTCATCATGTGCCATTGTCATCATGTGCCATTGTCATCATGTGCCATTGTCATCACGTGCCATCGTCATCACGTGCCATTGTCATCATGTGCCATTGTCATCATGTGCATATAAGATTCATCCAAGCCATCTGCCTGGACGCAAATCTCATGCTTTTTAACGTTGTTCCCTCCCTTCTGCACATTTACAGTGAACTCAACATTATTCCAAACACAACTGTAATTTTATCTCATGGGTCCTTTACAAGAATGCCTCTTGACTCAAATGATCCCAGTCTGAACCTAGGAACATGGATCAGCTTTGTTGATTGTCTGTCCCAAATTTTTCTGTAACCGCAACTTGCATGTAAATATTGACTGATTGATCCAAGTGTTAACAATCCTGAGTGTCATTGGATAGGTTTTGTTTGCAGTTGGTCAGAGATCTTGGGACCTTTAAATTCTACACGGTAAATTCTTTTTTTAGGGATATGGGGTGCGGGAGTGTATGAGTATGTTCAAGTGTCTTGGAGCCAGAAGGTTGCGGGTTCGAATACACCTCAAGCCGCTGTGTATGGACCCTGAGCAAGTCCTTCACTCGCATTCGCTCATGCGCTTCGGCATGAAACTCGGATCAGTGTCCGAGCTGAAGTCGGGAGCGCCTCTGAGTAGACATATTGAAAAGGCACTATAACAAGTACTCATGCACACATACATACATACATACATACATACATACATACATACACACATACATACACACATACATACATACACGCATACATATATGCACGCACACATACATATATCAGGTTTTTATGTGGAATGAAGGATTTCATTAAGCAGTCTGTTTACACGACTTCATTTCGATGTTGATGAGTGCTTTTCTGGACGGCTGCTTTCTGTGTTTAAATAGCGCGACAGAGCGACGATGAACGTCAGATGTCCGATGAAGCGCGACACATTCGACAACTCGAACAGTTGCTCGAGCAGAAGGACAATGAGATGGGTAAACTCCGATACGTGAGTAGAATTCTTATGTCTCCAACTTCCTTTGTTTCTGTAGCACAGCAATGTATGCATGGTCTTAAATGCATCATGGTGGCTCTATGTGCACATTGTGCAGCTATAGGTTGAGTGGTTTGGTGGTTGCAACACTGGGACATTGATGTCAAAATTCAATTTGTGAGATTCTCTTGGAGCTGTGGAAGTTTACTTTTATTATTAAATTTTCTGAGTTTGGAGACAATAAATTTTGGAAATTTGATGATTTCAGCTTGATTCCTTCTGATGTCAGACTTTTCAGCTCTGTTTGAATACCATTTTTGCTTACAGGTCAATATGTTGTTGTTCAGGAAATCAAAAGTATTTATGTTTTAAAAATGTATTTGCTATGTAACTAGGTCTCACCTTTTGCACTGAGTGTTAGTAAAGAATTCTGCATCCTAGAAGTTGCTTGCTACTTCTGATGGTGCTATAGAAGTTGTCAGAATTACAGTTCATCAAGTGCTATCTTGGTTGAAATGTGGAATGATGATTTTTCCATGCAGGATACACAGCTGCAGACTATTCAGAAGGAGCTGCAGACAGCGAAGGATGAATTGTCTCGGTTGAATGAGGAGAACGTCACAAACCGCGAAAGTATTGAAACTATGAAGAGCCAAGAAAAGGTTCTGAAGGAGAAGGTACGTAAAAGAAAACAAATTATAAGGCTGCAGATCTATAAACCCTGAGGTTGCATTGTACTCCACTCTGCCATGCCTTACTTTTTATGAAAGTGACACTAATTATTAGCATTCTATAAGTTGCTCAAATCTCTGGCTAGGCTGGGAGTACTTCTGAGTTGGTCCCATGAAAGGATGCTGTTTTGAATTCGGAATGAAAGAATGAAAGAGGATGATTACAGTTTCTAATGCCTTTTCGTCGTACCTTTACCGTAAATTGTTTCGTGCAGATTTACCTCACTGTATCAGAGCTCTTCTTTTCCTTTGATGAATAGGAGAAGTTGGACGAACGGTGATTCATAATTAATCGTGTTCTGCTTTTAACAGCTTGAAAGCACAAAAATCGAGCTGTCACGAAAGGAGTCGGAGAACGGAGCGTTGCACACACAGATCGAGACACTGCAGAGGCATTGGGAAGATCACGAGAGACACATCACAGTTCTACGAGATCAGATCGGCACAAAAGAAGAACAGGGAACAATGCTTCAGGCTGATGTGAGTCTTTATCAGAGCTGAGCTGAACATTGGTTTATTTATCTTGTACAAAAGAGTAAACTTGCGTAAAGTAATATAAACATCAGGTCATGTAGAATTGTAGATGCTAACAACTACATCACACCTTTTCATTTCATCCATTCAGACCATTTGTATCGTGCCAATTCCAAGATGGCTACTCATTCCCTTTGATATTCCTTTGCTCTTGAATGGACTGTATTATTTATTTTGTCTTGCTTACATTTCATTCGTTACATGTTTAGCTCTCTGAGTGCACTGTATCACAGTTGTAAGCAGAGCTAAGAACAGATTTGTAGCGATATGTTATAAACACCATAAGAAATACATTAATAACATAAATCAGGCATGTGATAGATTTTGATGTTATGATTCTGTCTGTCTGTAGTTGGATATGCTGAGAGATCGGCTGAAGGAAAAGGACGAGACAATCGAAAAGAAGTCGAAGCAGCTGAGCGCGCTTCTGTCGGATAAGAAGAAGCTGGAGGAGGAAATGAATGAAGTTAAGGATCAGATCGAAGGCAAGAATCGGAAGATCAATTCATTGCAGAGAAAGGTCAGTTGCCGCACATACAGAACTGAACAACTGGACAGTTTTCATTTTGTTCACTAGATTTACGGATTATTGTGTGGGGCGCGGTGGCGTAGTGGTGGCGTTGTTGCCTTGGAGCCGGAAGGTTCAAGGTTCGAATCCCCCTCGCCGCGTAAGGACCTTGGGCAAGTCCTTCACTCGCAATTGCTCAGCACTTCGGCGTGAAACTCCGATGCAGTGTCCGCTCTGCATTCGGGAGCGCCTCTGAGTAGAGAGAGCTTGAAGGGGCGCTATAACAAGTGCACATACAAACAAACATACAAACATTATATTTGATATGGGATTTTGGGTGGATGAGATGTTGGGTTTGGAGGATGGATGAATGATTGAATGATTAAATGGGGTGATTAAATAGATGGATGGATGGATCTAATTTAGTTTTGTCATAGATTACTGTGTGTTTCATGGTGGCTGCGCTTCATCTTTGTCTTGCGCCAAATTTTAAAGTTTTTTGTTGAGTCCTCATTTAAAATTCTTTGTTTGCTTGTGTGATATTTTGGATGTAGACAGAAAATCTGGAGGATCTTGTGAAAGAGAAGGAGGCTATTGTTTCATCAACAAAGGCAAAGCTTGCTTCTCTTCAGGCTGACCACAACACGTCCGGCAGTGCCTTGACCAGTCTAGAAGAACTGCTTTTGGACAAGGATCGGCAAATCGAAAGGTATTGTCCAGCTGAATGGGGGATGTGACATATATGTACAATTTTTATTCGAAGTCAGTCAGACCTAGCAGTACAAAGCTTGTACACTTAGGCAATCAGATTTGATTCATACAGTTGAAGGTTGGATATGTAAAATTGAAGATTGCAACCTTGAAATGTTGAGATTTTAGCCTATTAATGCGATATAAATATTTGCAATGTCATCATTTTCTTATCGCGAAACTGGAGTTTGGAGCATGGAAAGCAAGATTTGTCGACCATGACACTCAGCATTTGACAAAACTTGTAATATCCAAAATGTGACTGTTTATTGTTTAAATCACTTTGAATAAATGAACCAATCTGCTCTTGAGTCTTGTCATCCACTTTCGGCTTTTGCTTGTAAAACAAGTTATTTGTTATGTGCAGGACTGGCACTGGCACTCATTGCACACTGGCCATTAGGTTATAGAGCAATGCCATTGTCTGATGGACAGTGCTAATACAAAGCCTGTCTTGTAGTTCTGCATGTATTTCATGTATAATGTATACCACTCTGCTTTATTCAGGCATCGCATGGCAATGATTATCATGTAAAAGGTATATTATATCAGAGTCCATGCATGTTAAATGTTGCTGCAAGTTAAGGGTTGTGTGCTTGTGAGTATTTACCATTGCTCTGTTGTGTGTGTTTCAGACTTCGAGAGCACAGAGAGAGAGCGGATCGGCAATATGAAGAGGAAGTGGAAATTCTGTCGAAAAAATCTTCAGATCTTAAATCAAAGTTTGAGGATATACAGTCGGAAATTGTTGATCGGCAGGTAACTAAATATTCGGATTAATTTAAACTAGTCTTTCTAATGATTAGATTCATCTGGTGACTTCTTAGTTCAATAGTATTTTCAATTCTTCTCTGCTCTACTGTTAAGCATGTCTTACATGATGCTTTTGTTTGATCCGGCTGCTTGTTTTGGACTTGTTCTTTGTCTCAAACTATTGTCTGCTGAAGTGCCTTTTTCTTTGTAAGTTCTCCGCATGTTGTTTTTATTACGTATTGTTTCCCTGGTTGTTTCCAGCATCAAGAAGTGGAGTTGAAGGAGGAATTGTCACGATTGAAGTCGGAACGGTTGGCTAAGGAGTCTCTGATAAGTCGACTGGAGTTGGACATCTCAGATAAAGCAGATGAAATATCTCAACTGCAGAGTCAACTACGAAAGGTTGTTCTAACCTTTTGCTTTTAAGGTTGCCTTGAACCAGCAGTTCCTACTGCTTGAAACTGACTGTCCTTTTATTCCTTTCCAATGAAGACACTTTTTTCTGTCAGAAAAGTGGTGGGAGTCAAAAAGTTTTCAGATTGCTAAAGTACACGAGCACAGGTTGAAATCACAAACTAAGCTACACATTTGGTAAACTTCGGCGTGTCAGATATTATTGATATTATCATCGAGCATATTCTGCATTTTGACAAACTTACTCGCCAAAATGATAGAGGAGAGTTACCGACGTAACTGCTAACTTGTAGAACTTTATAGATTCACTTGAAAATAAAATAACAAAGTAAGAGAAACAGGTTTTGTTGTGACTTTGTGTGGAATTTAAAGTGATTGTGAATTGAGCCTTCTGTGACATTTTTCAAATGGTGTATACCACTATACCTACAGCTTTATGTTAATTTTTTACATGTGGCTTTTGACCTTTACATAACATAGCATGTAAAAAATGTATCTGTGTTCTAATCTGTGAAATTTGATTCTGTATTTTGACGTGGACATGATTTAAATTGTCACAGTTGGACGAATGTGTCAGCCAGTCGCAGGTCGATTGTGACCGCAAGCTTTCGACGATGAAGAGAGAATTGGGAGAGACGCGGCACGAAGCGGAGTCAGCAACGGCCGAGGTTGATCGGTACGTTGCAGTTGTGAAAGATCTGGAGAAAGAGAAGACGGATATCGACAGACAGAGAATTGATTTACAACGGTATGGTTTTTGACGTTTAATTCTAACTTGCACTTGTTAGACCAATTGAACTGCCATTTGTGGGATGTAGTGGTTTAGGGGTATGTTATCGTTCGGTGCTTTAGAACCGGACGGCCATTGGTTCGGAATCCACCTCAAGCTACCACGTAGGGACCCTGAGCAAGTCTTTCACTCGCAGTGGCGCATGCGCCTTTGGCGTGAAACTCCGATTCAGTGTCCGCGCTGTAGTCGGGAGCGCCTCTGAGTAGAATTCTTCAACTGGAATTGTAACATACTTACATTGTAACATGCATACATACATACATGCATGCATATAATGCTAATACTTTCATTGACTGTTGATGAACATGAAAAGTTATTTTTTAGCTTATGAAATGCATGGAACTCTGCATTTATGTTTTCATCATCTAGACAAGTGGATGATCTGAATCAGAACGTGACAGAACTAAGACGAAGTCAACGAATGGATACAAACAGATCGGAGAGCACGGAAAGTGGCATCAGAAGCCCAGAGATTGGAGCTGAGGAAGCCGGCTTACTGAAGGTATTGTCATCATTGTTTATTGGCATCAAAAGCACACTTGCAGCTTGTTTCAGTATGAGAATAACGGCTCGATTTTCCATCACAGTGCTGATCCCAGATCTACCTGTCATTAGAGTACATCTTTTGTTTCCTGGTATACATACATTGACTCATCTGCATTAGCGTGAATGTGTTTGTGTTTCACATTGTAATTATGGTACCTGTTAACACGTTGACCGCCTACTACGAGTTAACTCGTAGTACAGCCAGTCTTTTAACATGGCGTGTAGGGCGTAGCGGTCAATGTGTTAAAATGCATTTGCACGCAACTGCTGTAGACTTGAAGTATAAAGAATGATTTTAAAAACTAAAATGGATAGACTAAACATGTATCAAATGTAAATCTTACTGATGACATCATTGTATTGTTATGTATTTTTTATATAAATTATAACTTGCTATGTCATGATGCTGCAAGTAACAACGATGAATGATTATGAAGTTATAAATATTAGAAACTGTTTACTATTATCGCCATGGATGTTGAGCTTTTTTCAGCACTGTAAATATATATAAATAGTCTCTATATAAAGGAGAAATGACAAAATAACAGGTTTTATGAGTCCACGTTATTACAGAACTTTTGCCTATATTGATGTTACGTTGTGAATTTTAGTTGATTGATTTCTGTTGGCAGAGTGTGATTGCGGACAAGGAGAATCGAATAGAAGAACTTGAGGAAGCGTTGAGGGAGAGCATTCGTATAACGGCGCAGAGGGAGGTCGTCATGGCGGAGCAGCAGATGAAGCTCGAACACACAGAACGAGTGGTTTGTTTAACTACATCCTCCTCCTCCTTCGTGTCTCTTCCGCTTGTCGTCTCTCCTTCACCTTATTATTCATTCATTCATTCATTCATTCGGACATTTATATAGCGCTCCTTCAAGTAAAAAAACTACTCAGAGGCACTCCCGACTTCAGCGTGCCCAAAAAGAACAGTTTTAAGTTTAGTAAGGAGTTCACTCCTCCTCTACCTTTTCGTATCTTTTCCTAACTGACTAGCTTCCATTGGGAGGGTTTAGGGTAATGGTTCAAAGAACACACAGACGTGGGATCGCTTCCCACTACGCCCTCTTCCCCTCCACTCAACCTTCCAATCAGCAGATGTCGTTGGTAAAATAAGTAGTAGGATGCGATGTGCATCCTGTTGGCTGCCGACAGTTAAATTTGACTCCTTTAATAATATAGCTTAGTGATCATCAATCATACTATGAATTGCAATCATTGAGCGTTTTGTCAGTTTGAAATTAAATTAACATTTTTATTCTTATTATTTAACTACTTAAGGTAGCAGATTTACCTTACTTAAATCTGTGATCATTTAAGGAGATCTGTTGGGCAGTCATGTTTGCAGTGTTTTTGAAAGATTCTGAAGGTTACTGGTTGTTAATTAAGACGTTTTGTTTTCTTGAATACATTTTGACACCAGATGGAGTCGTTGCAAGAGGAAATAGGAAAGGTGAAGAAGATGGCTGAGGAGAATATCGAGCAGTTGGCTCGTACGAAGAGACAGCTCGAAGAGAAGGATGAAACGCTGAAATCGTTACAAGGCGATTCTAAACGTCAGCTCTCAGAAGTCTACGAAATGAAGTGAGTTGCAATGGTCTCATTTATAATAATAATAGTAATAATAATAATAATAATAATAATAATACGGATAATAATAATAATAATAGCGACAATTTATATGGTGCCATAACATGGCCATACCGCTACAAGGGCGCCTCACAAACAGCCAAATCGACACCCGCTAGCAGCCACAAGCGGCGCTCCCATAGTCCCTGCACAGCGAGGTTGTCTGATTGCCTGAGATGAAGGTGATGGTAACACTACATCAAAGATTCAAAGTTGTGCAGAATTGTGCTACTTTGATTGAAATTCCAAACCTGGCTGTCCTATCTGATTTACAAATCAATATTCAATTTTATTCAATACTTTTATTTAATTGTGAGTCATTTTAAGTTGTTTGCATTGATCGACGAAAATGACCTTAAGTCCCTTAATGCAAGCAGAATAAATGATTATTATAAAACAATTCTGCAGGAATGATAAGTTCCATTTCTAGTAAATTTGTCAAACGTGTTTTTGTGATTATTTAATAAATCCTCAATATAAAACTGATGAGCGTTAAAGAGGATTTTTGTAGATTTCGTTTAAGGTACACTATTTGAAACAACATAGGTTGCATAAAACATAACAGACAATAGTTGCCTGTAACTATATGATCACGAGCTGTAATTCGTAGGTAGCACATTTTTCTTATTTCAATGTTGTTTCGCTTGCAGGCAAGAAGCGATTCTTGCTGCCATTAGTGAGAAAGATGCGCACATTGCGCTGCTAGAAATGGCGCCCAACAAAAAGACGGAAAACATCGAAGAAGTTGAAAAGTTGACTCGTGAGAAGCTACGACTCCAACAAGTGCTCAAAGACCTCGTAAGTGGACATAATATATGATCGGTAGCATCCATAGCACCCTGCTATGTGATATCTCTGCCCAGCTGTGAATTGATGGTGCTAACTAAAACTCTGACCAACAATGAAAGACTATGTTGGCTCAAAGTTGCTTTTGTTACTTAATCCTTTTATCTCTGTGCACAGAATTACGACAACACTCACATTTTGCCAGGGTTGAACTGGGTGGATCTTGTTGCAGTGACTCTACATGTATATTGACGCTCTGAATGGATGAATGATTCAATGCAAAATAGACTTAATGAGAGTCTTAATGGTCACTTGAAAATGGCCTTAATGGTCACTTGAAAATGGTCTTAATGGTCACTTGAAAAGAACCATAAACGGTCAAATTATGGACAATTGGGCATTTATGCGTATTCCTTGCTTCTAAATAATTATCTGGTGCAGCTGTACATCGAAAATAGGGAGATTGCACACTGCTGTAATTGAGAAAATGAAATGTTATATAATTACTTTTTCTTTTTAAAGATATGAGCAGTCGTAGCAGACATAGGATGTCATTAAATATTTTTAGAATAAATAAAAAGAATGATTCGGTGAATCGCTGCGAAAGACTAATATTTCCCTGGAGAAATATTGACTGATGATGGTAATTAGCAAGATCGTAATGAAAGTGCCGCATTTTCTGCACTATATTTATTGCTTCTTTATATCAGGCACATTGACGCAAAATGGCCATATTTTTGCGAAATCAATACTTGGTCACACTGGCAAGCAGATGCATCGTATCCATGTATAGTCAAACGTGTTTAGGCACATGTGCTCATGAATATTAGGCACTTTGATCTGTTCATTAACTGCCACTCTGAATGTCTCATGTAAAACAACTGACACTTGCTGAGAAAAAATACATTGATAGTTATAATTAATTCAATTGATACTTTTAATTAATGAAGTAACGATTAATATTAATAATAATAATAATAATAATAAAATGTTGATTGCAGATGCTAAATTAGCCAGTCTAATTCAGTACTAAATGTTTGAATGGAAATAAATTGAGTTGGTAGGATTGGAACGAATTTGTGTGTTTGTGTTTAGACACAAAGTCGAATGAAACTGATTCAGAATCGCGGCCATCTTCGATCTTCATCGGCTTCAAGTCTCCTGCTGTCTGCTTCCAACGAACAAGTAATTTCATTCGTAGCTCTGGTTCATACTTACTTGCTTACTTTAAATTTACAGAATATCTTTAGATGAAACAAAGAACTGGTAATCAAAATACGTGCAAAGTTCATTATTGAGGTAATTAGCTAAAGTAGTAGTGCAAGTACACTGTTTACTAGCATTCTCACAATGCTAAATTGCTAATAGTGTACAAATATATTTGTAATTTATATATTCTACTCGTACTAGCATTTCTAATACCATGCATTTACTGCCCCCACGCCTTTTAATTGTATACTTATACAAATAGTATGCCTTATGATAGTATACAGTATTACATACAATCATACATGTATTGTATACTGAACTGTTAGTGTGTCTTCTAATAGTATGTATACATGTGTAGTTGTTCATTCATTCTGAGAATTTATATAGCGCCTCTTCAAGATACAAGTAACTACTCAGAGTTGTATACAATATGTCAAGGGCGGATACAGAAACTTTGGACGGGGGGGGCCAAAAATCTTGGTGTTGGGTCCGGGAAAAATTCTAGGCCTTGGGTCTGGAAAATATTTCTTCCGTATCCGCCCAAAAAGTTGACGACCTTTTTTTTTTTTTTTTTTAGTCATCTGCCAAATTTTTTCAGGAAATCATACCATTTCATCCGCCCAAAAAGTTGACGACCTTTTTTTTTTTTAGTCATCTGCCAAATTTTTTTGGAAAATCATACCATTTCATCCGCCAAAAAAGTTGACGACCTTTTTTTTTTTTTTTTAAGGCATTTGGCCAAATTTTCGGGAAAATCATACCATTTCAGCAGCCACTGAAACCAAATGGGGGGGGCCACGATACATGGGATTTCTAAACGGGGGGGGGGGGGGGCCATGGCCGGATTGGCCCCCCCCTGGATCCGCCCCTGCAATATGTAACCTTTTAGTATATAGGTATGCTTTTGCTCAGTTCTCAAAATTTGAGAAATATCAATTTATCATACTCTCAGTCCATTCGGAGGTTGACAGATTCTTTTGTTGTGGTTTTTACGGTTGTTTGATTTCATTGTCTTCTACAGTTTTTAAATTTATGTTTTGGAGAATGTGATTTTATGTTTGACGTTTGCATGCATGTTCGCAGCTGTTTCAGAAGATTGATTTTGGAACGTACTATGTTTACCATAATGAGTTGCTGATCGTAAGTGTACGTCATTAGCGCACAAGTTTTCGTTCACAGGTGTCGGGGCTTACATCAGTTTATTACAATTACTTTGCACAGATTTTGCTTTTCGCCCTTCTCAGGTGTCGGGCTTACATCAGTTTATCCCAATTACTTTACACAAATTTAGCTTTTTTCTCTTCTCAGGTGATGGGCTTACATCAGTTTATCCCAATTACTTTGCACAGATTTAGCTTTTCTTCCTTCTTAGGTGTCGGGCTTACATCAGTTTATCACAGTTGCTTTGCATAAATATAACATTCTAACTTAAGGCCATTCTTGGCTTATTTGCAAATGACCACATTTTATTTTCAAGTGAATACCAAGGAATTTTTGTTCATGTTTTTTTAGATTATTGTGTTAATCTGGATTTATTATTATTTTACATTAATAGTAACCTTAAAGCATTGTGCATATGTATGATTTTAGTGCTTTTAATAAAAGTCAATACATCATATTTTAGCGATGATCTCTGCTTAATTTTCAAATTAACTGAAGCTTTTCCTAATTTTAAACGAAAGTGCCACTGAATAAACCCTGAATAGACCCTTTTTGAGTTTTTCTTCTTATCATTCAAGATTGCTTTAGCCTTTTACAAGACTGGAATATATTTCAGTCTCTTGTGTTTTTTAAATGAATTTATTCCTTTGTGATTATTTACTTCTTTTAGCTATATTCTTATGCTTTCTTAATGTTTTGTTATTCATCTTATTTAATTAATGTGGCCAATTTGCAAAGAAGTCTAATTTATCAGTGCTTGAACAAGATCTTTCACGCACTAGCGGAATAGACAGCAATGTGAGAAATTATCATGTCTAAAGCTTAACTGTATTATTACACACAAATCTTTTAATTAAACTTCGTGAATCAACATCAGATCAAGTGTGGGATGATGGGATTTCGATCGTTATGCTTTATGAATCGTGAAACTGTGCTTCATAAGTTGCAATAATCTGTTTGCGTATGTAAAAAATTGTTTAGGTTTAGTTAATACATTTCCTGTTCTTGTGAAGGTAGAGGATTTTGGTATTATTTTATGTGCATATATGTGTTATTTGTTACTTTAGTATCTGTCTTATTGACATCTTTGGTTGCTTTCTGTGAAGTTAAATTACTTTCTTTTTGTAACTAATTCTCATTATTTCAGGACCCGTGCTTGCTTAATATTTTATGTTTTATAAATTCTGCTATTTGCTTTAATCTTTTGTTGGTAGCATTATAAATGCGGTACTGTTGATTGCAAGAAGTGACTTTGAAGTGTGAGCAGCAGAGGCTTCTTGCTGGAATCCAGAGTTTAATCATTAGAAAGACTTTTCTAAATTTTGCCATGTTGATGTTTGTGAGCAACTATCAGCCAGAGCCTCAGTCTTACAACTCCCAGTTTCATCCGGTGTGTGTATGCAAGTGTGCGTGCATGCGTGCGTGTGTGTGTGTGCGCGCCCGTGTGTGTGTGTGTGTGTGAAAGATTCTGGACTTATCTTGTCCACATCCCATCATCATCCCTCCAATCCGTTCATGGGAGGCAGCTGGAGTTGATTTAGTAGTCATTTGCAATTTATGTAATTGAATTTTCTGCATAGTTGCTCAGCTGTAAATTTGGTTTTATTCTTACATTATGTGCAAGCCATATTTTTGGTTTGTTTTCCAGCGAAGTCACTACTAACATTGCTTTTTGACTGAATGTGGAATTCCACAGGAAGCTGACATTTTGTTTTCATTCTCTTGTTGCAAAACTACTTGTTTTGCTTTACTCAGATTCATATCTAGGTAAAAAATTATGGCATCCTCTAACTGTCACATGAGTGCTTCTGTAATAGCCTAGAGAAAATAAATTAATTATTTAAATAAATATATAAATGATAAAGGCAAGAAATCAATGCTTGAAATCAATGTTTGCAGCAGCAGGCGTAGATTCCTCTCTATGGAATGGACTTACCCCATCATAGGCCATGAGTTCACACTGGTAGTCTTTCCTCATCTTTCTCTTGCCTCAAATCTTGTCTTTTCTCTTGGGGTCAAACGCACTGAAAGACTCTTGCTGTGAGAAGCGCTTTATAATTGGTCAGATACAATACAGTACGTAGCCACTTCATTAACCTTATCCGTGAATCACTACCTAAGAACTTCAAGTGCTGCAGTTGCTGGGCAATTGTTAGCAGAATGATTTGGCTCAGCGATGATTTTGGCCACATAGAATAAGAAAATAGATTGCTGACAAAGCAATAGTATTTGTAAAGCAGGTCAACTTTTTAATAAAATTTGCGATCATCTTTCATCAGAGGCTGGTAATAAAACCTCGTCATGCTAAAGCATAACATGTTATTTGAAAGGTCAGATTTGTTTGTTTGTTTGTATGTGCACTTGTTATAGCGCCTCTTCAAGCTCTCACTACTCAGAGACGCTCCCGAATGCAGAGTGGACACTGCATCGGAGTTTCACGCCGAAGCGCTGAGCATTTGTGAGTGAAGGACTTGCCCAAGGTCCTTACGCGGCGAGGGGGATTCGAACCTCGAACCTTCTGGCTCCAAGGCAACTACACCACCACCAAATAATAACATTGGAATTGTGTATCATATATTATGTGTCAGAAGTTATTTATATAATTCTTATCTAGTTACATCCTTTGTTGCTTAACTTGTCATTGTCACCATATCTAGTTGCACTTTGCTCTGTACTTTTGTTTCAGAAATTCACTGCATTGCATAGTTTGCACTGCTTATAAATTAAAAATGCATATATAGATAATAGTTTTTTGTATAATTTTCGGTTTTTTATTCCCATAATTCGTCAGCTTTTCCAGAATCATTTTCTTTTATGATGATTGTTTCTGATTTTAGAATTGCTTACCTACTTGATTTGCTTCACAAAGCTAATTTATCAGTTTCAGTGTTATACCTGTCTAGCTTTGTATGTTTCTTTGAGCACCTTTTTTGGTCAGTGTGCATCCAGATATTGATTCTTTTGAGCTGACTGCAAATAATTATAACAGATCTTTATTGTTTTGAACGTTAAACTTCCTGACGAAATTTCAGTGCAGACTGTTTTAAACAGTAAATCATTTCGAACATTTCTGAATTTGAACATTTTAATGTCCAACTAGTTATGCAAAGGAATTGCAGGTTTCTTTACGTTCTTGCATTGTGTCTTAAATCTTAATTGCGCTACAGAAGTTGCTACATAAATAAGTTACTAGGTTATATTAGACTAGAAAATAACTCTGAAAATCAGGAATTATGGTACTTAATTTGAAATTGAAACTCTCGTTCTGGCTGCTGTAATTCTTGAAATGGGAGGGGTTTTTTTGTCTGTATAATTTCTGTTTTATATTAAGTTTATTTTAGGTTTATATCATGATGTGTTTATTGTTTTATTATTTGAGTTTCATTTACCTACATGTTGATTTATTCTGGTTAATGTTTTTTGTGTGATTTTGGCATCTGACGTTGAATTGTTGTTTTCATAGTAACATAATTTATTTGGATGTTGTTTGTAGGATGATGATGGTTTGTGATTTATGGCTTTCATCTCACAACGCAACATGTCACAAGCACTGGTGAGAGGTAAATCTCATCAACTCTAATCATTCAAATCTAATCTCATTCGAATCTAATCACATTCGAATCTAATCTCATTCGAATCTAATCTCTCGAATCTAATCTCATTCGAATCTAATCTCATTCGAATCTAATCTCATTCAAATCTAATCTCTCGAATCTAATCTCATTCAAATCTAATCTCTCGAATCTAATCTCATTCGAATCTAATCTCATTCGAATCTAATCTTAGTCGAATCTAATCTCATTCGAATCTAATCTTATTCGAATCTAATCTCATTCAAATCTAATCTTATTCGAATCTAATCTCATTCGAATCTAATCACATTCGAATCTAATCACATTCGAATCTAATCTTAGTCGAATCTAATCTCATTCGAATCTAATCTCATTCGAATCTAATCTCATTCGAATCTAATCTTATTCGAATCTAATCTCATTCGAATCTAATCTTATTCGAATCTAATCTCATTCAAATCTAATCTTATTCGAATCTAATCTCATTCAAATCTAATCTCATTCGAATCTAATCACATTCGAATCTAATCTCATTCGAATCTAATCTCTCGAATCTAATCTCATTCGAATCTAATCTCATTCAAATCTAATCTCATTCGAATCTAATCTCATTCGAATCTAATCTCATTCAAATCTAATCTCTCGAATCTAATCTCATTCGAATCTAATCTCATTCGAATCTAATCTTAGTCGAATCTAATCTCATTCGAATCTAATCTTATTCGAATCTAATCTCATTCAAATCTAATCTTATTCGAATCTAATCTCATTCGAATCTAATCTCATTCAAATCTAATCTTATTCGAATCTAATCTCATTCGAATCTAATCTCATTCAAATCTAATCTTATTCGAATCTAATCTCATTCGAATCTAATCTCATTCGAATCTAATCTCATTCGAATCTAATCTTATTCGAATCTAATCTCATTCGAATCTAATCTTATTCGAATCTAATCTCATTCAAATCTAATCTTATTCGAATCTAATCTCATTCGAATCTAATCTTATTCGAATCTAATCTCATTCAAATCTAATCTTATTCGAATCTAATCTCATTCGAATCTAATCTTATTCGAATCTAATCTCATTCAAATCTAATCTTATTCGAATCTAATCTCATTCGAATCTAATCTTATTCGAATCTAATCTCATTCAAATCTAATCTTATTCGAATCTAATCTCATTCGAATCTAATCTCATTCGAATCTAATCTCATTCGAATCTAATCTTATTCGAATCTAATCTCATTCGAATCTAATCTTATTCGAATCTAATCTCATTCAAATCTAATCTTATTCGAATCTAATCTCATTCGAATCTAATCTTATTCGAATCTAATCTCATTCAAATCTAATCTTATTCGAATCTAATCTCATTCGAATCTAATCTTATTCGAATCTAATCTCATTCAAATCTAATCTTATTCGAATCTAATCTCATTCGAATCTAATCTTATTCGAATCTAATCTTATTCGAATCTAATCTCATTCAAATCTAATCTTATTCGAATCTAATCTCATTCGAATCTAATCTTATTCGAATCTAATCTCATTCAATTCTAATCTTATTCGAATCTAATCTCATTCGAATCTAATCTTATTCGAATCTAATCTTATTCGAATCTAATCTCATTCGAATCTAATCTTATTCGAATCTAATCTCATTCAAATCTAATCCAGTGTTGCTGCCGTCAGTTGCCCATCTGAGATCTTCTAAAATTGAGTTTTTTATTCAGTGATGAATGACAACCATGTAGCAGAGGCATCAGGAATGAATGTATGTATGTATGTGCACTTGTTATAGCGCCCCTTCAAGGTTTCTACCATACTCAGAAGCGCTCCCGACTACAGCGCGGTCACTGAATCGGAATTTCACGCCGAGGCGCTGAGCGATTGCAAGTGAAGGACTTGCCCAAGGTCCGTACACGGCGGCTTGGGTTGGATTTGAACCTGCGAACTCTCCGGCTGCAAGGCAACAAACACATACCCACTACACCACCGTGCCCAGTAGTATAATGTGTGGTTTAAAGGCCATTAACTACTAGCCTTGTTAGCTACACTGGTAAGCGAGAGCGGTATACGTCTGTTGGTTGCAACGGACTGCGGTTCAAGCCCCGGGCTGGGAGTTGACATTCAGAGATTTAGATTATCTCGGGCTAGCACGTGTGGGACGCAGGGGCGCAAGCTCCTGCGGAGCGACCTTGGGCAAGTTGCTTACCCATCATTGTCTGTGGGGAAGGCAACGGGAAACCACTTCACTCATCTCATCCCCAGGGGCGTAAAGCCAATGAACCTGCCTACGGGCAGAGCACCATCATCATCAATGTTACATTGAAAATGGTGTTCGGTGTTTGGCATACTTAGCCAAAGGCTCTTGGCATCATTGGAGTTAGAAGCGCCTCTGAGTAGTTTCTTTCTTGAAGGGGCTCGATATAAATTTTTGAATGAATCAAATTCGCACAAACTTTTTTTGAATGAAAGCACATTGTGTAATTGCGTTATAATTTGTTTGGTCTGTCTCTGATTGGATTTTTTTTCTTCTATAGATTGAGCGATGGATCTTGCTTTGTGTCGGTGCTTGGAAGAAGGTGAGAAGAGTGAACGTGAAAGAACTTAGACGCTATAGACAATTGGTCCACAACTGTTTTCCTACGACGTCAGACGCTGATGCTGATGATGCTGCTGTGTCCCATCAATTTAACCCACCTCATCATGTTGAAAATGATCCATCAGAGCAGTGCTGCAAGTCTTCAGCAAATGTTCCAGTCAGAAGATGTTGCTGGCACATCTCTGTCTGTCTGTGTCTGTCTATGTATCTGTCTCTATGTCAGAACCATGGTACGCCATGGATGAGCGTTGCTACCAACGACGACCGCTGTGGCTCGAGGAGCAAAAGGGGAGACCGTACTGAGTTGGACTTTCATTCGAATGATATTTATTTGCGTTAATTATAATCTAGATTTAGTTGCTGTGCTGTAACCATTTCATCATGTTGACTTTCACTGATGTACAGCAGAATTATATTCAACTGTTAAAGCCAGTATGGAATTAGTGGGCTCTTTAGCCTTGTTGGTGGTTATGTTGTTCTGAGTCTGCGAAAATTGAGATACTTCTGTTGTCAGTTACGGTCATGATGATGATGATGATGTAATCCAGTGCTACAGGGCATTTCTGTAGAACCAATGCTAATGTATTTGTGCTTTAGTATGTTTCTGGCATTTTATTATTGGTTCGCGTTTCAACTTGCCCAATGCCTAGGAGAGACTGCTTTTGCTTTTGTAGTCATTTTAAATGTTTGGCTGAATTATATTATGTTCTGTTTGGCACATTAAACAGTTTTGTGTCATGGGTATGGCTAGTCCTAAGCAGAGAGAGATATCTTGTCTTCTCACCCTCGGAGCTTGGTTTGTCCAAGATTTTTGGTTTGATTAGTACTGGTGCACACTGGTGCAATGGATAATTGTACTGTTAATGGTAAACTCACTTGAAGTGATACTGCCTATTTCTGTGGTTTTGGTTGTATCTTAGTACAGTTGGATGACTGAATTAGTACAATAGGATGACGGAATTCTAGTGGAGGACAAACTGCTTAATTTTTGTGTTGCGATGGTGTTTTCTCCAGTGATCAATACGTATGGTGTGTGATCAAGCGTTGATTACATCAGTGAAACACATCTTTCATTTGTCATTTGCCAGTCACAGATAGTCATCATCAAAGACTGGTTTCTTGCTTAGCTATGATTATATTTATTGTAGCCATAGCAACTCCTTGATGATGGACACAGTTGTTACAGTGCACAACTTTACATTACATTGCAGCTCATTGTATTGCCTTACATTACCTCGTGTATTTACAGTTCAGAGCTTTAGAGGAAAATGTAATGAAATGACAGTTGTATGCTGTGCCAAATTCTACAGGGCAGTGAATTGTATTAGAGTCCTGTCTCAGGAAGTAATTAATATTAATCCCCGTGTGTGTGTGTTTCCGGTTTCCTGTAAACCTTGATAAACAATACTCATCTGTGTCGAATTTTTAACGTTTATTAAGTGTGAAATGTGTTATAAATGGGAAATGGTTGTTTTACTGTGAAACTGTGGTTGACTTACTTATTTCGCTTCTGACTGAGGTAATGAAGACTTAACGTTTAAGCTGACTTCTCTTTTTCAGACTACACTTTGTCTTCCAGACTCGTGACTGTGATTGTTAATTTGCTGTCCAGTCTTTTGCCAAATAACAATTTGTTTATTCTGTTTGCCGCTGTATCTTGTTCTTTCAAACCTCTCTCTCTCTCTCTCTCCAGATCCTTCTGATACTGAAATGATGCATTGTTTCAAAGCATGCTATTTAAATGCTAACTGTGCTTTCAGTTTTTCCACTTGGAATCAATTTGCTGGCGGATAAATTTTTTCCATGCTATGCTTGTTGCACTGCTGTGTCTAGAGATGTCACATGGTTAGTTTTACAATTCATATCCTACCTATTGTTCCTGGGTTATTTCTCTTCAGTCAGTAACTTCCATCTCTTCTCATCCTCCAGTTCTGTTGCCCTGCTAGGCTTCATTGTTCTTTGACTTGACACCCATTCTTGCTACATTGCAAAGTGAGTTGCTATGAAGACTTGCATTTTCTTTGTTGCAATGTCTACCATTGAATTCAGAATGTGAAGATGTACTCTTGCAATGCGCAGGAGAAAATTTGACAGATATTTGAAAGGCCATCTAATTGGGAAATTGTGAGAAACGGGGTGAAAAGTAACAGCTTAACAGTGAAAATGACAGAATGACGCTGAAGTAGATTGCAAAATCACAAAAAGAGTTAGTTTGATAATTATATCTAGATTTAGTTTGATAATGATATCTAGATTTCTGTGACTCGCATTTGTGTTGAAATGTTTTTACAATTGATAATTATGTATAGTAATTGAAAGCGAGACATTTTCTTGTACGTGTTATGTACGTGTTTTGGTGCTTGAAAAGGTTTTATATTCCAAACATTGACTGAAGCTGGCATAAATTATTTGAGGAAGGTCAGCAATTCATCTATATGCTCTGTCCTGCCTAGGCTCAGAAGAGAGGACATACAGACAGCTATTTTGGCCTTTACTTTATCTTTGATCGTAGTTATTTTAAAGACTACACAGATAGCTTCTGCTGAGATACATAATTTATTTGATATTCGCATTAACAGTCGTGTAACAAGATGTCTGTGTTTTTCTTTGTCTCTCTTCATTTCATTGAACTACACAGAAAGTTGTATGATGCTACAACATAAGTGAGGATAATTTTTAGGAGAATGAGTGCAACGTCAGTTGGTTCATTGAGTTACTGGCTGAGGAAAGGTTCAGGCTGTACTGCGTTTTGTCGTCAACACAGAGATTGCAGTTCTAGTTATGTAAACTTGTGTGCTTTATTGAACTGGCTCCTTGGAATTAAAACAGATATATAGATAGACTATAATTATACGACACCTCCCAAACTGTTCTCAATTTCACCAACTGCTGAAGACTGCTTTTTTCGCTTGGCCTGGGCTGGGAGCAGCTTTGAGTAGGTATCTTGAAGAGATGCTCTAAATTCTAATTTTTTTATTGATTGTGTTCGGTTGGGAGTACCTATGATGTGTATCTCACTTTAAGTGGTGCTATTTGCAACTGCCATTGCTGTAATGTCTATGTACTATGTTATACTCAAGTGTTGCCTCCAGGCAAGGTTATATCGCATCAGATATTGCTTTTTAGGTGTCAGATTGAATAGTATTGCTTGAGTAGAAGTTTCATTTCAGTCCAAAAAGAACTGTTGCAATGTGTGGAAATTGTGGGTAGTTTGTACCTTAGCTACTGTATTGTCCATGCTGTAGTGGCAAGTACTTTTGAGTACTTGAGTAGTCCCTTTTAGAGGTACAATGTGAATCACCCGAATGAATTAGCTTTTATGTCGCAAAACATATTTTCTCTTTTTGCCTCATTCATGAAAAATCAAAAGCTTTGACCAGCATGCAACCAAGTTTTGTCAGAGTAAAATTGTGCAAATGCATTTATCACATCTTAGTTTTGTTATGTAATTGTAGCTGCAAAGCCATTGTGTAATTCCGTAGATCTGTGTGGATGTGTGGCATTTTACTGTTGTAGTTGATGACTGATGATGTTAATTTTTTCATCTTTAATATCTGCTTGTTTTCTTCTCTTCTTTGTCATCAGGATTTTTTTAAAGGCTTTTACGATAAATCAGACAATATTTAATTGGTGCACAGCAGTATTTTGGACAGGGAGGGTAGGAGATGAAAAATAACAGAAGCAAGTCAAGAACTGGGAAAACAGTTAAGATAACAAAACAACAGATAGAGCAAAAGTCTATACTAGAACATGTTTGAAGTTATAAAAAACAGGCAGATAGGCCGAGTTGCAGTGGGCAGCAGAATTTCTATTCTGATTTCTAGAAGCTGTAATTGGTCCAGAATTGAGAACGAGTCATAAGAAGCATTTGTATTAGTTGGTGAATGACTTGCTTTTAATGCTAATTTGGGATTTGCTTTTAATGCTAATTGGGTCATTTGTTTGGCAGTTGACTTGATGATAACAAAACTGTCAGTTAATAACTACATATGATCCACACAATGGCCAAGGGGCTTCCTAGCATGCGGTTGGAAAGCAAAAAATGTTACTATTGCGTTAATGCTTATAAATGTCATTTAGTAATTTTTTAGCAAGCAACATGTAGGGCCCCCAGAAATTCGCGATCTTGCGCAACGCAACTTTTCCGCAAATTTCCAGGTTTCGCGCAACAGCGCAAAAATTGCCAATCCGCGCGATTTTGGCGCAATTTTTGACAAAATCTTGCTAATTTATCTAAATTGGGCTTTGATTGACTTAACAATCACTTCAGCGCGCGGCAGTTCAACATAGCAACGAAACCGATGGGCGATAATAAAAATGGCGGCCGCCGAATGGGACGAAATTATATCGGAATTTTTAGTTAAAGATCGTTATTTTTAGTAGTAATGCACAAAACTTAAAGTATAAAAAAATCCTGAACTTCACGGCCACACAATAAAATATGTTAGACGAAGTTTCTCAAAGCGATCACACGGCATCATCGCGTGCTGTCTCAGCTTATGACAGAACGAACGCATTTAATCAATAGGCGTCACGCCGCGTCAGGCGTGCACACGAAGACGGAAGGCTACTATTCAACACGTTTTGTAAATTGGTGATTCATTATAATATAGGCGTGTGATATATAATTAATACCATCTTGAAGTTGTAGGCCTATTTGTAATGAGCGTAGATTTCGGTGGGCGTAAATTTTGCAACATTAAAATTCTTTGCAATCGTCTGAACACATTAATCTCATGGTTATAGAAACTTTATAACTGCATTTTTTGCTTGATTTTCTAATTTCTAGAACGCCAAAGCTTTACACTAAATGACAAAAATACTGTTAGATACTTTGGTACACTGATTCAATGAAAAACTAACGAAAATTATCCTTTTTCAACTTGCGCAAAATTGGCGCAAATTTTTCGTTTTTGGTGCGCAATTTTTTCAGTTTCTTGGCGCAAATTTCTGGGGGGCCTAAACATGCAGTTTGGTTCTTGTACCTGTATGAAAAAATGTCTTGAGGCATAACTAAAGCTTGGATTTTTTTATCCAACACAAAATTAGAATCCAGCTTTACATTTTGGTCTGTACTTTGTGGGTCTGTAATGTTTACAAAGTATTACTGTAATGAATGCCATAATATCATAATAAATTGTGATTATAAAATTCGGCCAATGTAGCCAGCCGTGATTTCACAGAGCTCTGATATGTAATCCACCTGCCAATTCACTGACCATGTAATTGTAAGAATTGTATTTACCAGCGTAAAGAATTATTATTGTCAAGACATGTAAATATTAGATTAGGTAAACTGAAACTCCAAGAAGTGCCTTAGCTTCTTTCATCATCTTGCATGTCATGCTTAAGTGTTCGTTGAAATAGATTCAATAACAGTTAGAACTGAGTTCTTGTGTAGTTTGTGTTTGCTCCAAGGAGAATTAGTGCTTGAGCGTGTCAGATTGCAAACATTTTCCTATGTCTCATGCGGTCTGTCTGGTTAGAAATGGTGTGGCGCTGCTTCTTTTGCACAACTGGAGAAAGCCTACCAGACACTAGAAAATTCTAACATTTCGAAGCTGGTACTCGTGTGTCGCAAGTCACATCATCCGAGTTGGTCGTGAAAGAATTCTTTAGACTTATGTTAGACATATTAAGCAGGATAATTTACTGGTGTCATGATCTCCAACTCTCTTGTGCATGCATGATAAGTTAATAAATAGGCTTGCATCAGTCTCGTCTTTTTTAGCCTATATTTTCACAATGATCATGTTGACTTGTAAAACTTATCAAATAGGCTAGTAGAACAATGTAACATAGATACTTGTAATGTGACGATTGCAATTGCTGTGAATTGCATGTGGATGGAGACAGGGCTGAAAGTGAGTCGGGTCTGTCCGGGTCTGAGACCCAGCTTCGATTTTCGAGACCTGCTGTTGCCAGGTCTCAGCCGGGTCGCACAAAAGGTCGCCAGGTGCCAAAACTAGGTAAAAATGGTCGGATTTTTAAGGTGCATGTGTCTATTCAGGCGTATTTCAAAGCTGAAAATTTAGGTAGTTTCTCGAAGATTTAGGCCGGATGACTAAAAAAAGGTCATAAACTTTTCCGACGGCGGTCGTCAGAAATTTCGGCAGTAGCCTACCGCCCTAGTGCGCTCGTCCGCCAAATTGAGACCCGGCAACTTTTCCAAACCACTTTCAGCCCTGGATGGAGATGTGTAACATTGTCCAGGTTTAACTGTTTTGACTGATTCCACGCTAGGCTACACTATGTTTTTGAGATCCTACGTTAACGTTAGATATTAATTATAACTGTGAATCAGTCTTCAGTCTTTTAGCAGATTTGTTTGTTTGTCTAGGTCGTGTTATCTATTGAGACGTCTAACTAGACCACCTCTGAATTTTTATCTCTTTTAAATATTTGTGATATATATGCCCTTGTAAACTGTATTAAAATTAAATCAAAACTTGTTTAGTTAACGAGTTTGCGGAGGGAGTTAACGTTTTAGAAATATCTTGCAGAAAAATTGTAGTGCAGGAGGTCATAAAGTCTGTTAATCATGATCTCAGCTTCATGGTGAAGCTCATCTCTTTTGGAGTCATTTCCTCCACAGGATCTTTTTACTTTTTCCTCAAGGCTCTCAAATGTGCTTGCACTGTAGTCTGTCTTGCAACCAACTTTCCTTCAAAGCAACTTCTGACTAATGCTATCGGCATTAATTACTATGGTGGTGCTGCTGAAGTTCACAAATGTGTATGCTCATAAGATTCAGGACTGTTAAGTCAGGTGTCAAACACTTATAATTGTGGGCCAGTGACAATTTTTTCCAGGGTGCCAAAGGTGTCTAAGCTAGGGGCTCTGTCCAGCACTTGCAGTGTAGAAGCAGTGTAGAAGAATATGTGCCTGGATGCCCGTTACCTTTCCAGGTTGGGCTGGCTAATAATTGGCATGACAGCGTTCAGATCTTAAAATAAGTGCATGGACGCCATCCATGAACGTCCCCAGTTACACTTTATTAAACCCTGGGCCCATCCTTAGAAAATGTTTGCAAAACTAAACTTAAATGAAGCATTTTTAAGCAACAGTCAAATTAGTCGGACAAAATCTTAATTTTTTTATCTTCATTATCAGTCATAAACATCACATAAAACTCATTAAGCCTAACAATGACTGTTATTCTCAGATTGCTTTACTAGAGCAATTTAAAATTTCACATTCATACATCAGATGTCTGACAAAACATAATTCCTATAGAAAACTAGTAGTGGTGGTTATTCGTGTTTTTTAAATAATCCGCTATTCCTTCGCACATCCTTTCTTCAGTTATGTGCATATAAAAATTATAATATAAAAATAATGTCCTACGAACGCATCATTTCTTCTTCTTTGAATTTCCATTGGTGCCACTGGGTTCCTTTTTGTCGACCACAGATTGAGCAGACGTAAGGTTGACATAGGACTCGACAATGCATATGAATGGTACGACGACCCAGAATGCATTGAGGAAGACAAAGTAGAACCAGAAGTGTAGTGGGTGCCAGAGAGGCCCATGCCTAAAGCCTTCCTTGGCTGCAGTTGCGTAGTAGAGCACATCTCCGTAGAGTTGGAAGAGACTGACGATGAGTTGTACGACGTAGCGATATGGTTTGTTTGAAAGAAAAGCGTATGTAGCGATGAAAGCCAACGGACCGTCGACAAATGCAGTGATGCCTTCCATGCAAACAGTGAAACTGTCGCCACTAAACAACAAGAAATAAATAACTAAGTCGTTATTCATGCATTCAGAAATTTATATAGCACCATTTCAAGGAGACTCCTCAGAGGCACTCCAAACTCCAGTGTAACCAAATAGTAACTTGTTTATGTTAAATTCCAGCCCAAATTTGTAAGCTCTAGCAAGCACAGGTCTGTGTAGTTTCATTACTAGCTATGCCAAATGAGATTAACCTATGACTGTCAGACGCTTCAGAATGAGAAGTTCCTATGGGTATAAGACATGCACTACTTGTATGAAATTTGAAAATTTAGGAAATTTATTCTCTGCATTCAGAGCAGCACACTTTTATTTCATGCTATGACCCTGTTGAATCAAGTTCTTGCTAGAACAGTCATTTTTATTACACTAAATATTGTCACAGCCTCAACACATCAATTGCAGTCTTTGCCAACTGTACAGTATGCACTAGTCGTGATTGTATGCACTAGTCGTGATTGCTGGCAGATATACAAACTTGTACATTCACTGTCATTCACAGAATCTGAGCACTGAATAATTAATGTGAATATGGACCAATAAAATAGTGCTCTACAGAGTCTTTGCAGTAAAGACAGCTCCTTGTGCTTTTATCCAAATTATCAAGCATGTGGTTGCAGCTGAAAATTAAATGCAGCACCAATGGAAAATGAGCAAGATGAACAAAGATTTTAAATCTCATACACACCTCATGTATCTGCTGTCACCTTTGCCATATTCTTTCCCTAAAACCAACAGTTTAAACATATTTAACAGAAGCAATATATGCATATATATTTAGACTTTTAAACTTGTCTAAATGGTTGGTCACTTCATTATTTATAGCTACTGCAGTTGGATACTAGCCTATGTTGAATGTGCAGGCCTATTTATTTTGTATCTAACATGAGAATATGCTTTAATTGACCAATTGTTAACTGCAATTTGTTGAACAGACTTTGGTGAATAAACATACATAATCAATTGAATTGATCAAGACAGTCAAATATTAAATACAGGGATAGGTCTAATGATATCATTACTATGGATAGGCCTATCAACTAGCCTACAGTCTCAGCTAACACAACAGCAACAATTTTTTCTCAGGGTTGAACGCACTGGGAGCGCTTCTGAAAGGCTCTTACTGTGAGAAGTGCTTTATAAATGGTCAGATAAGATAAGATAAGAATAATCGTAGATCCAAATAATACTAACAGCATTGTGCCAGGAACGTTGATTCCTGTGCAATCGTGCGATGGTAGACTGCAAAGTATCCTTCGAGGATCAAGTGAATGAGTCCACACATGAAGAACCAGGTAATCTTCAACTTGCAGACGTTCCTTCCATTCAAATGCCTCCGTGAACCCATAACAAACCACAACACAACGAGGCACACAAACAACGAACCGAAAAACGTCCCCAACAATTCCAAAACGCCACTCTCGTTCGGTACATAGTGCGGCAGTTGCAAATCACGAGGGTAAAACGGATGATCAGCTACTTTGATCGTCATAACTGCAATGGAAATCTATAAAATGAATTAAAGCAAATTCCTAACCAAACGAAAGCTCAAATTCTGTAACGGTTTATTCGCCTGATAAAGGGTGGTGGACCTCGTCGGTCGTTATCGCATGTTAGGCCTACAGGCTATTTGTACGCACGCTGAGTCGCTGTACCAGACGAGAGTCATGAATATTACACAGTCTTAATATTCATGAATATTAAACTGCATCAATATTCGTTCTCTGTGGCGCTACGGTGCGACCAATGATCAAAGGTTTTTATAGCAACAATGTTAGGCCCACAGTCACACAATAACTGTTAGCGCTATCATTACAATCATGTAACAACGTTTACTGAATATTCATACGGTTGACGTCGTCGCACATCTGACCATCTTATCTGAGTCGAGTATTATCTATAGGCCTATAGCCTAATAGATCTACAGTTTGAAGGAAGGCTGTGTTGAATATTCACACACATTCAGTGCCGCAACTAGGGGGGTGCTGGGGGGTGCTTGAGCACCCCCCGGGCTAAAAAGATGACCCATGCAATTTTTCCAAATCCGATGAGTTTTTTTGTGCGTGGGGGGGGGGTAGGGGTCATTCGGTCTTTAAGATACACAATCAAGCAAATTCCTTTGGCACTTGCTACTTCGCACCATCGGCGCTTACAATAATAATTCTGAGCACCCCCCAGAAAAATTTTCTGGTTGCGCCCCTGCACACATTTCTCCTTTGCAGCCGCCAAGTTTTCAACCTGAATTCTGCAGACACGTAGGCCTACTGTTATTTTAGTCCATTTTTCTTGTAGGCCTACTCTCTTCATGTAGGCCTAATAAGTTGCGGTCTGTCGACTTAAGGAACCCATATTAGAAGCCCTTCCCCCTACAGGGCTTAGGCCTACACAGGCCTATGTATCACTTTATGACATTTTGTAATCGATTCTCTGCACAGGAAAATCAGAAAAGCATTGTTACGATGTTACAATAGGCCTACGTTTGTTGTGGTTTACATAAGCTAATCTTCTCATTATGAAATCGTATTCTCATGGGCTCAAGGCAACGTTTTCTAAACGATGACGCCATTATATAATTACGTCACCTTCAACCGCCGTTGTCGTGGTGCATCCATTCTCAATTTGAACTTTCAATGAACTTCGACGAAGGTTGACACACAAAATGAAATTTTGAAGAAGAATTGAAGACGATCGATTATAATAAATCGACTTATGAATTATATAATTAGGCCTATCTTTGGATTATTATGAGCAAGGATTTCAAGACGGTCGAAGTTGGTTTACGTATGAAATCACCGCAGTCAGCAGAAAAATAGGACAACGGTTTGTACGAACTTTTACAAGTAGGCTAACAATGACGGTTTTATGTCGTTTTCATCTTCCGTTGGCCCTATAGGCCTAGCTGTAGGCTATGCTGCAAAGGTTGGTTAACCGGCTGCGGTCTGCAGTCCTGTCAACCGCATTATTGAATAAATTTAAATTTAAAATAATTAGGCTAAATTACGAACAAAATGTATGCGACTGCATGACAGAAGATTCGTGTGAGAAATGTCACTAGGCCTACATTGTAGACCTATTCCATTTAATTAGTTATTGATTATGCCGCATTTATGCGAGAGTAGGCCTAATGAGATTAGATTATAACATATCTATAATATGCTTGTGTAATAAATGAGATTAGATTATAAGTAGCCTATAACAGATCTATGCTTGTGTATAAGCTCAATAAATAAGATTAGATTATTAATAGCAGATCTATGTTTGTGAAAAACCTTTTATTTTTAAAATGAAATCAAACGAGAAATTAATTATTGTAGAAAGGCGATGTTATGACAATCAATCAGACAAAGCAAGGATGAACAAAGCTGTTTGGTTATAATTATTATTAGACTATATATAACCATTTAAATGCTTAACTTACAGCATAACTTAGCAACCAATTGAATACAATAAATATTATGCTTAAGATATTAATTCAGCTCGTCTACAGTCTTGGAAAAATCTAAGGTCGCAGGAAAACAACAACACAGCAACATTAAGGGCAGAACATGCACACTTGAGACAATAACTTTATTATTACATATGTATGTATGTATGTATGTATGTATGTATGTATGTATGTATGTATGTATGTATGTATGTATGTATGTATGTATGTATGTGTGAGTGAGTGTATGTGCGTGTGTGTCTGTGTATGTATGTATGTATGTATGTGTGTGTATGTATGTATGTATGTATGTATGTATGTATGTATGTATGTATGTATGTATGTATGTATGTGTGTATGTATGTATGTATGTATGTATGTATGTATGTATGTATGTATGTATGTATATAATGCATGCAAGTATGTACACATTGTATACCAATGCGCGTACATTGTATTGGTATGCCGATGCATTCATATATGTTATTATTCTGACGTCACATGAATGACGTCACATGAATGACGTCACATGAATGACGACAGAGGTGCGTTGACGACGGCATCATCGACGTCGTTGGGTCGATGGCGCTTCTTTCGTCTGTTGCCATAGAGACCGATGAACGATCCATCCTCGCTGAACTTGAACGGATATGGTTCTTCGTTCACCTCCAAACTGTCGGAGAATTCACTCTGCCTTCCTTCGCTCACCACCGACAGACGATTTCTCCGTCGATCCACCTCCACTCCACTTTATGAGATGATATAAAACATCGAAACATAATACGTCAATCAGCCTGAACGTGAAATCAACAAAAGATCACGGAGAGTTATTTCGATGAACTTTATTTTGTTGAACCAACCTAAAAGTGATGAGCAGACAGGTTGTGAACAAGACCGAAGGTTCCTGGATAGGCAGTCACTGGCAGTACTTAGGCACGCTTTGAAACTAACCATGATCACTAGGGCTACCGTTGCGCAGGACCGGACCTGAGTCTACAGATGCCCATAACAGCATCTATATAGGCTATTATTAGGCTACTTCAGATGGATTAGGCCCAGACCTCGGGTAAAGAAGGTGATAGACCCTAGTAGAGAATTTTTAAAATCTCATAAAGACATGCAACCAGTGCGACCTGGAATTGCCATCTTTAGCCATTTTGGTGTGGCCAGACAGATTGAGGATTGAATCCAGTCCAGAAGTGTGCCATGGGACTCCTTTAAAACCATAGGAGCCTATTAGAAGGATTAACCCTCATCCGAACAAGCGAAAATCCAACTTAATTTGAACAAGGGGGGTCTGGCTAGACTCCCGTTTTAATGTAGGTTTTTCATAGGTAATAGTGTTTTTTATATGCCAATTTTGTAGGATGATGTCAGAATGACTAAAAACAACAATGTATTAGTCTCTCTATGCAACATAAATCATTTTTATGATGAATTTTAGACTACATGTCTAGTAACATTAATTGCGACAGTTTGTCATACCTGTTTCATGGACTCAATAGCAGTTACTGTCTATCTATAAAATTTGGAAAATCAAATGAAGAAATCATAACTATAGTAATATTAATATTAAATGCTGTTAAATTCAAAGTCAGTATGACTGTTTTATATAAAATATAAAAAAATCAATGGAATATGCCTTCACCTAAAACTGTAAACAAGTATCATAGTCCGGGTTTGTATGTCAAATGATGATGTCTCTCATCTCATTGGTTAGGAAACTGTCAAAACTATCTTGAATATTCTCATATAATGTGTCCGTATTCTTTTATTCCACATATTTTGCTTAGCCTACTACATTGTGCAACAGAGCACATCCTTTTGGCAATGCATTTGTCTGCCAAACACAGACCCCCCTTGTTCGGATTAGGGTTAAAAGCGCTGAAAAATAGCAAATTGAGCAATGTCATTTATTGTCATTGCTTATTTGTTTCTTGCTCTCCTTTTAAAAGATTTAAAGATGAAAAATCCAGAAGATGTAGAAAGGAACTCTGTGATTATTAATATGAGCAATGGAGATGAAAAATAGGCATAGACTTATCTATGTTCAGGCACCTCTGTGGGGGAGGGCATGGAATATCGAATTTTTACACGAGCAGATTTAATTAAATAACAAAAGCGCAGGGATAAATAAAACTGCTAATACATGGACCTTATATTAAAGCAAAGTCTGCGTCGTTGAGCATTTCGATCTTTTCCAAATGTGGTCGTATGTACATACTTACTTTTTCGTGTATTCACAAAACGTCGGTTCTTCTCCGTTGCGAAAGGTTCGTCTGTTGCCTCGAATCAACTCCTTCGCTTGAACTAATGATCAGAAGAAAAACGACGAAGCATCGTTAAAACAACGACAGCTCATCACCACCAATGCAAGAATGCATAGTGCATGGTGCATACCAACAATATATGATGGCGGCGATTGTAAAATTGATCTGTGTGAAGCATTATAAAGGTAGGCCTATGTACAATGTACATGTAATGACATGTTTCTTCGGATATGATTTAATCGATGACTTACGGTTTGGCTATCAACGAAACACACGAATCAACGAACCAGCAGGTAAGACGACAGTCAGCCAACCAACGATGCACTTATATAGTTAAACGATCAATCAATCAATCAATCAACAAACCATGCTTTCAATCAGTCAGTTGGTCAATTAATCTTTCAATCATTCCATAAAATCAATAAATCGATCATTAGCCGATCGGTTGCCATAGGCCTACTAATCGTTATGAAAGCTATCAAGACAGCAGTTTTTACAACTCCAATTACTCCATGCCTGTGCGTGTATGAGCGTGTGTGAGCGTGTGTATGTTTGTCTGTGCTTTGGTTACCATGGTATTTGTCAGAGAGGCTGATTTTGTAGACGATGACGGCTACAAGGCAGACGAGTAGAAGAGCGATGCAAGTCATTAGACCAGCGAACCAACCAGCTGAACTGATCGACTCAGCCCTCTGCTGAGCTGTAACGCAATCACCGTCACTACATATAATTATGTATAGAACTATAGATATTATATCAACGTCATCATAGTTGTCATCGTCGTTGTAATCGTCATCAGAATCATTATCGTCATCGTAGTCATCGATAATTATGTGGTCGTCGTAGCAGTCTTCATCAACACTGTCATCATCATATGCATAGGCGCCGAGTTGAGTTGGAGAGTGTGAATGCTCAAAGGAATGTGGGGAAAAAATTTGGACCATTTTTTGATAGGAGTTATTGAAATTACCTTTTTTCTTAGGTGGAGACTAGGTCCTGGTTTTAGAGGGAACGAACTCGCGGCCAAAAGGACGATCGCCGAGGCGCACAGCGTCAAGCAGAAACAAGATGTTTGGGGAGAGGATGTGCTCCTTCCCATTTTCAATTTTTTATTGCCACACTATTGTCGGGCGCCCTTTTGACGGAGTGCCACCTAAAGAATTAGGCTATATATTAAATTTACATTATTACATAATTAAACACAATATGTGATATTTAATATAAGTTGTATGCATTGGTGCGTTTAACCTGTGATGGTTCCAACAAGGATTCCTTTCACCTGTGACCTCGTTTCATGGTCAAGGTCAGTGACAGCGACGATGCAAAATTCGTACGTTGATCCAGATTCCAACTCAGAGACATTCAACCAGTTATTCGTTTCCTCTTCTGTGTCACTTCTGTCCCAATCGTCATTCGTTCCTATCCAACATACAACCAACGACGAGAGTGACAACAGTCACACTCAACGCACATTGATCACAGTCTGTCTGTTATACATCAATGCATCAATGCATCAATGCATTAATGCATCAAGTATCTTCTCGCCAGACAATTCAATTGTGGCAGAAAACAAGCAGTATTTAAAAGCAGCAAAACAGAATGCATTATACAAGATACATACACGTGGTATATAGGCATGAATGCATACATGTACATACATAGATCTACATACGAACAAACATTATGTGAAATACTTGCATATAGGGGCATAATATATGCAGGTATGCTAGTATGTTTGTACGTACGAATTCATGCACGTCGGACGTCGTCGGTCTATGCATACCGTACCAAATAACGTAACTATAATTTATACTTCACCACTCCAACCATCTTTACGTAAGCTAGGCTACTGTATATCAAACGGTAGAGATGGCAGTAATGGTGAAATTTTATTTGGAGCAGCGGCAGGCATTGGACGGTTAATTCTGTGGTCAATGAAAACTTACCGGAGAGTCGGTATTCAACGTAGAACCGATTGCCAGGGTTCGAAGCCGGACTGTTTGCTGATCTGAACCATGAGACGTTGACGAATGAATCTCCGGCGATCAATCGATCTATCAACGGTTCATCAGGATCTATACAGCACAATCGATAGCAAATCAATCAATCAATCAATCAATCAATTAATCAACTCAATCAATCAATCATTCAACTCAATCAATCAATCAGTCAATCAATCAATCAGTCAATCAATCAATCATCTTATCTGAAAGATTAGATGACATTTCGGAGAAATCATCAATTTTCTATCGCTTTTAGAAATAAAAGCGGTTTAAATTACTCGCCATTATCTGGGTTTTAGCGTTGGTTGCACACAGGATGGATTGACGAAAGGAAGCATTGCAAAACAGAAGTCGGATTGATGAGAATAATTTAAACTTAAATAGAAATGGGATCGATGAAAATATTCTTGCTTAAATTGGAGCTGGATTGCTGGACAACATGCTATTTACGGAGAAGTTTGATTACTATGAAATGATTGCTGCTCATCTATAAAAGATGGCTTGATGAAACGAATTCTTGCCTAAACGGAAGCTGGATTGATAAAAAAGGAAGCTGCTTACTCTTCGCCATGAATGTCTATGTCTTACGATTCAATGCTGTTACTTTTAAACCATTGACTTGCTTCAGTCTTTAACTTATCATAATCAGTTTATTTTAGTAATTGTTCTGTTGATATGTTATGTTTAATGTACTGAATTACGCATGATGATTTATTCAAATATAACAAAAGTAAATGTTATTTTGTATCTGACTCACTCGATAGATTCAGCGTTCTATCCTCGATGACTGTGACGTCACCCTTTCCAGCGGAAGTGGCCGCCCATACGTAAACGATGTATGTCGTCCTATCCACCAATCCATTCAACTTGTACCATGAAGGATGCATGGAGCCTGGAATGGTCGCTTCCACCTGACGACTGATGGCTGGAGGAGCTGGAAATGAGCGGCAAGACATTCACGTTAGGGAAGACAAAGATAATATTATTCAGTTGTGAGATCATGAGTTCAAACCCTTGACCCTTGAGGCAGTTATGACATTGCGGCATATCTTTATAGTACCCATTGTCGCTTGAAAAGACAGTCGTCGGTTAAATCCATGCGACTGAACCTCAGATGATGAGTCCCCATCTAGGTATCGCGGGTCTTATTGAATACATGGGCAGTGGCACCATGGCCTACAAGCAACAGGACCCGTGGAGTCCAGATGTAGGCCTAAAGGTGTGGTTGCCGAGTGAAAATGACAATTCTGTGACAATTTCCGTAAGAATTTGAAATTATGTGAATTAAAATTTCACTGTAATTCTAAAATCAGCAATTTACAAAAATTGACCGTTTCCTGAGTTAGGCTTCAAAAAGAAGAAATATTAATAAGCGAGCAAGCAATTAAAAATGAGCAAAGAGGCATACAAAGGAAGTGAATACTGAATGGACATCAAGAGGTTGTTACATGATGTCATGCAATGACCTTGTCTGTATGCGACAGTGTAGGTGATGATGATTCCATTTGGTTCGACTGGTCCATTCCACTCCAGTATCAGATGATGAGATCCTCTCTCTGTCACTCGCACTGAAGCAACCTCACCGGGGGCTGTGTCCAATGCAGACAATGCTAATACATTGTTAGTAGCAACAGAATCATTGTCAGGATAATTAATGTTAGCATGAATATTAAAATTATTGCTGCAGATGGCTGTCTAAGTAGGCTAAATGGTAGGCTACAGGAGCATCTGTAAATTAAGTTTTTGCCTGAGCAGCATCACGAGGGGCGCGGTGGTGCATGTAGTGGTGGCGTAGTGGTGGCGCCGTTGCTTGGAGCCGGAAGGTTCGAGGTTTGAATCCACCTCGCCGCATAAGGACCTTGGGCAAGTCTTTCACTCACAATTGATAAGCGCTTCGGCGTGAAACTCCGATGCAGTGTCCGCTCTGCATTCGGGAGCGCCTCTGAGTATAAATAGCTAGAAGGGGCGCTATAACAAGTGCACACACAAACAAACACACTTTCCCTTTCTCAAAGTAATAATTGACTTGACAAAACCTGGTTCAGTTTTGTTTATTCGTTACCCAGATGTATTGATGCTTACCACCTTCAGGAGTTTCAAAAGTGATGGAATTGCTGAGGTTTCCCATCCTGCCTCCGTTCATCACTAGCACCGCGGCCGTGATGTTAGCGTACGGCCAGAGTCTCTCTGTCCGACCGCTCACCACAGTCGCTCCGATCCGACGGGACTTGACCATCGATCCGTGACCGCCAGACTCCGTGACGGTGAGTAGCAGAGGACACGGATACCATCGGTTGATGATGATGTCTTCAGATCGGTAGCCATCAATCGATGATGTCTTCCAGAACCGAATCTGATTCATAGAAAGACAATGGGATAAGACAATGGCATCGTATCCTTTTGTCTATAGGTTTGTAAAAAAACCAAACTATATGGCGCTTCTTGCTGAATGATCATTCAGAAGCGCTCTCAGTACTATGGAGATCCGGGGGTCGGGGAAAAGAAATGTCTTTAAAGAATGTGAGACTGCTGAGGAACAAACAAATTCTTACTCCAGGCAATAGCCTACCGTAGACCTTCTAAGTGAAGATTAATAAAACACCAGCGTGGCCTCGCTTTCCAATTGATATCATTGCATAATCGCTCATTAATATTTAAAATATTGATTTGGAATTTTATTTTGCCTCTGAACCTCCCAAAGAGCCAGATTTCCAACGAAAAAGCTTTCTGTCTTATATCCTACAAAAGAAACCGCCGTATACCTGATAGGGTAAGAAAACAAACCCTCAAAGCCTCGAATTAGGTATCCAAACCAGAAAACTCTCTCACCTGATATCCAACGAAGAAACCGCGAACTTTCTGCGGACTCATGTCGACCGGTTGCCATAGAAACTCGACGTTGGTGCTCGTCAGAGTCTGCGCATTGAACCGGAAGTTCTTCGGTGCTTCCGTCGGATCTGCAAGAGACAAGAAGAAGTCATGGATGGTGAAGACAGAGTAAGTCTAGTTACAAGTTATTTGATGAGCGACATGTGCACGATGGTTTGATGAACATCGAGTGAGAATCAGCACAAAAGTAGGTGCTCATGTGTTGGAGCGCCTCTGAGTAGATCTCTGGAAGAGTCGCTATATAAATTCTCCGAATGAATGAATGAGTATTCTTGTCATGACGTGAAGAAAGGGGCGTATTTCTTCTGCTTCATTTGTGCTCTTCAACAACTCATAAATGGACTGAACAAACTGTCAATGGAGATTGCTCTGAAAATGAGTAAGCTTATAGCTGGGTTCAAATTTGTAAAAGTAGGGTGCTTGCAGGTAAAGCGAACCACTTTGGTTTAGAGTGCAATCTAGGCCCCAATTTTGTACAACTACGGTAATTGACCTATTCCCCTTGAAAGAGAGGCTCCTCAGCTAGGCTAAGCACTCGATAGATAAAGCGAACCGCTGTCATGTAAACCGAACCAGCCCCAGTAGTAGGACTTGTTGTTATTGTGATGATTCAGGTTAAGCGAACCACCATTGTAGGAAAAGCGAACCACTGTAATACAGTTATGTAAAACCGAACCACACATTTAATGCTTTATTCCTAGGCTATCACACCATACAAAATGCCATGAATCAGGACCCTACAACAGGCTAATTGTTCAAACACATGGTATATAGGCCTATATTAACTATTTGTATACCATGTCTGTAAACCAAAATGCGGTTAGCAATTGGTGAATTAAAGAATATTCTTATCTATCTTATCTATCGCTGTAGAGTTCATAGCACTGGATAAGCCTGTAAGACCATTTGCTGGAGCAGCAGTTGTAACTTGTAATGGATGGTGCTGAGTTGGGTGAATGGTCACTTGCAAGGCATCAGGAATGGCTGGTGTGTTTAGGGTTGACAAGGAATCCACAGAGCTGAACAGTTGATTTCCTCAGTCCCAGTAGGCCTACTTGTAACAATGATGGTGCTGAGATGGGTGAATGGTCACCTTCATGCATGGCAGCAACATGGTATCAGGAATGGCAGATGTGCTTAGGGTTGATGAGAAATAAACAGAGCTGGACAGTTGGTTGACCCCTGCCTGCGGCATCAGAATTGATAATTTGACACAGACTTAATTTTAATCTTGCCATCTGTATCTAGACGACATAACAACAATGTAACAATAGTCTAAAATACCTACTAACACAACACACCAACAATTTAGCAACAAGTTAACATGCTTACTAAACGATATAGGCATTATAAGGTAAAGTGAACCATGGTTCGCTTTGTCACAATACAGTTTAGCAATAAATTAACATGCCTACTGCCATAGAAGGTAAAGCGAACCATGGTTCGCTTTATCACAATACTCGCGGTTCGGTTTATCTAACAGCTAACGTTAAGCGAACCACGCTGTGTTGTTACTGCCTCATCACATATTATCGCTCGTATTCGATTGGAATTTATGTTTTTAGAAGCTACGTCGGCCACACTTGCATTGTAGACACAAGTTTTAAGAATATAAATGTGCCTGTACGTGCCGTAAACAAAAGTAAAAAAGTCGGAAAATGGTAAAGTTTAGTACGAAAAGTCAAAACATAGGACACGACGAAAGTAAGTTTCATTGTGATTTTGTATTTCGCTTCAAGAAGACCAGATGTTGTGTTTCTTTTATGCATAGATATATGACCAATGAGCGAGAACAACCATAGACATAATTATTGCGACTATTATACCGCGCTACACTCACGGATTATGAAATTTGGTTCGCTTTACATGATGGTTCGCTTTACCTGCAAGCACCCTATATAACAGGCAGATTATTTCAGCAGTATTTTCATGACACTCTAGCGAACCCTGCCATATCCTTCGCCGACCACTCTTGGTCTGCGGACCACTACGAGACCACTGGCATAGAGCAAGTTCTAAATGCTACATTTTAGATCTTCGAATTGTGATCTTGGCGCCATAAACGCCATTAAATTCTCAGATAATAATGAAGTAGTATTTTTGCAATAATAGTAGGCTACTCACAGTCCTGTCCAGAGTATCCGATCTTCTTTTCGAGGAAGCTCTCTGGTGCCGGTCCTTCATCGTTGATGGCCTGAACGTAGATGACATAGTCCTTGAAAGGTTCTTGATCATCGACGATCAGTTCCTTCCTTCGATAGTCGTTGATGATGTGTGTCGTCTCTTTGACACCAGATGGCGCATCGCGTCGCTTGTAGCTGACCTTGTAGTGAAATCCAGGAGCATTCAACTCATTGCGATCCATCGCCTGCATAAGTATAGCACAAACTACAACCCAGTCATTAAACACAGTGATGCTGGACCATTTAGGTTCTATGCTGTATGATAGACAACAGACAGGCTCTTGTAGGCTATATAATATTAAGGTCACCGTATAAAAAAAAGTATCAGTCTTTGACTAAAGTGCAATTGTGCGAATGCAGAGTACGTAGTCGTTGTTCGAAGTGCCAACAAAATAGAAGCCGTCTCAAGTGAGGAATGAACCTGCATGGACTTCCAGCATCACATGTGGTCGTCCGTCAAGACAAATGTATATTTCATGTCCTTCGTTCAATGGCAATCATCCTCCTCGTCCTTCTCCTCCTCCTCCTCCTCATACGCCTCCTCCTCCTCCTCATACTCCTCCTCGTCCTCCTCCTCCTGTATGATGTGCTTATGACAGGTAATACAAGTACAGTACTGAGTCAACAGAAGGCGTGTATGTATACCTCCCAGATGATGACCAGTTGGTCTGGCTGTCTGCTCTCCGTGCAGACACTGGCAGGGTTGCGGAAGGGGATGGTCGGTGGTGTGGTACAAATGGTCGGAGTGAATTGACTGCGATCGCTTCGACCGAGAGAATTACGAGAGACGACGTGGAAAGTGTAGTTCATCCATGGATGAAGAGTCATCTGGAAAGATTATTGCAAACAACCAAATATACCACTCGACTTCAAAGTATTTTATCGTCACAAGAACAAATGCTAATAGCCTACCGGGTTCGTTTCTCAACTCGCAGCCTGTGTGGTAAATGCAAAACACAGGCGATATGTTGGTATTTAGTGTTCTTTCGCTTTTTAATTCGGCGATCAGAGACATTCTAGCCGGTTTTTTAAAATGACACCACAAAGAAGCGAGCAACAATAACTCAGGGCATTTCTCAGTGAAATTCACTAGGTTCGAGGAAATTCAATTTCAACGAATGTAACATAGTTTGTGAATGTGGACTGAGTTCCATGTCACCTGAAATTGTCAAATAATGACATCGTCGAATCGAAAATTAGGCCAATATATACTATATATATAAATATATATACACATACACATTTATGTGTATAATATATATATATATATATAATATACTGAATGCCTCACACATGTAGGTCTACCAAATCTGTGAACGTATCTTGACGGCTACTACACGTGCACAAGTTCTTGTCATCAGCATAGAACAATAATATAAGGCTGATTCAAGTGAGCCGTGGTATGGTGGAAGATATAATTGATATATTTGAGCGCCTCAGAGTAGTCTCCCTGAAGAGGCGCTGTATAAATACTTGAATGAATGAATGAATAAAGACGGTGTACCTTGATGAGATACTTGTAGCCGGGAGTTTTCTGTCCTTCGTGGAAATCTCCATGTTCCGTGTCATCATCGGATGTGTTGTAGTAGACGGTGTAGTCGATGATGTTGTCGTTGTTGCTTCTGCTTGGTTGCCAGGCAACCTCAGCCATTGTTGCCGTGCAGCTGATGAGACGAACGTCTGTTGGAGCATCCGGTCTGTCTGTGTTGCCATGGAAACAGAACCACAGCGCATCATCATCATCATCGTCATCATCATCATCATCGTCATCATCATCTTCATCGTCATCATCATCATCATCATCATCATCATCATCATCATCATCATCATCATCATCATCATCATCATCATCATCAGTCGGATATATTACCACATTGTCACTCCAAATTTTTTATGTATAGTCTATGCAGAAAAACTTGTTTGTCGAGCTTATGTGTTACAGGTACTGAGCCATATAGGTTAGATTGTCAGTATGATAGTGACGTCAAAACTAACAATGGTTGCAATATGCTACTACTGCTGCTGCTGCTGCTGCTGCTGCTGCTGCTACTGCTACTACTACTACTACTACTGCTGCTGCTGCTGCTACTGCTACTACTACTACTACTACTGCTGCTGCTGCTGCTACTGCTACTACTACTACTACTACTACTACTACTACATCAGCGGAGCAGAATAGACAATACGAATAAAAATAAAATAAAAAATAGGCTAAAAAATTAGACACTGCTCAGAGAAAAGCAAATGAATTAGAGCGATAAAAATTGACAGGTTCATTGACTCTGCTCTGCAGAATGCGTCCAAATACATGTACCTCTCGCGGTTGCAGATTGTATAATTCTGGTATTATGCTGCTGCAGAAGCTGAGTGCAACTGCCTTTAACTGTATTATTACAGGTTCATGAATGAAGATGCCAAATAAAACTGAATTTATTTTTTGATTTAACATGAAATGCTGTGCTTAGTTTCTTCGATGTTTACAAGAAACTACAATATTATATTTGTAACCAAGACAGACATAAGACAACCATTGTATGCATCCATTATTTACATCAATTAATTATATTATTATATCAGCTAGCCTATGTACAATAATCGTACAATGTAAAATTGTACATCCATCATGAACGTGAATTATAGCCTACACATCGATGAAGCGGTAAATGGTCAATGTTCACCGACCTCTGATGGTCAACTCGACGGTGTGACTGTCAGAGTCGAGTCCGTTTGTGGCCATGCATGTGTAATGACCACTGTCCGTCTTCAGCTGGACATTATGAATGGTCAATCGATTGTCTCGAACGGTCAATCTTCCCTTGACCATTGTTGTAATCGTCGTTTCATTTCGTTTCCATTCGATCTTCAGGTTCTTTATTTCGTCTTCGTCGGTCTCAGCATCGCATGAAAATGTTGCATTCGCCATCGCATTGACCGTCAAACTGTCCGGTCGGACTGTTATCACCGTCTTCCCTTCATAAACAACAATGCCGTTGACCCTATAGTTGTTGGCATTTGGACTGCACCTGCTTCCTACCGCAGTCTCGTATAGCCTTTTATCGTTAGTGCAGTGAGACGCACAATTAGTAAGGCCTAGAAGTGGATGCCTGTGATTTAGATACGGACTCTACAGAAATATGTAAGGCTAAAATTTTTAGATAATAGAATATTTTTAATTCCAAACCTAATTCGAAGGTTCACCAAAATTGCATTTCAGGAAATTAATTTAAATTTCTGGAACCTTTAGATCCAATCTAACCGGAATAAATTCCTTTTCCTCAAAATAATTTATGGTAGCCTAATCAAAAAGAAATTTGGTTCCGATCCTTTGACAATCCTTCACTTCGAATAAAATCTCCCCCATTCTTTGCTCTTCCAAATGTATATCGGTCGAATAGATTTGTTGGAATAGTTGCCTATCTCACAAATATGGATTTTGTTCGTTTGTCTTAACGCCTTTTTAGATAACGCTCTCTCTTGAAGCGCCCACTAGTGATGTCTTAGGCATTGTGAAACTGCGCTATATAAGTCCATATATATGGAGTTGATTGTTAAGAAGTGTGATTACTCCTGACGATCAGTCGACCTGACGTCACTTCGATTCCGAATTTGTTTTCCGCCAGACACTGAAACATTCCGTCATCGCGAAGAGTGGCATTCTGGGAATAGAAGCAGACGAACAGGTATAATAGAGAACCAATTAAAATAGCCTAATTACTCAGAGATAAAAATTATACAGACCTAATAAAATACTTAAATATATTTATTGCATACATTTAGGCCTATATCTATTTTAAAGTCCATCTGCATAAGAGGTTATAGAAGGCCTCCGCGAGAAAGGATGCTAATGGTGTACAGGTTAAAAGTGAGGTACAGTTTACTTACAATCTGTCAATCAAGGCTCGTAAAAAATCAGCAAAAAACAAAGCAAAACGAAAGTAAGTTCTTAGGCGGCTGCGTTGCATCACAAAAGTGTTGCAAGTGATTGTAAGCAATTCTTAACAATCAACAATCAACTAGGCCTACATTTAGGTTTCTCCGGGTGACTGACTGAAGTTCAGCAGATGGCTTGACTGTCTGGCCCACTGATGACCGCATAGCCTACATGTACACTGGGGATGACATGGATTTGATGAACTCAACTACAGCAAAGAAAATGATGGCTAACGAGGCTTTACTTACTTACTTTAATATGGGTTGCTATCGCAATTACTTGCTAGACACTTGTATGACTGATCACGTGATTTATATAGCGCCGTTATAAGAGTTTTTTCTGCAGCGAACAAGATTTTTATATTTATTTTATTTTTATAATAAATAAAATAAAATAATAAGAGAGTTTCATACTGTGATGACTAAGTCTCCGTTTGAGTTCATTGTGATTCTTCCGTTGGTCTTCGTCGCTGAGTCTTCAACCAACTTCGGAGGAACTCCTCTCTTCCAGAAGACGGAAGGTCTTGGTGTACCGGAAGCAGTACAGCTCAAGGTCACGCTCTGACCTTCGGCGATCTTAGCGACAGCTGGCGGCGTCTCGATGAAACTCGGCGCCTCAGCTGACGACAAAAAGGAGAGAATGATAACAATGACGATGATGACGACGACGACACCAGACTGAGTGACGACGGTATGATAATTATCACGGCGATGATAATTATGCTGATTATGATTACAACGACAAAGACAATGACAGTAATGATACCGACGACGATAGTGGCTACGTTGGTTGTGATGATGATGATGATGATGATGATGATGATGATGATGATGATGATGACGATGGCGATGGCGATGGCGATGACGATGACGATGACGATGATGATGATGATGATGATGATGATCATGATGATGAATTTGATGATGATGATGATGATGATGATGACGATGATGATGATGATGATGATGATGATGATGATGATGATGATGATGATGATGATGATGATGATGATGATGATGATGATGATGATGATGATGACGATGACGATGACGATGACGATGATGATGATGATGATGATGATGATGATGATGATGATGATGATGATGATGATGATGATGATGATGATGATGATGATGATAACGATGGCGCTGCTGCTGACGATGTTAATTATGATGATGATGATGATGATGATGATGATGATGATGATGATGATGATGATGACGATGACGATGACGATGATGATGATGATGATGATGATGATGATGATGATGATGATGATGATGATGATAACGATGGCGCTGCTGCTGACGATGTTAATTATGATATTTGTTTGAAACTAACCGAGGACATTGAGTACGATGTTAGCGAATATGTATCCATGTTTGTTGGTGGCGTTGCATTGCATAACTTGTGAGTCTGTCTTCGTAACGTTCAGAAATCGAATGACTCGATCGCTGACAATCAACCGACGAACATTCGGTTCCAGTTCTAAACCACATCAACACAAAGTACATCCGTCAATTAATTACTTAGGCCTATTTTAAATAAAAAGTCTTTAATATCAGCCTCCTACATAAGGAAAGGTGAAAAAGGTGTCGTGTTATGCGTTAATAAAAGTTCGGCTCTTAAACAGAAATAGGCCTACATCGCTTAATGCATAGTAATGTTGTAAAAAACGTTTATTCCGTTTTTTATTCTCTCCCAAAAAACCTCGTTTTTTTCGTTTTTTATTTTTCCCATCGTTTTTTATCGTTTTTTATTTTTTTCTTTATCTTTACTTATACATTTACTTTCTATTATTATTTTCCTTAATTTTAATTTGTTCTGATATTTCTTATGTTTTCCGCCAACTCTCAAGGATCCAGCTAACTAAAGTCATTATTTCATAGTTTAACATCATCATTTAAGAGATAGCCTACGTGTAGTAGGTTCCTAATCAAGATTTTCATGGTTAAAATGCGGTTTTAGATGTAACAAAGTCAAATTATTTTCCGTTTCCGTTTTTTATCGTTTTTGTCGTTTTTTATTATTTTGAAAAAAACGTCGTTTTTACCGTTTTTTCGTTTTCATCGTTTTTTTTTGCATCTATGGCTTAATGTACAGAGCAAGTTCAAATTCATAGACTCGTCCCTCTTTATGCTCAGACTTTCAATGCAGTTTTCAGCTTTCAGTGAAACGACGTTTAAATGTTGCATTTGCTAGGCCTATGTGTTGCGAGTTGCAACCGATGGTTAGTTGCATCTGCGTTTTAAAACTACATTAAAAGTTAAAATCAGTCATTGAAAAGCATGTGTTGCATGGAGTTTCTTTTATGAAAAGGTTTATATATAGCTTATTTAATATTTATACATGGGCTAATGCTTAGCGTTTTTAGTTAGCATTAATTTTCTGAGACATGGCTTTGGGTATACAGCTTCTGATAGCCTACTCCAGTAGAAAGAGAAGTAGACCTGAGTAGGCATAAGGAAACAAAAAATTTCTGAAACAGAGAGGACCATGGGCTCTGGCATAGGCGTAGGAGACGGGGGTCCAGGGGGGCAAATGCCCCCTCAAATTTCGGGCAAGTGTGGTTTTTCGGGCAAGCAGTCCGGGAAAAGTAAAAAAATGTATAAAGAAAATTAAGAAATTTCGGAATTTAGACTTTAAAAAAATAAATAAATAAAGGTCGTCAGATTTTTCGGGCGGAAAAGTAACGGGAATTTTCGGGCAATTTCGACCGGACAACTAAGAAAAAAAAAAAAAAAAAAAAGGTCGTCAGATTTTTTTGGGCGGAAAAAGTAAAAAGTTACGGGAATTTTCGGCCGGACGGAAAAAATTTTTCGGGCAAAAGTTAAACTTTTGCCCCCCCCCCCACTTCTGAAATGTCCCCTACGCCTATGGGCTCTGGTCTAATAAGGAATCATAATACATTAATCTTCATCGGAGAAAATCAGAGCTTACCTGTTACCGGGACACCATTACTAAACCACGTGATGTTCGGAGGTGGTATTCCACTTGCTAAGCAACGGAATTCTGCCGAACCTTCCTCCTCCACAACCACGTCCTCAGGTGGCTTACTCTCGATCCAATATGGCGGATCTGTTCAAATCAGAAGTCAAGTTATTACGACGAATGCAGTAAGACCAGTTCATGTATGTAGTATTTATGCATACATACGTAATGTAGGCCTCTGCATGTATAATGTAGGCCTATATATATACGATGCTATGCATGCATGCGTGATCGTGTATGTAGCCTACAGCAGATGTACAACTGTAGGCTACATATTCAATTATTCATGCACGTATTAGGTACATGTAAGTGTACAGTGTTGTACACTTTTACATTTAAAATACACTCAAAACCTCTGTGTGAACCGATGGTGGCTAAGCTGTCACAAGGACTATAATTATACAGCTGAGTCTTCCAGTATAGCAAAAGTACCTAAACAAGAAATTCTCAGCGATGTGTAATATTTAGAAAGCAGTTTAACTACAGCTATTTTGCAACTACTTTGCAGTCGCGTAATTAGCTGACAGTACAGTTTTAGAAACGTAGGCTATAGTTATTTACTTTTAAAACACTTTGCAAAATATACAGTTGACGTACTTTCGACAGAGAGACGAAAGTCCTGTGTCGCTGATCTTCTCGTGTCTTTTGAATTGGAGGCGATACAACGATACTGGCCGCTGTCCGAATGGTCAGCGTCAGGAATGACCAACTCTTGACCGAAGCTGGTCACTGACGTCTTGATGTCGAGACGCGTATCCAAACGCACCCACGTTACATTTGGCGTTGGACTACAAGAAATCACGCAGATACTCAGCTAGTATGTAGTTTAATGAAGTTTTAATCATTCAGCTTTTAGCCAGTCAGTCAGTTAGGCAGTCAGTCGGTTAATCAGTCAGTTGATCAGTCAGTTGATCAGTCAGTCAGTTTCGTCGATCGATAAAATTTTCAGCATTGATCAAGTCAGTTGATCCAATTATCAGAATACTTTTAAATGCTCCTTCCACATGCATGCGTTTCAAACTGAAACTGAAAAACTATGTAATATTCAGATGCTTAATATTCAGACGGCTTTTAATCATTATAGACCTACTATTGTGTTGCCTATTCCCATAGGCCTACTTACCAGTCATATAGCCTACTATCCAAATGCTTAGAGTATAGCCTATCATTGACATAGGCCTACTAATTAACGAGTACTATTAAGATATATGCTATAATAATTCAGATTATACGCCTACTAATCACTTACTCACTAGTATTTTAGTTATCAATCACGCAGAACTTACTATTGATATAGGCCTATATATAGTTACTAGTAATGCACCTACTATTCAGATATACTTACTATCCGGAGAAGATGCATTTCATTGATTTCGTTTGACCAACCAGCACTTGTTCCCTTGCAGGAGATGACCACGTCAGTCGAGATGATTCATACCTCATCCCTGTTTACGTAACAATTGTAACATATACAACAGAATCACTGCACAACAGTTCAATGTAAACCTCGGTTCACTTCAAAACAACTCCTTTTAATTTATTTGAACGGGAAACTTTTGTGAACATGATGTGCAATTTACATCTACAACCACGTTCGCTAGGGACAGGACCTCTTGACATTTTCAGAGCCCACAACTCAGTCTCATTAAAAAAGTTATGCTCTAGCTAATTAGTTCTTGGGTTGATTTTCTAACTAAGCAATAGCGAGCAAATCAAATTAAGAATAAATCAAATTAATAATAATATTACATTGAAACAAATCAAATTTAAAGTATACCAAATTAATAATGATTCCAATTAATAATAAATCAAAATTTTTGAGAACAACTCAAATTAATAATAATAATATCAGATAAAAATAAATCAGCTCAATAATACATCAGATTCAATTTCATTCACTACAGTAAATCCGATTTACAATAAATCACAGTCCAGTAGTGTAGTCCTAGAAAATGAAGTGGGGGAACGCTCTTTATAATATTATTATTAGTAGTAGTATTATTATTAATATTCCATTATCCCTGGGAAAAAGTGGGGGAACGGCGTTTCCCCGCGTTTCCCCCCCCCCCCCCACTACACCACTGAATCACACTCAAAACAGATCAAACTAATAATAAATTAGTATTAAAATGAGGACGAGAGCCATGCATGGTAATTATAGAATGAAGGAAATATTCGGACCTTCAGTTTGTCGCACTTCAATGCGTTGGTCGTTTCCTTGGACCATTGTTCGCAGGAACTCATTGTATACGACGCACAGGTATGTTCCGTTGGGACCACCAAGCGAGTCTTCGGGTCTCAGGTAAGAGAAATGCAGCTTACCTTCAACAGGTAACAGACCATTATTTTTTGTTGGTGTTGAACAACTAAAAAAGATTCTGATGAGAATTGAAGACTGTCTTTAAAATAACGATTCGTTATTAAGTTTTGCTCTATTTCTACAGACCTAAACGTGTCCTTGTTGTTGTTGATAACAGATATATGTGATTTTCTTAATGACAAGGGATTGCTCTGCCACCTTTGACCATCTAGAATCACTGTATCCTACTGAAAAACCTTGCAACAGCCATGATTGTGGCATCTCATTTGGTTTTCGTGCTTCCTCTCTAATCGCACCATACCAGTAGGCCTAAATTCCTCCATTATGAACATCCAAAAAACTCAAGCAGCCTGAATCTGAATTATTTTCATGGGGGGGGGGGTTGAGGGGGAAGCACGGTTGCCGAAAGCTAGGCATGCAGCGTAGATAGTGGTTTGGGGGAAGAGTCTCAACTGAGGTGGTCCCTGTGTAGCCTACATGTGTGTATAGTGTCCCTAAGCACGTTCTTCACGCACAGATGCTCAGAGAGTCAGAGTCATTGGTGTTCTGTCGTGCACTTCCGAACCTTAGAAAGGGGGCATGGAATTGCATTGAAATCAGTGTGCTAAATCAGCTTTCTCAATCAGTAGATGTATACTCTATAGATAGATGATGCATGACAGTTTTTTTAACTTGGAGAATGTTAAGACTAATCGTATACCTTCGTAGTCGATTGATACCCTGCTGTTTGTTTCGACGAGCCTCAGTTTTGAGTCCGCTCGGTTTCCGATGCCCCAACTGATGACCCCTCGAGGGTAACTGACCGGAGGTTGACAGCGAAGGGTCAACGGTCTACCAGCCACTCCTTCGTGAACGATACCCTCTCTTGACGACGGAAAGGATTCCAAAACTTACCAGAACCAAAAAACACGCTATTTATAGACAAGCTTCTAATAGATATAAAAAATAACTAACTTTGCAGGATGGTATGAAATTTAATTAAGTTATAAAATGGTTACCTCAAATACGAACTACTTTCTTCCAAGCAGAACATATGGGTTTTTTGTCAGATCTGAGTACAGTTTTGTGAGTACAAAGTGCATAGGAGTTTATTTCCAATATGGGCAATTACGAAATCCTCTTAGATCAGCGAAGTATTTCCAAATCGCTCATAGCGAAATTCTGTCTTTGCCAGTTCATTAGAAAAATAATAATAGTATGTGCTACACGTTATACCCCGCAGTCGATCGAGTCGTGGGCTACGATCGACTTGGCTCGGCCGACGATCGACTCGATCGACTTCGTCGACTCGCCGACGTTTTCACGACTCGATCGACTTGGCTCGGTCGACGATCGACTCGATCGACTTCGTCGACTCGCCGATCTCTCCACGACTCGATCGACTTGGCTCGGTCGACGATCGACTCGATCGACTTCGTCGACTTGGCCTACTTTGTCTCTTGCTCACCCCTGCAGTTATATGATCTCAAAATGAAATCTGTGTGACGTCACACTAAGCATAATTTCGTATTCTCAGTGAATTTATAGTAGATGTGCACTGTAATCGTAGTGACGTCACAATAGGCCTCGTTTAGATTCTGTAAAATTGATGAGTTTCAAAAATTATTACGGTTGATCTGCGTAATAATCGAAGTGACGTCACAATACGTCTAGTTTATACTCTCAAAATGCTCTTCTTTAATAGTAGATAAAATTATTTATAGGGTGTCTCGATAGGTCGTGAACGATTTTGAATGCAGATAAATATATTATGTTATACACAATATAATGTGGAAAGTTTTATACTGGCGGATAGGTTATTCAAATGAAAATGTTTATATAAAAAATTAGATCACTATCTCACTTAATAAAATTGTAGCACCAATTTCCGTGACGTCATCAAATTCGTGCCAAATAAACGACAAATTAAGCCGCAAACATTATTGTACGACCATCATTGTTAATCCACGCATAATTAATCAATACAAATTATCATTTAGTATTTAATAATGTTTCCTTTACTCTTTATTACAGCATCAAGTCGATTAGTCATCGAGCCAAATAGTTTTTTCAGAGTTGTCAGACAGTCTGAGGTAGGCCTCTCGATGTCCATGCCTTACGTAGCCGACGTTTTAAGGTGTTCAGTGTCTGGGGTTCGGGTCCGGCATAAACATTTGGATCCACAAACCTCATATCATTCCAAACAAAACTTCAGTCACTTCGACGTATTACATCAATGAGATACAGGAGAAAGAGGTCAAACCCGCATTCCAGCGAAGTGCAGTAGCCTATGCGCTCAGTTAACAGCCCCAAAAATGTTTCGTAATAACGGCGAAGGTTTATTTCAACAAAGCGGTGCACGTGCGCACACAGCAAAGGCCTCAGTCGAATGGTTGAACAAGAATATCAATGGATAGCCTACATCTCACCGAGGGACTGGCCGCCTTATTCGCCGGATTGTCACCAATGAAAAAATGTTTGGAGTTTTATGGCGGCAACTGTTTATGCCGACACCGAACCCCAAACGACCTTAAAACGTCGGCTTTGTAAGGCATGGACATCAATAGGCCTACCTCTGATAACTCTGAAAAATCTATTTGCTCGATGACTAGTCGACTTGAGGTTGTAATAAGGAGTAAAGTAAACATTATTAAATACTAAATGATAATTTGTATTAATTAATTATGTGTGGATTAACAATGATGGTCGTACAATAGGCCTATTGTTTGCGGCTTAATTTGAGGTTTATTTGGCACGAATTTGATGACGTCACGAAAAATGGCGCTACAATTTTATTAAGTGAGATAGGGATCTAATTTTTTATATTAACATTTTCAATTGAATAACCTATCCGCCAGTATAAAACTTTCCACATTATATTGTGTATAACATATATTTACCTGCATTCAAAATCGTTCACGACCTATCGAGACACCCTATATAATAATTAAAGTGACGTTACAGTAGGCCTTGTTTATATTATCAAAATGCACTTCTATAATATTACGTTTTGTATCATAATCGAAGTGACGTCACAATAGGCCTAGTTGTTTTAATTCTCGAGGTGAACCTGTAATAAGCCTATAATAGTAAAAACTGCATCATAATCAGAGTGACGTCACAATAAGCATGGGTCTAGTTTTGTATTCTCAAATTAATGAAATTATTATGATAGTAGATCTGTATCCTCATCGAAGTGACGTAAAAAAGGCCCCGTTTTATATTCTCAAAATTACCATCTACATATAATAATTTATACAGGCCTAAATGTATCATGCTCATTCAGGAGCGGATCCAAGAGGGCAATCCGGTCATGCTCCCACTCCATTCGGACCCTCCTCCCATCAGTTTTCAAGAAGCTGTAAATCAAAGCAGCGGGAACAGGAAGGTGAGAGAGAAACTAGCACATAAATAAAACAGTCATCATATTTTAAGTAACCGGAGTTGCCACGAGTTTTTAGAAGTTTTTTGGGCGAAAGACTAAAAGAAGGATTTTTCCACGGAAAACCAACAAAAATTTTGTCGGCCCAAGACCAAAAAATTTGCCCCCGCCCCCGTCAAAAATTTCTGTATCCGCCTCTACTGGTTGAACTCAAATCGAAAACCTACGTCTATCAACTTTCACAGTTCCACAACCACGAAATCGTCAGCTGCCAAAAGGTTCATTAGCTGCACTCGTGTGGAAAAACTGAATTACGTCATTATATCATGTAGTCACTTTGAGACTTCAAGAAATAGTAGGCCTAAGATAAATATTTTTCAGTGGAGTCCAGTTGACGGAGCAATGATCGACTCGACTTGCAAGTCGACGATTTTTCGATCGACTCGACTTGGCATGTCTCACGATCGACTCGACTCGCAAGTCGATCGAGTCGATCGAAAAAAGCTCACGATCGACTCGACTTGCAAGTCGATCGAGTCGACGATTTTTCGATCGATTCGACTTGGCCGAGTTACGATCGACTCGATCGATCGACTCGATCGACTGCGGGGTATACTACACGTATGTCAAGATTTTATATGAGGTATATCTTTATACATTGTCACATTGACATCTTTGAAAACCGTTCTTTTAGCGGAGGCTAGGCATGAATTTGAGTAGGTATGATCTCTTGAAAGGGTATCTATACCAAGTTTACATAGATTGATTGAGCAACCTTTTTTGTTCTCAGGATGTCCGATGACCCATTTGACAGATTTCCTTGTATTATCATCACGTATCTTATGACAAAGAAAACTCTAATTTTAAAGTTGTTTGTATCTGAGCATGTTATCTTCTCTCTTCCCAAATTCGATTATCACTTAGCCTATCTCTGAAATATCTGCGACACAGCCAGTCTAGGCGTTTAATTTTATTCAGCCACCTCAGGCAATATTGTATTGCTCTTGTTTTAATTCAGGCATCAATACCCTACAGCTGGAAAACAATCGCTATTGTTTTGTGTTGTCTGACGCAATGCATTGTTTGTTGATGCAAATAATAGTTTCTAAAGAACGTTTGGTCGACTTGATTAGTTCGTCTGCTTCCTGTCTCCTTTGTCATATGCAATTACCCATAATACCCGACGGTGACTCATCATGTCAGTCAAGTGTAACGGAGTCATTCGTGCGCATCGAAAAAACCAGTCACGTGTCACAGGCACTGAATGATTTACCAGAAAAACGTGAGCTGGGAGTCACAGACGGATTGCGAAACGATGCTGCAGCTATTTAATAGGCTACAAAGTTTTTCAAGGCACTCAGAGCTTATATCTTTAGAACAATTCAAAAGGTTTTCTGATGACATGCACACTTGCATGAAAAGTCAAGTGAAAGCTAAATAAATGCAGCTATTTCGATACAGACTGTTTGCAGCTGCGCATTTTATGATAAAATTATAATAACAGTAATCACCGTTTAAAGTTAGTATTGTCACAGACACAGAGTGGCCATGCAGGTAACAAACAAGTGAAAGATAAGTAAAGCCTTCATATATAAAGTAATACTAATTCTACTTCTCAGAGAAATACCTGCCATTCGTAGGAGGCTTCGTACAGTGAGTGCCTTTCCCAGGTGATTTGACGCTGTGCACTGATAGGTGCCTTGATGCTCGTGGGAACCTTCTTCAATGAACATCGTTCCAGTTCCAGGCAAGTGTCGCTGATAGTCAAATGCGATCCCATCCTTCTCCCAGGTATAACTGCAGATCAAATGCCTCACTTCAGCATTATTATTATTAGATTGGCGCTATAGAAATCCATATATAAGAATGAATAAACATCAGTGCATAGATGACGCCATAATTATCTCATAATTAATTATCTGTGCAGATGTCGCTAAATGCAGTTCGAGTTCTGCCATGAATCGCGCGCTTCTTCTTCATTTATAAACACACACCACATACATAATTTTATATGTATATGTGTACACTGTAGGCTACACTGTACACACCATTTAATCATAGAGAAAACGAATATAAAATTATATCAGTTATCACAGGATAATCAATAACAATGCATTTTGCGATGTTGTATGCAGGCGAAGAAACTGACTATGATAATGACGATGACGGTGAAGACGATGATGATGTTATTTTTGGTGATGATGATGGTGATGATGATGATGATGATGATGATGATGATGATGATGATGATGATGACGATGACGACGACGACGACGACGATGACGATGACGACGACGACGACAACGATGATGATGATGATGATGATGATGATGATGATGATGATGATGATGATGATGATGATGATGATGATGATGGTGATGATGATGACGACGATGACGATGACGACGACGACGACGACGACAACGATGATGATGATGATGATGATGATGATGATGATGATGATGATGATGATGGTGATGATGATGACGACGATGACGATGACGACGATGATGATGATGATGATGATGATGATGATGATGATGATGATGACGATGATGATGATGATGTTATTTTTGGTGATGATGATGATGATGATGATGATGATGATGATGATGATGATGATGATGATGATAATGACGACGACGACGACGATGATGATGATGATAATGATGATGATGACGACTATGATGATGATGACGATTATGATATGTTTATACTGATTGCAAAGGTGGTGGTGACTCGGAGTAGGCCCTACATGTATATTGAATGATTAGCATATTATTGAATGCATGAATGAATGCTGACTTGGGTGTTGGACTTCCAGTGGCGAGACATGGAAGAGTGAGGCTGTCCTTTGGTTTGTAGATCAATTCCTTCGGAGGTTGTTGAACGATGTTTGGCGGAGAATTGACTGAATTGATTGCAACAGAAGGTCATCAGCACAGACACACACAGACAAAGAGACAAACAGACACACACAGACAAAGAGGCAAACAGACACACGCAACCATAGAAACAATAAAATCCTGTTACGGTGTTACCTCTGTAAATACGGTGACCTATATAATATATCCTCATTCCAAGCCTTCATCGCCTTGAACACGCGACCACCATTTTCCAGTTATCCATCTTCTCCTCACCTCCCTCGCTGTATGTTCCAGCTTCAAATGTCATCCACCGTCTCTCCCTCTACCTGTCTCTGTCACTGTCTCTGTCACTGTCTCTGTCTCTGTATCTGTCTCTCTCTCTCTCTCCCTCTACCTGTCTATCTGCTTGACCTTTGAACTTTACCTCGGAACTAAGCCATACACTAAATGCCTCAATAATGTCTACTTTGACTTAGCTGCTTCCATGAATAAGCTGATTGATATAGCTTTATGGGAGGTGAATAAAGCCGGGGTTTAGAATAGCATTTTGCGACTAATTGCATAAAAAATGTACTAGACTTCATCACACAACGCAATCTCGTCACTAGAAAGAGAGACAGAGGCATAGAGAGAGCCAGAGACAGAGACATAGACAGAATGATTTTGAAAAATGCATCACAAACTATATATTACAGAGAACATGATTTTGTTGAAACATTTGCTAACGAATGGAACAATAGACCCAGAATAAATGGGAGACAAAAATTTTAAAAAAACTGGAAAAATAGTTTGCAAGTAAGCAGGAATTGCAAACGACAAATAAGCAGACACATAATTATGAAGACAGACGTAGACAGACAGAGAGGAAGGCAGAGAGATATAAACAGACATGTAGCATCAGAGCAGTGATCATAATAATTACGATGGTGCTGCTGTGTTTTACAGCATCCAGTCATTCAAGCGTACAGGACAACTTCCGCCACTGTTCGTGCCATCCACCATCGCCATATTCCCCTCTGTCCATCCCTGTCCTCGTCCGTCTGTCTCTGTCTCTGTCTGTCTCGTTCCCACCGTCCTTCTCGTCGTCGTCGTCCTCCTCCTCCTCCTCTGCCTTCTTCCAGTACCTGCTCCTTTGCCTCCTTCTCTGCCTCCTCCTCTTCCTCTCCTCCTCCTCCTCTCCTCCTCTCCTCTCCTCCTTCTCCTCTCCTCCTTCTCCTCTCCTCCTTCTCCTCTCCTCCTTCTCCTCTCCTCCTCATTTTCCTCCTCATCCTCCTACTCCTCCTTCTCATTATTTTCCTCCTCCTCTTCCTCTGCCTCCTCCCATCCACTCCCTCCTCCTCCTCCTCAGTCAATGCATCGTCGATTAGCATGCGTTGCGTTTCCTCTTTTCATTTGATCGATGCTATTCAACTTCCTCCTCTTAGTCGAAACCTAATGATTTATGACGACAGACTACGCCATGCAACTCTAATCATCATCGCTGTAGTATACGTCTGTGCATACTCCGTCTCTCCATCCTACAGTCTCCTCTTTCTCCATGTCGGTCATCTGGTTGAGTGGTAAAGCTGCCGCCACTCATCATATCAGTCGGGGTTTTAGTCCGAGTGAATCGAGGAAATTTGAATCAGTGAAAAAATTCGAAGTTTGGTAGTAACTGTTGACGAATCGGCCATCTACTTTTAACTTACCTTCTCTTATATTACCTTCTCTTACCCTCTGTTCCTTTATCTTCCATTGTCTCTTCTTAGCTTCTCTGTTCTTCCATTATCTTCTTAACTTCTTCTCTTTTCTTCTATTTTCTCTTGCCTTCCACTATCTCCTCTCAACTTCTCTTATATTCTCTCACCATGCATTATCTTCTGATACATTCTCATGTTTTGCCTTATCTTTATATTTATTTGTCTGAACTTCCGTCAATCGACAAAGTTGGATTTTCTTCAACTATTTCATTGAATCTTTTACTCGCGTGACTCTTCTAACCGTTTGTAGTTTGACGAGGCACAAAAATTAAGATCGAAACCTAACTGAAATGCAATGTAATGATTTTTACAGTCAAACCTAACGATGATATCCATAATTATGAGATTGTACACCTGAGTTACATTAGGGCTGCATGGATTAAAGGACTTATTTTCAAATCTGAGCACCGTCCTAGCTTCCACTTATTAGACCAACGCAATCTGGAAAGGTAAGGGGTGTCCAGGCAATTCTTTTTTACATTTTAAGCACTGCACTAGTGCACCTATAAAGCCGATTAGACCTAATTAACGATAGAGCATAATAGAAATCGAGTTTTCACAGTCAGTCGCAATAATCATTTTGCACCGGTAAACCAAGGCCTTCGACTTACATGTATAAGTCTTAACAAAGGTTGATGATTAACGAGAATTCAAATTACCACTCGGTGCATAATGCATATATAATAATAACGAGCGATCTTCAATCGGTTATAACTTACCTGGTTTTCTCATCGCACTGACGACTGAAATAACCGTGACAGCAAATAGCGTGAATGAATGTCTGTTGTGAGCAGACATCACAAGTGAATCGGTAGCCACAGTCATTGCAAGACGACAGCTGCTAAAGAGTCCAAATGTTTTGTGGAAATATCAATAGACAATAATACTATTGTTATTATTGTTATCGGACAATGGTCCATCGAGACAGAGGATGCTGTCTGTCGCTGGATGAGGATGCTGTTCATGAGATGCAGTCGGCTGCTGCAGCAGGAGGCGACGTGCTGCTATTATGGCGGTTGGTGCCAACGGATGATGATAATCAAATGATGGTTGATTCATGGCAGATTATTGCACGAGCGCTTTCCACGTACTATGTCTAATTTGACGCTGTCTTTCGAATTTATGCTGTCCCGTAATATTACAATCTAGTCCTTGGCATGGGCGCCCGCACCTTAAAGCAGGAGGGAGAACTTGCCTCCCCTCTGGGAAAATGACTTTCTTTCTTTGACTATTATACCTTTGCGCTTCATTCATCCACCCATTCATCCATCCATTCATCCACCCATTCATCCATCCATTCATTCACCCATTCATCCACCCATTCATCCATCCTTTCATTCACCCATTCATCCATCCGTCCATCCGTCCATCAAAACACCATCGTTAAGCCTCTTCCGGATATATCTATAGGCTTATACAACGAAGTGATCATTATTAATTTCATTTTTCACTCTTGCTCAAGACTTTCATTGTCCTAAAACCCCTATACTAAATTACTCTTAGATTCCATTTGCTATAATATGGTACATTCATTGTCGCCCGCACATAGGGGCAAGAGGGGGCACTTGCCCCCCTGGAATGTTGAAACCTATTTTTATAACTGCTACTTTTTGGTTTGTAAAAATTTCTTTGCACTAAAGAAACTATATTTATAATAAAAATTATAAAAAAAAGTGAAACTGGGACATTTACAATGTGTTACATTAAGAAAAAATCTTGTTGCTAAAATATTTCTGTGCATTAAAGAAATTATATTCATAATAGTAATTATAAAAAAGTGAAACTAGAACATTTACATTAAGAAACCTCTATGAAAAATACACGTGCATGTTCTAAATTTCCCGATTTACATTTTCAACTTCTTGCTACAAAAGACTTTAACCGTGACCATCGAGTTTTTCCCCTCCTGCAAAAATTTCTGTGGGCGACCATGGGTACATTGCTATAATGTTAGGCTATATATTGCTATTAAACCGATCATAGACTAACTCCTATTACCGTAACCTTTCTAAATATGCCGCCAGTGAACACAAAAATACACAATGACGACCAATGTGAAACTATTCAATGACAACTGCACGTTCGTTGAAAGTTTCAAGCCACATAAGGAAAAGCTTAAAAAATACCGTATGAGGAATACATTCTTAATAATATGTAAAAAGAACGAAGACAATTAATTTCTCAATTAATTTCTCTTTAATTAATTTCTCGCCTAATTTCTCAGTTACAGTTATTGCCTTTTCAGAGTGTAGGCTATAATATTATCTTCCTGGCATCAAAAATCTTCAAAATCTGTAAACCGTACAAAAGTAGAGTAGAACAAACGTACGATTCTAAATCATAAACATGAAAATCACAACATCAATGATAATTATGATCGTGCTGTTAAAGAAATTAAATTTAAAGCTTCGAAGTTCCAGCAATCCAGCTTCTGTGTGTGTGTAACAAAGTAAGGAAATAATTTCGCTAGCTGGTCTACTTTCAAGTGTTTGATTCTGGGTTGATTCTATTAATTTAAGGATAATCGATTTTTATAACCAAATATTCATCCAAACATGCCGTATCTTAGACTTGCAGCTTAACCAGTTCAGCAATTGATTATGTTTTACGACTAATGTAGATGTAATGTATTCACAGACATCGTTACATACAAGTAAAGCAATATTTTGTGTAGCACAAGTTTGGAGCACCTCTGAGTAGGTTTCTTGAAGAAGCGCTATATAGCCTAAATTCACGAAATAAATGAATGAATAATGTGTGCGGTGGTGTCAATTATTTACTACCAATATACCAAACTTCCACCGGTGTCATAAAAATGTTCCTAGGTTGTGGAAATTACACGCCACGTCTTCCGCAAATTCAATTAAGGTGGTAGGCTATGCTGCCTGCCACTGGCTGTACAACTCTATTACAAACATGAACAGGACTAAAGCTGTCAGTTTACTAAAACAATCATGAGCAGCTTCATCGTTAAAAGTCTAAAATGCTAAAATGCTAATGCTGTTATAGTTTTAAATTATGAAATTTGTTGCATTCATTTTGCGAATGGTTAGGGACTGGTGGCCTATAGAGAGTAAAACGTCTGTACATTTAACAATAGGTTCTACAGTAAAATGAATGGTCCAGTCATTCACTTAACAATGAAGATTATCACAATGGCAACAGACCGAACAATACCTGATGAGTGATGACCGATTCTATTATAGTCAATCCATTCAATCAATAGTCA